>CACRXP010000021.1:737441-829253 GCA_902702965.1 Spirometra erinaceieuropaei | reverse complement strand
TTCAGTTCCTGAGTCAGCCACAGGGATTTATCTCTATTTCGTTCCATGAAATGGGGTTGTAGTTTTTAAGGCGAATATGCAATAACTTACGGAATCGCTCTCAGTCCTCAGACATGTTCTCGGAAAACACCGAACCCCACTATGCACCTCAAAATTTCATATCATCAGCAAACATGGTATGAACAAAATGCCTCCCAGTACCGAATCCTGGGAAAATCCCCTTTCAACTACAGCAGAAGTTGATTTCTCTCGGCTGACCCACAGGGAAGTTTTCGATCCATTCCCAGGTATCCCCTCATACCCCCGTGCTTTCGAGTGTGCACAGCGGTAACAGACAGATATGGCTAAGTTAAAGACACGGGCCGGTTAGATGGGGCAAGACCCCACGTGACAACGGCACAGGATCACCTAGATGACGTCAAGTTAGAAAATAGGATCTCACCGCTTTTCAAGTGGTGTGTTAATTGTTCCTGGCAGTCGTACAATAATTACTTTGAGGTCTGTACAAAGTCTTGCTCGCGATCACGCTGGTTTTTCACAACTGGTTTTACCCGCCTGGAGAGTGCGGCAGCCAGATCGCCGTTGCCGGCGATGTACAACATGTGCTCAACGGGAGGGTGAGAGTAGGGGCAGTGGCTTGCGAGTGAGTCAGTTCAAAGTGATAGCTGACTTGCGTTGCATCTACCGCTCCCTCTCCTCCTTCCCCATCTGGACCCGGTGTCAAGACATAGTCAAAAAGACCGGGAGAGGATGCAGGTGCCTGGCACGGTGTAAAGCCGCAAGTAGGTGCACGACCACATCTCCTGATCTACCACAAACAACTGATCAGGATTTTAACCAAAAAAATAAGACAAGCGAGCGGCAGGGACCCCAATTGGTGCTACGTGAGTCGGCAACTGGGCTCACCACCGCATCCAGAATGTTGGAATTTGTTATGGACGTGCATTCCCGATAAGGCCTGATAAATTCGATCTGGCCTTCGTGTTGTCCCAGCGGGTTTGCCGCATAGACCGTTTTAGGGGTCTGGCGAGTACGCCCCCAATCACAAAGCCTATAGCGCCGGCACCCAGAATAAAGGGTGGGGTGTTGGCTTCAGTGTTAGCAAGCACAAGGACAGGGCAGGATGTCAACTGAATATCCGTCTGCCAAGGGGCACGTTTCCTTCGTCCGCAAGTCTATGTGGTGGTACGACTGTGTCAGCGAAATGGTGTTACTAACAGCGAAAGGCACTAAGGGGATAACTGGCCGCCGTTTCAGAGAAAAGTTCCCCTAGTCGCAGAGGCTGCTCCGCCAGTTCCTGCACAGTCACTTGTAATTGTTGAATCATAGACAACTACTTCTTGTAATGGCTGCCTACCAGTGACGTCGCCGCGCCGTTCGGACCAATTTTCGACAGTGTGACTTCCATGGATTTATAAAACCTACAGGAAACAAGTGATTCGCACAACGAAACTCGCACCCTACAAATTGTCTGTCCACTTTTCCCGGGATCAAGACGACCACTTTCGAGAAGCAGCCATTCTTCGCTCCCTCTGCGAACAAGTTAACCTTTCATTTAGCTTTTTGGTCAAACCGTTTACGTAGTCCCCATCAAGCCTCCAACTTACCGTACATTTGTGAATCCTCATACCAATGTCTTTAAAGTTTCGAATGCTGACCACAGGCCCAGCATACCTCAGTTGACGGATGCGTTAAGGAACGCATTCGAAAAGTTTCAAGGTCACATAGTCAGGACTGCCTGTCGACTTATAGTCGTCCCGCCGATGATTCACCGTTGCATGTTACGTAATGCCAGGTGTGCTCCTTACGTGACCGAAACAACGCACCAGGCCTTGATCTCAGCCAACCTGCAAACGGCCCCGACGACCCCCGCCCACCGTTCTCAACAGTCATTATATACTGTCTCTGCGGCCTATTTGTAAATCACGTGCATTTTTACGTCAAGATGTTTGATTTCCACGTACCATTTCCTGCTCAACATCTTCCTTATAATGGCATACATAAATGTTGCTACACTTCACATATTGTGAATTCCTCCGATTTTACTTACAGATCAAGGCTGCCACGGCCATCCATAAGTCAGTGGGTAATATGCAAGAGTAGGGGAGGGGGCTGGGCCGCAAAATCGGATAATAAGGCCTTACGCCTCGGAACGCGGAATCCGGACCGAGTTTGGAGGCAGTGGTCAAGTTCAACACGAATCCGAAGTGGTTTTTATTTCTTAATTCGACAAGTTCAACAACCTGAAGCGTCCACTCCAACCAGAACTCGTGTCAACAGTAAGTCGGGCCTGGGCCAAGCCACTCTGTATGGCTGCATTTCTAAGGCTGGGATTGACTGCTTAGGAGCGCGGGAGTGAGGGTGGGATCCTGACTCGGGACAGAGAACCGGAGGAGCGAGAGGCTGGAGTTCGGGCCTGGAGACCTACGATTTCAAGTGCGATAAGTAACGCGCACCTCAGTGCGACTATTAAACGCTCCATCAAGGGATGCGGAATGCGCAGCTGGTCAGCCTGCAATCTAAACGAATGGCCTAGTCTGTGACAGATGCTCGACGCTAACTTGTCTGAAGTTCACCGTTCGTCAGCTGGACAGCTTGTAGAAAAACGGTAGCCTATGCAATTCCTCCATCCATACCAACGAGTCAAACCGCTGTCTAGAGACTGAACGGGAAAAGGAAGCCTCGGCGCTACTCATGTGTAGACATTTAGACAGGCCTGCCAACCACTTAACGGCCAGACGTTTGCATACCTATTAGATTGTTGTGGAGAACTAGCAGGCTCCCACACAAATCCTCCTGGTGTGTACTAAACGATCTTTGAGGGCAAGTGAAATGTTGTTTCGGCCGTGCCCGCGAACACCGCATAGGGGGGATATGTAGTAGTCCTCAGGCAAAACAGAAGTCATACGCCTGAATGTTCCCCGGCTTGACAAGAACTAGCATTTGTCCCCGACGACTAGTGAGGTAGATTATTCAATTACACCACCAAGAAAGGGAAGCCCAGTAAAACGAAACCTGGAGGGAGTCGTACAACTGGGCGTGGGAAATTATGGCGTCCGGACGTACGAAGTGAGTATCACGACACAGCAGTCTCGGCAAACGAGAATCCAGTCGAGGCAATAATTACACAGAATACTACGTCTGCCACTGCCCAAGATAAACAGCAAGAATGGGCGAAATAGAACTGTAATGGTTAGGCAGTGTTGGCGCATCAGCACAGCGCGAAGGCAAAGACAGGGAACGACAAATCGAAGGTAAAGTTCTAAGCCTTCTTATATCATAACACTGGCTCGGTCATAGTTATAGTTCTATTCCGAGTTCGAGCAGGGCTCCCAAGCAGGGAGAAGTTTCAGAACGGAGGAGACCTTGAAGATGTGCGTCGGTTCATTGCTGACAGCAGCGACAGGGACTTCGAACACCTACGAAAAATTAACAAGGGCAGACTTTGAAAGTAGTCTGACAGGCGCAAAAGTTATAAAATTGGGCTGGAACAAAATCCGGTTAATAACGGCTGCTCTACTCGAAGGGATAAAAAAATCCAAAAAAGTTAAATACAGAAAAGGTCGCAGAAGCGTAGTTAGTAGTCTTACAGTTATAACAAGAACAGACAGTACACAAAGCAATGAATTGCCCGCGCAAGAATGCGGATAAGACTTTGACCTGGTGAGGGAGCAAGAGAAATGACAAAAAGGCGTGCTGGCACCATTCAACAACAGCACAAACGAAACACAACATATCGCGAGGTCGATAGAGCTTATGTGTACCGAGTACAGTGTTTCGATTCCACAACCCGGACCACACGTTACGGCCGTACCTACATCAGGGGCGAAACATGTGTTCCTAATATATTCACAAGTACCGTCTAACAGGGGCAACCGAGCAGGCGTCACCAGCAGTTTTAGCTCGGGATGCCTAACCCCCCTTATCCTTCCCAAACTGTACAAAACCTGCATTCAACGTAGGCTAAAGTAGGGTGTCATCAGGGTGTGGGTTGACAGAGAGGCAGCGGCCTCTTGGTACGATCCGCATGAACAAAATGACTCGAAGGAACGGGTTTGAGCCGCCTCGTCGAGTTATACATAGCATGGAGATGGCAGGTAAGGCCACAAAACATCGCATCCTATCACACAACAGAGGCTGAAGTGTCACCAGGATAAAACGAGCAAACTGTGCTAGCTTCCGCCGCCCACTTAATAGTGGGTACGACATAAAACACATGCGTACGGACAGGGCGTCCGAGCTCTACGATGACGAACGCTTAAAAGACAACGTGTGTGAATTGACGAGAAAATATAGGCCCGAGAAAAACGCTCAAAGTGCGTTCTCAAACTGCACTAGATTCGAAAGGGGAGGTGCACACACCGGGAGGGGATGAGTTGTGTTTTTGAGTTTCTTACAGCAATCTCGGCAACCCATCAATGAAACAAATGAGTAGGTCAAGGGCACCCTAATGGAGGTACTAACCTTCAGGTCCATTATTGGTGTGGTCCCTTAAAATCCGAATGACGGCTGTTTGGGGGAAAATTAGAATCTTGCGCGTGATAGGCTGGCGACACTTTTGTCATTATCAATCAAGGCAAAATTGACTGCCGTGAAAAATGAACTCAACCCTCCTGGATCTGCTGTCTCCGGTTGAGGAAACGGAGGACAGACCCGTTTCCAAATGTACTCGTCTGCCGGCAACCTGATAATCAGGTGGCGACTATAGTATACAGGGGACCTGCAAACAGCTGTAAATATTAACCTACAACAACCGCGCACTACAATACAAACAAAGCTGCATACACATCATTCTGGTGACTGGAAGCTCTCTGCAGTATGACAGTCGTCAAACGAGACGAGATCAAGCGCCGCCAAGAGCTCAAAAGGGCCAACTAAACCGGATCATGACGGGGCATGATGTGAGTAAAAGCTCTTCGGGATCGTGGCGTGTTCCGCCAGGACACTCCGAGGAGTCACCCGGAGACCTTAATAAATACCACCGCAAGAGATGCAGCGAAGATGCCTCGTTCTTCACTAGAAGCCAACTGTTGTCTACCGACTTTAGTGCAGTTTCAGAGGGCAACCACCTCAGAGAAACCCGTCGACGGCTGCAAAAGAGAATGAATAAAAATCGGCTGGTCGTTCGGAGGCTAGACAAGAATTCAATGAAGGAAATCTACAATATGGAGACGGGACAAGTATTAGACCTTGATGCCGTTGAGACTGTGGACCGAGGTAATAATCAGGACAAGTGCAAAAAGTCGCCACATAAACTCGCCTGCCCCCTATCTGACCAGCGGCAGTTAAGGCTTGAGACCGTGAGAGCCACAAATCCCCGCCACGACCAGGGACGGGGACGAAATAGACCTCAGTGGAGCATGGTTCGATTCTAACCACAGTCGGTATTGGCAACCTACACCACAAGCAAAATGCGCATGCAGTCTACATGGCACGGACTGGGAGCTGCGTACAGGATTCCCACTTCCCTGAAGATGGGTAGCTGATATCGCTGCTTCAAAAGTTGGGACAGAAATATGGCCTTACAGGAATAAGCGTAATCCAGTTCTTCCAAGGAAAAAGCTCCGGAAGCATGGCAGGTCATGAGTGGGTCATTACCTCCTAGGCTGAACCCGGTCAAGGTATGACAGCAGGTGTTGTCACCAGAGATGCAGGCACATCGAAACAGGCCGCTTCAGGCTTATTACATCCTCACCCTGTCCACCTGAACCTGACTGCCATATTAGAAGACAAGAAACACAAACATTGTGACACGGAGGAGACATGTCTGTCGACCATCTGCGCTGCATGCGCATAATTGTTTCGCGCAATTAACGAGCCAAAACGGGCTTCGAATGACTGAAGCAAACGAAAGTGAGGGAAGGTAAACTTCGGAGAGGACAACCCCACACAGGGTGATGATACAAGTGCATGACGGCGTAAGCAAAGCTCAGAGGCCAAAGAGTCTTGTGCCATTTTAAAAACATGCTAAATAGCTACTGGTACCGTTGACATGGAATTTCCATGCACAAACGAGGCTAAAGACTGAAAGAATGTGGAAAAAACATGTCTTGGAGTGAAGTCAAAAGCAGGAAGTGCCATAAACAGGTAACCTTGCGTCTGTTAGCAGCAAGAGGTCCTCGATCTAAGTGCCTTGTCCGGTTAGGTAGGAGTCGAGTGCGTAGAACGGGACGATCGGATGCAGGGTCGGCACGGCGAACAGCAGACGCCTTTCTCAGTGTGGGCGTCGTTTTGGCATAAACGTTTGCGGGGTCAAATACTCGAACAGGAGGCGGTTGTGGCCTATTCTCCTTTGAGCGATGACGCTGATGATCGCGGAGAGCATGCTTACTTCGGTGAGAGGTTTTCGATTGCCTGAAACGGTTAAAACAGTGTATTTGCATTCCTGTGATATGCCTCACAGGGAGCGTTCAAGTTATTTAACAGGGCAGGGAGGGGGGGGGGCGGGCAAAGGGATATAAAATTAACAAAAGCAACTGAGGGTGTGCACAGTGGCCAGCAGACGAGAGCAACATTACGAAAACGAACGAAGGCGAGTGGCCAACAAAAGCCCACCTGGCGTCAGACAAAGCAAGATTCCCGGTCTTGGACAATGCACAGGGAGCAGACTTCACTGCATGATTTGAACTGGTGGGGGTAGGAGGGCAGTACTGAGGTACACGAGGTGACATACCGGTGCCGACATCTAGATTTGGTCATTCGGGAAAACACGAAATTTTCTTTCAAGTTTAAATAAAAACGCCAGTGTAGTTCAGCAGATGGGGTGATGACCTGTCAGGTAACTTTGACTTGTATTAAGAGGGTGTGCTCAGGAAGGAAGAATACAGTACTAATTTCGGCGTAAAGGTATTTTCAAATGCCTGCGAGTTTTGGCAACGATGCACAAAGATGTCAGGTTAGGAACATTACAGAGGTAATGCATGGGTTAACGAAAAGTGGCAGGTCGGGGAGGGCTGGCTCAGAAAAGGTACTCCTTTAGAACAGACATGCACTACTAGATACTAAAGTTTGGCATACCAAAATTAATCAATTTCGCCTAACACAGGTCGAGCTTACATACGCTTCACTGTCGATGAATAGGGTCGGGTCTTGTCGAGGATCCATGTATCGGCAGAATAGCATTACCGACAAGGACAAGGAAGACTGGAATGATCATTTCTGGTTTATTAGTCGTTTTCAACTAACGATACCCAATCCCGAAGTGTGTAACACCTGGGGCTCGATCCCGCGACCTGTTGGTTAGAAGTTCAAGGTCCTGGCCACTGAGCCACAGGCTCGTCGTCCTGTGGGTTGCGATCGGGTATGCACAATGGTAGAGGGGTGCTCACCGATCGCGACCCAAGTATCGCTTATGTTTTGTACGATGCCTACCATCCCGAATACAGGCGACCACCCTTTCATTACCACATGGCTCCAGATCTAATTAGACAGAAAGTGAGCCATACGCCAAGTAAACAGCAATTTGTGTGTCCAAGCAGTCCTACTGAGGGCGACCCTGCTTACAAGTCCACGGAGTGCGGTTAGGGAAGGTGTCCTGTGATTGCTGGCGTTCATCTCTTTGCACAACTGACCGCGGGTGGACGACAAACTAAAAAAAAACCAATAACCATCATCGCTCACTCTGTCAGTCTGATGTGTCCGTTCGCTTTTATATAACGCAGGGGTCAAGCGTCGACAATTGACGACAACGCCGGCCGTTGCGAATGAGTCCCGGTACAGGACTGATATCACCGTCTTTCGGGAGATTTGCTGCTATGAAGGACAGCTAAATGATGTTGGGGCAGGACATCGTTTTTTTTTCTGGAACGACCGTCCTAAGGCGCTCACCGATCGTTCTTACGGAACTCACTCGTTCCCAGTGGTTACAGGCGTTGGACTTCTAACTAACAGGTCACGAGTTCGAGCCCCAGGTGGTCCACACCTCGGGGTTCGGTATGACCGGCTGACGACGGCTAATAAGCCAGAAATGGACATTCCAGTCTCCCTTGTCTGCGTCGGTAATAACATTCTGCCTACGTCCTAAGACAGTTAAGAAACACCGTTAAGAAATTGATTGCTGCATCGCATAGTCGTAGCAACGAGGTTCGCCTTCCATACGAAAAAAAATTGGCGTCGCAGTCAGCATTTACTCTCCGAGGGCGACACATCGTGAGGACGCAAATAAATTCTTCCCCGTCCTTTATGCCGAAGGCGAACAAATCTACTGGTCTCGAGAATTTCGATGAATGCTTCGGCTCTGACCAGGCTACCGGAAAGTGCCATGGTATCACGTAGTGGGCGCTGTAACGGCAGTAGACTTTTCCAAAACATTTGCGCGGAACATAACCTCATCATCACAAGCACTGTCTTCTGGTGTCTCAATGCTCAAAAGGGGGACGCTAATGTCACTGACAACGGCTGGGCAATGAGCTCATCCGGAGGCAAGATCACCCAGATCGACCGGCGATAGAGGCAATGTGCGCAGTGTTGGACAGACTATTGCCTACTCACTTCGATGACGAAGCTGCAAATCTCACCGCGGAGACGGGTTCTGGCTATAGGAGCACAAAGGAAAGCCAATACCGCAATATTGGACCCAACTGAACGCAGAACAAAGTTAGCCAGCAATATGAACACCAAACCGGAACAAATGCAAGTTCTGGAGGATGCGGGTAGCAAGAAAAGTGGGGTAACCACAGAGAGCCGCCAACATCACTGTCAAGCGGGTCCTTTGACCAATAAGTAGACGACACCAGGGTTGGCTCAATGCCATTGATACAGAAATGCTGCCGTCTCTCGCTGACACAGAAGCCGTACTCAACATACTGGGACAGCAGCACGGCTGCAAAAAGAACCGAATTCTCCCGATGCAGACAAGTACCAAAAGCGGCAGGTGTTAGAGAAGCAGGCCAACTGGTTGGCTCGGTTAGAAAAGGAAGTTCAGAGGTATGTTTACCGCGGGGAGATAAAGAACTTTTTGCCGACATCGAGGCTTTTTATAACAGCCAAAACTGTGCCCCCGCTCCACGCAACACGGGGGCAGCAAAGTCTCTAAAACTGCAAAGTATGGAGTATTGGGTCGAGTATTTCAGGCAAATCCATAACCATCATCCCCAGAATGTGAGATAGGCATCAATAAACTCTCTTAAGTCAATGTCAACGTTGACCTAGGTAGCTACACTCCCTCCAAAGTAGGATTAGGATAATTCAGCAAACTCTAAATAGAAAAGCCATAGACATCAACTCAATTCAAGCGGTAACCTGCAAGTAGGGCAGCCCTTAAACTGTGGACGAACCAACTTTCTGTTCCAGGGAACGTGATGACAAGATGTATCTAGCGCACTCTCTCCTCCCTTAGTCACCTGAACCCGATGTCAAGGAGGCAAAAAGATTAGAGGCGGGCTAAACAGTCCATCTGCGCGGGTCACACGCGCCTGATCCGCGCACAAAATATCAGATAGAGAAACAAGGGGGGCTCGGATCCAAGCTGAGTATGAATGCCATAGGGGCCACACTAAGGAGCCATTGCAGTCTGACTCTCCGTTCTGAGAGTACTGGGTTATCTTGTGAGCTGGCAGACTTCCAAGGCATGGCTTTTAGTGCACTGTGATAGTTTAAAAGCGGAGACCTTGTAGCAAGCACTCATCGACAGAGTGGACGAAGGCAGGGCGACATGGGAACATTTGAGATCTCATCCAGATGTCCCGAAATAAATAAAGAATGCGGAGTACCCCTGCTGAGGACTGGCCGGTGTAGCGACCTGGATGTAAAACACGGTGCAGCAGCCTTCGAAACACGCCGGATATACGAAATCAGAAGCAGTAAATATGTAATACTAAAATAACATGGTTCAACACGTAACCCCTCTAGCATGGCCCTAAAGTCATCTTGCATTAAGTTTATTAGACACACTAACATCCACCGTGGTACCAACGTCGGCACTACGTAGAGGAACCTTACCACTTCCCCTACATCTGCGAAAATAAGTGCTATTAAAAAAATAGGGTAGAAGAGGGACCCGCGTGTTTAAATATCCTGCGCCAGTGTAGTAAGGTCTCATAAATTGTTAAAATTAAAAGAAAACGAAAAACAATCGTACAATTCTTACCTTTCCGTTCAGCCATATGACCCTGGAGTCTTGCCTGCAAAGGAGAGCGAAAATTAGCAGTGAACTTCAGACGTAACTGAAGAGTAACCAAGAGAAGACTGAGCACTATGAGCTGCAAGATTAACATCAGAGTTTGAAATGGAGAAAGTGAAACTTGGCAACTAACTAGAAAATTGTCGTTCATTAGTTTTCAAATGGTAACTTGACAGCAAACGGGCCAAGTCGCAGTGAGAGACCGAGGAATTGACCGAGTCCGTCTTTCTGAGACGATAACTTCAGGGAAGTGATGACTTAGGTGAGGGTTAGGTTGTACGTTTGCGCAAAACCGACCCTGCTCTCCTGGTACATTTGTGTGCCAGTAGTAAGACTAGGTCCTGATTAGAGGTGGGTATGCGTGCAGTGAAAACAGGCATTTGCCCAGTCTCACGTGGAAGCTAAATTATGATCTTAGAGCACTCCTGCTGCGAACGATTGCCAATTCGACTCACTGAACTAACCTTAAAAAGTCGACTGTTAGGTGCTGGGTAAGAAGTAAAGAAAGTCCTCCGTTACTGAATCGTGCCTGAGGAGCTTTTATCAAATGTTTGACCGCAGTATTAAGAAAGGAAAGTGGGTTAAAATACTTTATTCAATACCTGTTGAGGTTTAAGAAAGTTCATAAATGAACGGCTGATAACTGCTGGACGATCCTCGCATCGCTAAGGGACAGTAAATAGGGGAAAATGACGAGCGAAATGGACAGCTGGCTAAAAGAGGCCTGAAAAGTTTGGTGGGGTGTCCGAGTACAGCAGGAAGGGAATCTGTAAAAGGTTCTTTTAATTAGCCCAACTACAATTTAAATGTGTTAAAGCACAATGAAGATAAATAGAGACTACATCGAAGAAGATGGTCAAGATTGCTGGGAGCGAAGCTAAGTTATCGGATGCAGCCACGCTTCCGCCGGAGAAGACATCTTCAAATAACTCATAAATCCTGCCCGCGAGGAGGCCAAAACACGTTTTAATTTATTGTAGACGGCGGGCATTTGTCCTGACAGGTGTCCCCTGACCTGGCGGAAGCTACCGCTTTTATAGTGGTGCGGAGGGTACGAAAAGCCTCATTAAAGCGACGTCAACGCATGATTGAGGCGGTTTACATGTGTCGGCAGCCGCTTTATGAGAAGAATGAGTGTCCAGTCCGCGTAATTTCCGGGGCAAAGACCAACCTCGGATGCCCCATTGACTGGTGTGAAGGGTCACTTGTCAAGTGCTGCGCCATGGCAGCTGATTAGTCACCACCCACCTATCACCCCAGCAGGGTGCCTACTATCCCCATTAACTAATTAGGTCATGCCCTTAGTAAGAACTACGCAGCCTCATCTGCTCTTCTCTCACCAATGGCTAACCTTGTTGAGCCTCACAAAGGCATACCTAAATGCAGGGGCATGATGCCAGACCCAAAGGGTGTTTTCCTAGTGTGGGATATCTTTTAGTCGCGTGTAAAAAAAGGTCCGGAGCCCGGAAATGTCATTGCGAAGTCCTTTTAATACGGAAGGTTAACTGAAGTGGGGTTTTCGGACAAAGTAGCTTTTATACGGAGGTAATGGCCATGGCTCACAGAGGTTGCCTCTTTCTATGGAGGTAGGGGTCTGTGAAAGACTGGATTCGGGCGAAACGATGTTAGACGATGTGATAGAAGAACCGGAAGTGGTAAATCATACAGAGCACTACGTTACTCCTTTGATGTGCAAAGAATGGTGGGAGAACTTGATACAGAAGATGCGATGGTTTGTTGCCCGTAAGGCCAATAAAATTTCGTCAAAGCACTGCTATCGCTCAGAGGCAAATTGACCACTTTAAAAGACGAAGCCACACAATAATTACGCGCTTTAAACCACCCATAGTTGTGAGCGAGGCACAAAAGACTTGCTCGACCATATTGAGGAAGCAGGTGACAGTCGAATCCGTTAAACACAACTACTGACCCAAAAACAAGTGGGCACTAAGAAGAAGAATGGAGCTTTGAAAAATGTGAGCAGGTCCAGCCCTCGCCAAATGTAAAGGTTGGGGACACTATTAATAAATTCGGATCTGGCAGTTACAACTCCGGATGGTTGAATTTGTCATCTAAATTATCAGATCCCTCAAAAGTGGTAGGGTCCCTTACTGAGCAGTAATACTTGCCTAAATAAGAGGTTTAAGAGTGAATATTCAGTCAAATAAAATGCATTTTAGACTAAGATTGGTTTAGACACAGACGAATTTGAGTCTGGATTTTCATTATTCCCCAAAACTTGACAGAAACGGGTAACGGCTATAGGAGGAGTCGGCCAAATAAACCCAAGTAGGAGCGTGCACCCTGGAGGAGTTAAGAAAGTCCGGCAGGTACGAACAGAAGGCTTTTTGTCAATTAAAAACGCGTGTGCTTAGACAGAATCCGAGAAATGTAGGGCGGCACCGTTGATGAGTTTCTCGCAGACTACCTTAGAGTATGAAAAATGCTGTGAACCTCTATTGCGATTATGGCGAATCTTAACAAAGATGGTGACCACTGAGCCTTGGCGGACTTGTCTGAGGAAGAAAATAGAGTAAATTTTAAACAATGGAATGGTGTACTTAGATACAAGAACGATTACAAGATGCTAATAAGAGAGAAGGTTCTACAGTTTTAGGCGTAGAGTGAATATGTTGTCAGAGCATTCACGACCTAACCCGAGCCCGAAAATACGCTAATATAACTTGATTTGCGTATTGTATAAATAGTCAATTTCGTTATAGGAATAAATTGGACATTATTGAGACCGAACTAACGCTTCCATAGTCCTCACAGTAAGTTTGGTCCAAGCCGATATAGATATCCTTGTAAAACCAAGGGGAATATGAAGCAAAAATGGTTAAGGATGACTGAACGCGATAAGGCAACTAAAGTGACGAATCACGTCTAGTCTCAGTCAAAAAGATGAAGCATAGAGAAGGCTAGTTGCAGTAAGTACGATGTTGTGGGAAATAAAGTCTGATCAAAAGTGGCAGAATAAATACATACATTTAAGTTATTGAATGCTTGAAGGACGGCCTCCTCTTGTGGGGTCAGTCTTTGTCTACCTGCACAAAAATATTTAGGGTGAAATTGCGATCAGAAATAACAGCTAACCAAACAAAACTTTTCCCAACCTTGACATGGAAGTGATGACCTTCATAAAAGCAATTTTAGGATGGAAAATAACTTGAAAATAGAAGCTTGGATTTTATAATGATAATTAATACAAGGCCTTCGACCAAAAAAATCAATATAAGATAGCGTAAAGGACTAGGACACAAAGAATAGATCAAAGAGCTGAAGAGTGGAGAAACTGTTGGGATGTTCGTTTTCGACAAAGGTGTTGAGTGTGGACACAGTTAGGTTAAACGGCTAAAATTGGTACCATGAGCACTCTGGTGATTAATGCTTATGGTGAGGGGAGAGTACTGCACGTAGGATTAGATGGACTTTAAGTCTACTAGCATTTTATAAAAGAACTCTGGATGAGATTGTGTCTCATTTTGAAGAAATTATATGATTCTGTCTTTGTAGTGGGAAGTTACTACAGGTTCTGCAAGCCAGTTGATGACAAAGCCCTTAGTAGTAATTTGTTACAAGACCCAGCTTATCAAAGATATGCGCTTCAATTTAGCACGCGAACAGGACTTACTCTGCTTGCGCAGAATTAACGGCATTCTCGAGGCAAATTAAGAGCGAAAAGACACGTAGTAGGTTAAGAGCGAGGTTTCGTGGTATGGGACTCTGATAAGAATTGTCATGTTCCTTAGGTGTACAAGATAAACTAACGAAAAACGATCACTGGAGGTGACACCCGAGATGAGACCGAAACGGGACATCTCCGCTGGTCCGTAAGGTTGGCTTATTATCCGCTTTGTTGTTGAACTCCTCGCACCAACTTGGCCGATAAAGTTTTAGGCGATTTGGCCCATAGCTTGGAAATTGTCTATACAGCTTTCCAATGCGAAGACCTCATCCTTATTCCAATTTGGTTTTGGTGTGTTCTCAAATATGAAATGGAGTAGTGCTTTTTTCCGCTTTCCCTGATGTTTGCTACGTATGGAATGGGATAACCCAGTTTACAACAACAGAATGTCTAAAAGTGTACAGGTTAGGGCGCTTGCAGAAGACTAGGAATCCACACTTCACTAGGTTACAGGTATCGCGATGAGGATTCTCGAAAAAGTAATGGACTAAAAAAATGCAACTGGTGCGATGACCAGACTTTTTGAACTACGACAAGGATGGCACAAAATCAAAGGCAGACGCATCGGACACTTGTTAGTGCTCCAGTACCGCACCGTCCAAATGAACTGGAAGACGCGGGCCCATAATTACGCGTAATCCTAAGCCGTCAGAGGTTTATCGAGATCACCAACTATTCACTACAAAATTGAAATAAGAATGTTGTTCCTCGTCGTGGCAATTACCGTCGTATTACTGCAGTTTTTTATCTGCACAAGACGTATAGTATCTAGCCAACATGGAGGACGGCGAAAGGGAGTAGAAGGAAAAAATTTTGGTTCAGAGAGTAGTGAACATAGAGCAGGAAGTCCCCCATCACCAGCCCGCAATCTGGGTCTCGTCTACGACTTTCCACCACTCACCAAATCTACTTTGCTTCATCGACATTCGGAAGCAGGAGGTCGGAAAAAACGCGTTTAATTTGTCTCTCCGCAGTGGAAGTCATAAACGAGCAGTCAACCTCATTAACCTCTACTTGCCAGCCGATTTTTCTATTTGAGGCAGATGTTGAAGCGAGCTCGATTTATAAAGCGGCACAAAGTATGGGAGGTTTCTACTTTAGCTCAGCTTTGTTGCTCCTGTAGGGGTATTACTATGCTGATATTTATTATTCACCTGCACTCATGCAGTTGTTTGACTGACCTCCGTTGTTCATCATCAATATAAATTAATACAGGTAGCTAGGGAACCCTCTTAAGCGTAAAAGTGAATTTATATGTGGGCAGGAACCCCTGCTTTATTATACCAATATTCTCTATGCACATCTTCGATGATGTACAAAGCCACGGCCTCCTTGACTCGTTTACTTCGCTTCCATTCGAAAGTCGTGTGAGCAAACAGGGAAATTCACAACACAAGGCATCCCACATTCCGACGAATATATTTAGGCGCTTGAACAAGACCGAGGTTGAAAGAACTGAAATAAAAGAGCCGCATAAACCCAAGCTTTCTCGTAGGCATAGCGGTGGTCATCACCTACAAACAATGTTGATGAGCGGGGTGAGCACGTACTGAGTTCAGGCTTCTAAGTTGAAAGAAGTATAAAAGAGCGTTAGAACATATTTATTGATCCCGATGGATGTATACTCAGATTTGACTAGCACATCTGACTATTTCATCATCCTTGGAGAGTTCTCTCGAAGGTGTTGGAAGCTGACATCGGCGACATAATCGGCTGTGCGCCCTTACCCTCGTCTATGTACGCATTCTTCCCGGTGGACGCAGACCTAGCCACCTTATGCATAAAAATTAAACGGGTTTGATGACTGACAGTTCGACCATCGGTTTCGATGATGTCCACCGTGTGCCCCACAGTTGCAGCAGCAATGGGAGCAGGGACGGTGACTTACGCAGGGGTTTATAGTGCCGGTAGACTTGCGTAGCATCTACCTACACTCTCTCCTCCTCCCCCGCCTGGACCCGGTGTCAAGACAGAGTCAAGAAGACCGGAGACGAGGGAGGCCGCAGGTGGATGGCTCGGACGGATCCTCACCTTGGCGTTCCACCACACCCCCTGGTCCACACAGCAATAACCAGGATTTCAACCAACACAACAGAGATTTGGAGGCTGGCACGGCCGAAGCCGCACTCTATTCCAAAGTTGGGGAGTGCTGGCAAGCTTTAAAACCGCAACGCCTGCTAAGGGTCTGTAGGCAGCGACGGGAGAAAGTGGTCGCAGTAGCAGAATGAAAACTCCTGTTCAGGTGCTTCAGTCCCAGTTATCCAGTCCGACTGTTGATGAAGCAATGGCTTTAGTCAGTCTTGAAGGAGAGGACCGCCACTCCTAACAGAGGCAGCACGCCAGCTATGACGATGGGCTGAAGGAACTACGTCATGTGACGTCATTAACGACGCCATGGATACATAGCCCACAGTAAAAATTCCCGTTGAGATGGGAAGACAATATGAAAGTTGCACTATTTTGTAGATTTCCCGGAATTGTCACAAGTTTACGACAAGACATCGTCTCCACGTGTAATTAATCAGAATCTAAATACTACTTGGGGTAGACAGCTATGATTAGTTAAAGAACCACAAGCAGTTACGTGCGCAGGTATGCGCACTTGAATTGTTAGATGGAGCAGCAGCCAGTCGCCACAGGGTACACCAAAGTATTCGCATTGTAAGTTAAGTAACCGCTTCTTGCATTAGAACATTTTGTGTCGTCTTCCCGATCTCGACATTTCGCAATCGAACAATAACCTCTACCTGAACACGTCGAAATCGAGTCGATATACCCCACGGTCGCATTGCACTCGTAAATTGATAGCTCCTATTGACGCTTTCCTGCAAATTCATGAATAATGTTGTGGTTAACAAACTCTTGTCAGAGTTTAGTAGACGCATCAGTCCGTTCTCACGAGTGGCTTCAGTGGTGCGTTGAGGGTGGCCGAATTTGCCGATAAGTTACGAAGGTGCCGCACGGTCTGGCAAGGGAACTTTCCGAGTGGAGTACCAGGTACTTCAACGTCGACAAAAGTGTCATAAGAGCAGGTTGTACCGTCTTCGCTGATCAAATAACTAACCATAGATTTGCATCAAAATTAAGCCCTAGTAGCGCATATGTGTTATTATCAGAGACCTTTTCCGTACGTTTCAGAAGGAGATTCAAGGAAGAATAAACTTTGAATATGCCTGGAAATAAATTTGGAAATCATGAGAAAAATGATCTACAAAGGGACGCACTTCGATCGGACATAGACAGACGACAAGAAAGAGAACAGGCGCCGAACACCCCAAAACATAACAGGCGGGAGAGGTAGAGCGATGTGTTTGTGAGCAATTAAACAACGATAGTTCGTTGTCAGGGCCACAGGCTCCTATCTTGACAAATCCAATGATTCGTAAAAACTTTCTCCTACTACTAAGATCCGCTCTTTAACGAGACTCAAATGAAGCATTACGCGGCTCGTCATACCTGGGCGCGAAGACTTTGGGGGAGGGAGTAGCTTGCGAGATACAGTGTAGCGACTGACTGGAATGCCACGCTAGTACACGAAATCAAGTGATAGACAAAAGAAAAACTCCCTCTGGTTGATAAAGATAAATATCGGCAGCCCTTTTCTTTAAACGCTTTTGTTACGGGAAAAGGTAATCTTAGAACGTAAAACCTCTGCAAAATTATCCATCGTTTCAACGAACCATCATTAGTTATGAAAGTGCCCTTCCGGTTACTCAAACAAAACTATCCATCCATCTTTTCGCTTTCTAAGTACAGAGCAACTTCCACGATTTCCAGGTGTCATATCCACAGAGTTTGCCTCCCATAGTGATGGGACTTATGGTTATCGGGTTTTGACTGGTGTCATATCGGAGGGAATGTTGCTGACTCCGCAGCTGACCACCCGGTGAGTAAATTCTTTGGCCGGAGATGAGCAACTGTTTGCTCGTGCACGTCTATAAGGTACAGAGCTACAGTCTCATGAGGAAGAATGTAGACTGCGCAACTCCCGTGTGGTAGTGTCACACAATCCGTTTGTGGACTGCTGTCGTTTCCCGGGACGCAGATTATTTGAATAATCCTAATTATCCAAATCCAAATGGTTCTGCATCGACAAGTGCAATCCAAACTGCAATTTTGTTCCGATGATCTTAATAAACTGGTATTCAGCAGCATAATATTTACTACTGCTAGCACAAAGTTGTAAAGAAACGTAGGATAGAAATGTGCATAAAAGGTACTGTTGACTAGGAGCCCGGATCAACAAACCAAAAGAAGGTGTGTAGATATGCGTGCAGGTTAACTGTGCACTTCGACTTTTTTTTCAACGATTTAGATTTGCTACCGTTAGAGAGAAGGGAATCATGTACACAGCTTTCAGTGCGTGCCACATGTGCATTTTGGCTGTTGTGTGAATCCTCATTGCCTACTGCAGTGCGGCACGGACTCTGCCTTACCGTGACTTAGGTCGGACTCGTTGCTGGTCATGGCAGGAACCAATGGCGCTAACTGTCTCACCCTTTCACAGACTTCTGCAAGTTAGAGCAGGAATTAAAGATCTGTTAGAAAATAATTTGTTTATAAGGCGCTCCATTAAATGAGGCCAGTGAAGGCCCTACCATGCTCTCGGCTATTACATGCCTTAGCTCAGAGAGCCCGGAAGCGATCGTAACATTTTGGTTCCCTATGGGTATCGAATCGAAGGCGGACACTGCCTGGCGCTCCGCATTTAGTTGACCTGAGCTAAGTTCAGACGGTCAAGAAGCAAGCATACCATCTAGGCTTCCTCCATGTATTGAGGCGATTGCAGACACACCCCTGCACTCAGAGTTTATCTAACCGGGACTTAGCTCAGAACAAAGGACAAGGAAGTTTGCTCGAACCGAATTTATGTACTTACATTCATTCAAAGTCCGACAACAAACCGTTTACTTTAACATTCCTTTACCTCGGACATACCGGCGACAGGAAGATTGCCCATGTTTCTTTTAGTCCCATGGTGTTCAGGCCGAAACACAGCAAAGTCTTCTTTGCGCTTCGTGACCCTTGTTACCTGCAAAAATGCCAACCAAGTATTCATGATTGCTCCGATTTCTTATCGTCTCCTCGCAAACACTGAACCGGCCCTACTTACTTTCCGCTTTCTGCATGGTGCACATTGGAACACGTAGCCGTCCATGCTGTGTTTTCTGACTTGCAACCGCATTTGGTGTCTGCAATGACAAGTTAGTACCGTTGGCAGTAGTCTCCTGGCCTGACAGTACTGAAAAAATCTTCTCAGAATTAATAATCCCCACTAATTCAGTTTAAATACATCGGTCTGGGTGTGGTGGTATAGTTTTCCTGTTTTCTGCTGTTGATGATCTGCAATTCTAGGAGAAAAAATGATTCCTTAAACATACTCTTCTTCAATGCATGTTTCCTATTTACTTACCGTCTTCGTTTATTTGGATTTCTCAGCATGTATTTACATATATACCTTGCCAGTTACCCCTACACAGCTTATGTTTCCGTAAATTTACCTTTTAAACGTCTTCCTACACTTTTAACCAGGAATCTTTAACAGCGTACAACGGTATTTATTAATACTTGGGTTACTCTGGTTTCGTGCTGTCTTCCGAGGTTGGGTGATTTGAGTTCGTTAGCATTCATTGACCGCGCACATTAAAAACAGTGGGAGTAGAAACATCACCTATTGCTCGTTGTTTCTTTTGGCTGAAATCACCTTGGCTAGTTGAATGGATGCAAACTTACTATCGGTGGCTTATTTAAGCGCCATTGTTTTTCGGAACTTACTTCTGTCTATCTTTTGATTTCCGCGCTAAGTTTCCGTTGTTGTACAGCAGCGGATGCTGGATTGTACGAATGAGATTCAATTACTTTATGTGCTTCAATGGATTTCACCTTCTATCCTACGAGCGTGCTGCCCACCCGTAAAACCCCCACTACCACCATTGCTGTAAGACACAGACCACTGGCTAGTAATCTAACTTGGAGTCCCACAACCTACCGTTGCCCGCATAGTCTTCGTTGACTTCCATAATGTGTTCGATATTGTGCCACATTTGTGGCTGCTACACAAACTAGAAGAAATAGGGGTCAGACGTAACTTCCTCAAATGGATCGAAAAATTTCTTGTGGGTCGGCACCAGGTCGCATGCACTGGTCAAGAGAAAGTAAATCTTGCTGTGTCGAGAATGGTGTTCCCCAGGGCTCAATACCAGGACTTATTTTGTTCCTAACTTACGTGGACGATTCTGTAAGTGATTTGGACGGCAAAGCATCAATGTTTGGTGACGACAATAAAGTACAGGGTGTAATTCGAGGCCTCCTCGCGAATTGGGACTTCAGACGAACATCGATCGGTTGGGGGAGTGGTCAAATCGTTGGCACAACGTCAGTAGGTGTGTCACGATTCGTTTAGGCAACCCAGCTAGATCCGCCAGCACGAGAACTTACTTTCTCGACGGTGCAGTTTTACGCACGTGGAGGTCCAAAAGGACTTCGGTGTGCTGACAGAGAACTCTCCAAAAGCATCCGCTGCTTGCTTGAGAGTGACGAAAAGCGCAATGTCCATTTTGGAAACTATCAAGCGAGCGTTTATGGATTTTGAAGAAGGCGTCTTCTGCGAGATCTTCGGAACATCTGTGATGCTGGTTCCCGGAAAAAGTGGACTAATTGGCAGTATTGATGAAGAATATGGTGATTTTGATGTCGACGGTGAACCGAAGTTTAACCCCTCGAAACACCCCGACATTATGCATTAATCCACTTACAGTAGCATATTATTAGAAACAATGCGCTGGTTGGTATACTGTAGTTTTTGATACTTTTGAAAGATTTTGCTTATAATCCATACCCATCTTTTACATCTCTCGGTCCGACTAGCTCTAATTAGCCAGTTGTATCACACAAATTGTCAGTCGAATTTAAGTTACTAGTGCTCTGACAACAACCAAAGGCTAAGCGTGGACACTCACTGTTAATTCTACATCGGGCTGACATCAACCTTCGCCATCGTCCATGGTGAACAGAATATTCTTGACCCCAAAATACCTACGAAGAAAAGTAAATCCATAAATTATATGGCCTTTTTTCTTTTCATAGTTTGTTTTTAATGTCCTTTTGAGTACAGGTTTTTTAAATTTAAAACCTTGACCTTCAGGTCCGGTCCCGAATCGTAAGAGAAGGTGGACGCTAGTGGGGAGGATAATATATCCTGTACAGAAAACAAAAGGAGGAGTTAGCACCCGGATGAGAGCACGTCCGGCGCCAGGTGAGCGGTGTCCCAAGTCTCCGTCAGAAAATGCATCAAAGCAACCTAAGCCAGGTCATGTCTGACTCGGCCTTGAATCTGATTGGCCGACAGGAGAGCCAAGTGGACGAATGTCAGACGACCCCTAGTGCGCACTTTCAGACACTCGCGAGAGGCCCAGGGTTGAGACAGGCGTTCGGAATAGGGCTGTAGTGGCCTTACTGAAGTCGGCAGACAACGGCCGGCATGTCCTGCTTAGGAATCGGGTCAGTACAGCTGTGGGACGTGCAACTACGTTAAGAAAACGCCGACGGCTGCAAACGCGAATGCACGAGCATAAATTGGCCGTGTGAAGGTTGGACCCGAAATCGGAGGTAGCAACCCATGCCGCGCAAACGGGATACAACCTCAACATTGACGCCGTTGAGATTGTGGGCCGAGGCGATGAGCAAGTGGCAAGGCAGACGCAAGAAGCCGGGATGCACACTGACTGCTCTGCCAACCGTCATTTCAATTTGCCTCCTCCTACCTGGTTTTGCGAACCTTCTTAACGGGGGACAGTTACGGCGTGGGACAGTCGGGGCCGTCAACTATCTCCGTGGCCGACGAGGGCGGGGGCGATTCAGGTCACGGTGACATGCGGATCGGATACAGCCACCCAGGCGGCATTGGCGGACCGCGTATCAAACAAGATGCGCCATATAAGGAGAAATGTGAGCATGACTTCCCAGTCTCTAAAGCTGGGTAGGTGAAATAACTACTCGAAACAACAGGCCTCTAACAGACCCATCCCGGTGAACGCCTCCTCTTCTTTTTATATGTCCCCTGGGAGTCGCATTTTCACTATTATAAAATTAGTTGGTGTTTGAAAATTTGACTAGTAGGTAGAACTAAGATTGTGAAGTAAAACTGTCGGAGCATACAGTTCGTTATTTGAAAGCAGACGAAGGCCCGATCATTGGGACGGCAGATTTATTGATCTTAGCTTCCGAACTCGGACAGGAGTTGGCCAAATGTATCAGTATAAATGGAATTGTCTACATTTGCAAGCGAACTAAGGCTTACTACAACGTGATTTAGAAATTATCAGCCGTTAATCTTCCATGAGTCCTGGAAGGGATCAGCTGTGCAAAATTGCCATCCCTCTTTCCCATATACACAGCAGAAGTTGTTGGCCCAACAAACTTAGCATAGCAAAACCATGGTTAAGGACTGAAGTTGAATTATGCACAGAGGTACCTGAAACTGTCTGTCGTTTATCCGGCAGTGCAGATAAATTCAGTGCGGTTGGCTTAGCATGAGAGCAGGAGAGACGTTGTCTAGTCCTCTGAACTGGGTCACTACTCTGAGCATTGGAGGTTTAGGCGGACTATACAGATGATTTGACCTTGGTACCTAAATGCATCGATCTATTAGAAATTGGGAGCTTATATGTACGCCTAGAATTTCCTATGATTTAACGAATGAGCAAACCTCACTGGATGCATTAAACACGTTATCCAGTGGATATTATGGTAGAATCATCTCTTTCGGAGAAATTGGGAGAGCTGAAAAGCGGCAAATGGCAGAGGATCAAGATAAGAACTCATTGCGAGAGAGGAACAAATCTGAAAAAAGCAGACAACGAAATCATTGAAAACGGGGCTCATACTTCTATGAAATCGTCCGGTTAGATTGACGGTAACCACATCGGTCATCAGTTCATCAAAAATTCGTAGATTTGTATCCAGACAATGGACTGAATGTTTAATGCGAAATATGCGCAGTAGTTGTGAAGCACGAGAACCAATAAACAATTTCCAGAGGTCCAGACGGTGATGCACACTAATGTGCTGAGTCTATTCAACAAAATGTTTGAGGGCAAACTGACTGTTGTTCGTTTGAAACCTAACTTTATAGACCTGACTGAAACGTGGTTGAATGAGCAGAAGGTACACACAGGAGTCACGCCTTAGGGATGTTAGCCTATTCACATGAATCGAAATGGACATAGGATTGGGAAAATCGCGATATTCATATGGGACGGCTTATTAACTAAGTCACGGATGGATCCTCACTAGAAGGGAGCACTGTCTGCGAATTCCTCAGTTGTAAACTGATTGCACTAAACCAGTTCATATTGCCCTCGCATCCAGACCCCCAGGACAGCACAAGGACACGGACGCTGCACTCATCGCTGAAATCAAGCAAACCTGCCGTACCAAACCAATACTATTTCTTGGAGATCTTAACTCCCCAGACATTGATGGGAAATTGATGCACCGCATGCGATTGGAAGACGCAGCCAGAAAGAAATTACTTCAGTTGGCCACTGACGAATTCCTTACTCAACAGGATATGGTGAACACGCGATTCCGAAGTGGACAAAAGTCAAGCTATTTGGATCTCATCACTACTAGGGCTGGGAACTATATCCTTGGGCTGACTTCTAACATGCCCCTGGGCCTATACGATCATTGAGTTTTTGTTAGGAAGTACAGCCATTTGCCTGACTTTAAATTCAAATTACTGGGTGAGATAGACTACAACCCTGCACACCTATCTGTCGTAAAAGCCGCCTAGGTTTTCTCTAAGAACTTGATTCGGTACTTGGTAGAGAACTGTTGCCGCGTCCAATGAACTCGTGCTTCTCACGACACCAGTGGATGACATCGGAAATAAAAATGAACCTCAAAAAGAAAAGGACGCTGTGGAGGAGATATTCCAGATGTCAACAGTCCGAACATCTCTCTGAATTCACGAAACGGCTAAATGGGTGTCGGAATCTTTTGAGGAGAGAACGAGCGGCATTCGAAGCAGGAGTAGTCAAAAGAATATAGAGTAATCCAAAGAAGTTCTTCGCATACATGAGTAAGGCAAAACCCAGTGGGGACTCCACTCCCTGTCTAAAGGGTTGTCAGGAAAATAAGTTAACCGATAACTCGGGTGAAACGAACCTCTTATTCGTTTTATTTCTGTCCGTGTATATTGAAAAGCCACTTTTCGATGAGGAAGTATGCTGGCAAATCGCCACATCTAGGGGTACAATTAGCCCGGTGAAATTCACAACAGACGCAGTAAGAAAAACTATGGGACAGCTACAACCCAGTAAATCGCCTGGTCCGGATGGCATGTCCACAAAAGCCTTCAACGGACTCGATGACCGATTGGCCTCTCCGCTCTCCACGGTTTTCGAAAGTGCAATGAAGGCGGGGCCTCTGCCTACCGACTGGAAGCTAACCAACGTAGGCCCCATGTATGAAGGAGGAGAGAGAACCTCACCAACCAGCTTCAGACAAAAGGATCTCACCAGCGTTTACTGCAAACTAATGGAGAAATTAATGAAAACAGAACTGATGAGACATACTGAGCAGAACAACTTGCTTAGTGCACATCAACATGAATTTAGAAGTTGCCGACCTGCCTCACCAAACGGCTCACACCCATGGAAAGTGGGGCGAAATCTGTAGAAATGGGTTTGTCAGTGGATGCACTCTACATTGACTTCAGCAAAGCCTTCGTCAGGATTCCACACAGACGGCTAATATCTAAACCGCGTCAAATGGGCGTGACTGATAATCTACTCAAATGGTTCGCCGACCTTCTCGCAGACAGACCTCAACGTGTTTGCGCTGTTGACGCCGAATCGGATTGGGAGACCATTCACAGTGGGGTTCCGCAGGGGGCGGAACGTTCTAGGTCCCATTCTGTTTTTGGGATATGTGAGCGACTGCCTTGATTGCCTGACCTGTGGGAAAGTAATGTTTGCCGGTGGTCTTAAGATATAGGATTCAACAGAAAAGCCAGAGGATGCGCTGGACAGGCAGAAGTAATTGGGTCGGTCGAAACAGCGGTGTGAAAAGTGGCTCCTTTACCTCAACTTCGACAAATGCCAAAGCATCCAACTATGGTCTGGTTACAGAAAGACAATGAGATTTGAATATCAGTATTTCAATGGAGGTCACTAACTCGTCTAACTTCGCAAAGATAGAAAAAAGGCTATGGGTATCCTGAGAGCGATCAGGAGATGCCTTCTGAACCTTGACGGAGAACTTTTTGGTCAAGTGTTAGGGGCATTTGTCCGTCCGGTGTTACGATATTGCATTCACGTGGGATGCCCCTGGAGGAAGTAAGACTAAACTCTTTTGGAGGACGTTCAACAAAGGGTGACCATACTAGTCAGTGGACTGAATTGCCGACCTTATGGGGACAGGCAGAAAGGCTTGAACTTTTCCCTTTTTCATATGAAATACGCAGGTGGTATGACCATGATCTTAAAAGTCGTCAGAGTAGTCTGTGCGCTTCAATCGGCCGACTTTCTTTGAACTGACACAAACGACAAATCTCCGAGGCCGCCGATACAAGTTGAAGACAAAATACGCTAAACTTGAAGAAGGGACCAACTTCTCCCACCGGGTGATTGAAAAATGGGACAAACTACCTAGTGCGGTTGTTCTGAAGGAAAGCATGCAGACATCAAAAAGTACCTGGTAGCATTTTACTTTTAGACTGTCTATTTACTCAACAGGGACCAATATACTGTGCCCACATAGCTATGTTAACATGTGCACTTTTTCAGCGCATGTCTGCAAATAGGGTTTTCAAAGTTTCCTTCTACCTCCCTTACGCCTACTAAATTATACTGATCAACAGGCGTTCGAAACTTTGAGGAACAAAATGTTCCCTTAGGGACTATAGCACGAGCGTCTGCTGAAGAAATACGCATCAGTCCCACGCAAGCTTGCAGAGGCGCACCATTGACAGGCGTCCAGCGTCCATTCTGAGACTCTATGAGGTTTTCTCTTTGTGTCAGGCCAGGTCCTGAAACAAAGAAGCTTTGTCGGCCAAAAACAGCTATCGAAGACTTTCAGTGAACGTCACGGTGGATGTGGAAATATTCTCGCCCTTGATACCCGGGCACCTGCTCTGGTGGCTTCGAAAGTACGCGTCTCTCATCCGGCTGCCAAACCGCTCCGACATATTTTTCCTCCGGTATTTACAGCAGGCATTTCTCCCTCTGATGGGGTGGTGACTAGGGACATCATTCGTCCTAAGCTACTGGGAAGTTCTCTCTAACCCGTCATTTCTTGCTCTTTTATGTAAAAAACGAACTCATCTCCTTAAAACTGTCGAAATTCTAGCAAAAAACAAACGAATAATAACTGTAGGACAGGCTGTGATGGCTTTGGTTCGTTCGTTTCCATCATTTACATATTTTTGGACGCCAAATAGACGGCCAAGATGGCTTAAAATGCTGTAAGTTGACCTGCACGTGCCCTGTTCAACCCTGAAGGAGTAGTGCTTGCGTATTCATTTGGGAAGGAACTCAATCGCCTGACCTGTGCAACCCATCCCACAAAAATAA
This sequence comes from Spirometra erinaceieuropaei, assembly GCA_902702965.1. Classification (NCBI taxonomy): domain Eukaryota; kingdom Metazoa; phylum Platyhelminthes; class Cestoda; order Diphyllobothriidea; family Diphyllobothriidae; genus Spirometra; species Spirometra erinaceieuropaei. The sequence goes on along the minus strand of CACRXP010000021.1, from coordinate 802,867 downwards.
GTAAAGAAGTAGATACGCGTTGGGGAGTTCTGAGGCAGAAGTCTGCTCTTTCTTGATGATATCATGGGCTTCATGGAAAAAGCGTCGGTCGGATGTGGTTTGGTAGCCACACCTGAAGTAAACAGAGCGCAGTCATCTCTAATAGGGGACCGGTGGTAATAGGGTTTTTTTTACAGGTGTAGCCAGGGAACGCACAGGCGACGAGATCAAGCAGTTGTATGCAAAAGAAAAGCTATTGGGAATGCGTGGTGGTACTTTTAATGGTTGATAAATAGTTGCGCTAACTCCTAACCCTAACCCTACTCCCTAACTACAACCCCTTATCTTACACCCCCACCGCCAACCCTAACCTTTAACCCTAACCCCTTACCATAACCCCTAACCCTGACCCTAACCCCTAACCCTTAACCCCAACCCCAACAGTATTGTGTCCATCAGGTGGGGCTACCACACCACATCTTACCAAAGTATCCAAAGTTTAGACACGAGGAACGCACACGATGAGGCGGATTTCAGATGACGACTCAATGATTTGTTTGTTGGATAATCAGTCTTTCCTGTTTGAAGGCATGCACGCCGATCATGATCTTCTATTTTTCATGTGCTTTTGAATGAAACTATTGGTGTATCCACGATTTCCTAGGGGGTTTGCTGGGGCGTTGTTATTCCTCTTGCGTGTCTGAGCACATGTCACATGAGGCCTGTTGACGAAGTAACAAATCAAGCTTCTTGTAAGTAAACCAACCTTATGGCCTTCCGTAAATATGTTACTTTGGTGCTCTGGTACCCGTAAGCGTAAACTACACGTTCCTGTTCCCTGCGGAGACTGTCATCTTCTAAATTACGGAGACACTCGGCAAGCTGCGTCCCAGTGATCTCCCTTCTGTCTCAGTCTTCCAATTCCTTAATGCTCTTAACCGATTCTGCTCAACTAGACTTAGAATTGGAAGCACAATAGTTTATGTTATTAAGCACAGCTCTGTATCGCTTTGTTCAACCCTGGGTTCAGAAGGCACCCATTTTGAAGCAGCTCTCTATGATAATATAAATGGGGGATTGCGCCTTGTGCGTCGAAGCTACTACTACTACTACTACTACTACTACTACTACTACTACTACTACTACTACTACTACTACTACTACTACTACTACTACTACTACTACTACTAATACTACCACCGCCGCCGCCGCCGCCACCACCACCACCACCATCATCATCATCATCGTCATCAAAACGATAGCATTTTTCAGTATTGCGGACGAAGCCTTGAGACGGAAGACAAACAGCAGCGAGAATCTTCTTTAAAAGTCTACGTGCCAACCAGTAAATTGACGTTTACAAAGACACTACCGAACTCGTCGATCCGTATATATTGCCACTCCCTGTACGAAGAAATACAAAGTTTCAGTCCTCGTATTTAATCAGAACGAAGGATATTGCCAGCGCAATGGATTCAAGAAGGATGCCCAGGAATATGCAACCAATCAAGGTGTCCACAGATCTGTATATAATGTTCAATATAACTGGTTTACAACCGAAGCCAATAAAACTGTTTTCATAGGTTTGGTTTTCCGAGCAGCTGCTATACAATAGCCGCAGTGATGAGTCACGCATACAGCAAACCGGCACGGACACGACCGGTAATTCGTATCCATTTAGAAGTCCACAACACTCCAGTTGAAGCATGATTAGATTCCAGACGAAGCTTGCCTTATTAGTCCCATTCAGACCACGGTATTTCGACAGACGTGGTGTGAGGTAAGTCAGTACTATGTTAGACAAATGCGCCCTGTCGTTCCCAAACATGGATATTCCAATAATCTTGCCTAGCATGAGAAAAGTTAGGATCAAACAGAAGGTCGTCAGCAGATAATTTACACGAGCTCCAACACCGATCAGACCCAAGAGCGCAGCGATCGCCGTTGCCACTCCGTAGAACCCCAGACACAGGAGGACCGATTGAATGCCGTCAGTTATGTCGGATGCTACCTCGTTCAGTAGGAAGTAAATTTTTTCTTCGGAGACTCCAGACAATGCTTTAAGCGGCACCACCTGATCCTCCAAGAGTTTTCGAAAACCTTGTATGTTGTAACGAAAGAAGAATCCAATAGCCGCACAGCCGGATCCAATGAGGAGGATAACCACAACCAGAACAATCAGCCCGGTGCTAAGAGCTTTGACGTTCATCTAACAAACACTGATTAAAGCTACGCACATAAGTAAAATACGCATAGTCTGAAAACAATAGTGCGCAACTCGAGGTTGCACTTTGCCCTTCGGAACAGAAAGAACAGTTGTGTGGCTTAGTTCAAGGCTGAGAGGACAAATCTTGCGTAGTTACCGGTACACATTTTTCAGTCGGTTATGTAAGTATATAGCCGAAGGATTTCCCTTAGTTTAACAGATTGACAACGCCCTCGAAAATGTCAACTTGTAAAACGTAAGGTAGTTCGCGCCGCATTCGATGATATGCGAAATATGTTTCTTTGGCAGCATTTCTGCAAGCATTTAAAGCGACTTGGTCTATCGTCTTAAAAAATCAGCCCCTTGAGTAACATGCGTTGCCTTTTAATGCAACTATCAAAAAGCTTCTGCAAAAGTACTTTTATTAGACTAGAGGAGGGAAGACCTGTAAGGTTTATAAGCCTGATACCCGACTGGGAGTTTGATACAGCTGAGGAGTAACACCAACAATGATAAGGATATTCGGAATAATATTTCTGACTCAAAGGCTATGTTCAAAATTTACCTTTGTTCTGGTAAAGGAAAACAGTTAAAACTGGGAAGTTTGTTGCACTAGTTGGACTCATGGCGAACATTTCTGAAATATTCACGACTTTCGAACTTGGGCTACTGTAGGAAGTTTCGTCGTGGGCTTGCGACTGGTTGGAGTTGGAATGGTTGGAGTTTTTATGACAACATCATTAGAAGATGTTTTGGCAAATTTTTGAATAATTAATATTGACCCGATTGTGGAAAACTCAGCGCCTCGGTGGAATTCGAACCCACGACAGCAAGGGAAAGGCTTTGGTACAGACAGCGCTCTAGCCACCTGAGCTATGAGTCCCTACGGGGAGGCGTGAGTTCAATCACATTTCGTCAGGTTGCCTGCCCAGCCTACTGCAACTTCTAGAATTCACCAAGTCTATTACAGTAAGCTGACTGCTCAAGCAGGATTTTCTAAGTACAGTACGTGGGTTAACTCATGAAATGTCAACCGAAATTCTGAAATGCGTTTTCGATTCGAAAAGATTAATTAAGTACGGTTGTAAAACTAGTTAGCCTGCAACATAATTCTATAATATTTCAGTTACCTCAGGATGCCGGCTTTTGAAAGAACTTCATTCTGGCTGCATTCATAAACTACACTCTGTAAAAAATGACTACTTAGGTAGCATGAATTTTTCTCATTGATTTTCAATGCCCCTAAAAGTCCAATTATATTTCATGAAAAACATACATAAAATTGTGCATTTTTTGCTCATTCGGCAGATAATTACTTCTTCTTTCAATTTTGTACTTGACGGAATGGCATAATTCGATTTACAAAAACTTCCAATTCGCGAATAATTTCGATCCCGCTCTACCGGTACACTTGGATTCAGGGTTTCCAAACTACAAGCCGTATATTCTCCGCGTACGTCGAACCACACATTTTTATATGGTAATAGAAATGGACTATATAGTTTTCATACAATTTAACAATGGATTTGAGCCATATTGTTAACTTTACAAGCCACATTGGTAAATGCACAGACATGAAGATTTTTGAGTGACCATTTCCCGTTATTTAAAAGTCCCACAATTAGAAACTTTTTTAAAACCGAATAATACCATTCCTTCGAGTATAAATTTGAAAGAAGAAGTAATTATCTACCGAATGAGCAAGACAATGAATATTTTTATGCATGTTTTTCATGAAATGTAATTGGACTTTCAGGGGCATCGAAAATCAATGAGGAAAATTCATGCTACCTAAGTAGTCATTTTTTACAGAGTGTAGTTTATGAATGCAGCCAGAAGGAAGTTCTTTCAAAAGCCGGCGTCCTGAGGTAACTGAAATATTATAGAATTATGTTGCAGGCTAACTAGTTTTACAACCGTACTTAATTAATCTTTTCGAATCGGAAACGCATTTCGGAATTTCGGTTGACATTTCATGAGTTAGTCCACCTACTGTAAATCATTTAGAAGACATCAGGTTAGGTGGATTCCGGAATGTGATTAAATTCACGTCGTCCGGTTGGGCATCGCAGCTCAGGTGGCTAGAGCGCTGTCTGTACCAAAGCCTTTCCCTTGTTGTCGTGGTTTCGAATCCCACCAGGGTGCCGAGTTTTCCACATTTGGGTCAATATATATATATATATCTATAAAATTAAACTGTTTTCTAACGACAAAATACTGCACGGGTAACACATACAGTGTAAGAGCTCACATTCAACACGAGAAATAACGCAGATTGTCTGAAATTCGGAATATGGTAGCAGTAGTTTAAAATGCGGGTACTGGAGCGCACTAATCCATTGGTTTTTTGAAGCAACCCGACTCCAAATGGGTAGTGGAGATCACGAAAAGACGACCACCTTCTAAGCCGGGCCCAGACAGGTAACGATAACAAAAGGGGGAATGTCAGTCGAGCTGTTGATTCCAGATGGTGGTCAGGCATTATTAGCTAAATAAAGACAGAATAAGTCAGAAGTAGTTCTGTGCCAGCCTACCCTCATCTTTGTCTTCATTCCACCTGTCATCACAAAAGTGCAACTCCTCGTTTTCATCATTAGTTCGATTCTGATTCTAAAGTCCACGTCAGTGGGTTTGTTGGACTTGTTACAAAGAATCGTAGGACTGATAGCAAACCGTGAGTCTACAGTAAGGAATACCATGGAGCTAGCGTTATGGATGTGAACACAAGATTTTGTGAATGAAGGTCAGTTTACTGAATAATAAATTAAAAAAGCCAATGTGGAGTAGTAGTGGTAGTAGTAGTAGTAGTAGTACGCAGACCTTGAGCTATTTTAAAACCATTATATCGACAAAAAGTCAAGACATTGCGCTAGAGTTCGATTTATGGTTTGTCGAAATATGTCAACTACTACGTATGCTCGGAATGACCACTGTTCAAGGTTGTTGGATTAGTTTATAAGTACATGGTCGTTTTTAATCAGGATTCACCTTAAACCAGAAAGGGTCCTAATAAAGAACATTGAATGCGTTCTCATGGGATAGCACTGATATTTTTATGAAACTGCGGTTGAATGGATTGTCCAGTTGAAATTTTAAGATTACTATCTTAATTATATATTTGGGACCAGGCCAACCATATTTCGATGTCCCAAAAATTTAATCAGATCCATCCGCAAGTTTGCCTGCTCCGGAAAAATGTAAAAAATTATTCAATTTCTGGACAATTTATCAAGCAGTGTGCTAAACAGGACAGTCGAATAAGGCAATAACGGAAGCAAACCTGATCGGAACGTGCATAAACTTTAATATTTGCGTTCCTCATTTAAAAGTGAAGAAGCCGTTCACGGACTGTCTAAAAGGCTTTTATCACCAGATGACCTCGAAAAAGAAATGGAGAGGATTCCAAGTATGCTAATGGGAGAAATCGATGAAATCTTGGGAAGACCAGCAAAAGCTTGATAAACTGCCACTGGAACAAACGTATATTCATCAAAATTCTCCATTGAGGGCGTGCATTCAGAGGGCTGCTAAAGAACCAAATGACCTGGAATACCTCAGATACCTTCCCTCCCAAAAGATTCACGAATTATTATCTAAATACCCAGATCTAGGATTCGATTCACAGGGACTAACAGATGGCTCTGACGACTCCGATGTTTATTTGTTGCCTCCTGGAGGTGTAGCCATGACAGAAAGTGAAATAATCCTAGGTTCTTTCCAAAAGAGGAAGACTACCCGTCCACATTCCGGCAAACACCATATCGGACCTTGATATTCAACAACTAGATCCCCATCTCCTCTTGGTACACTTCTGGTTGGTTTGTTGAACGGTATGTGCCATAGCTGCTTATACGGGATTTATGAAGGCGATATCGAAATGACTCAAAGAAGTGTAATATGGGTCTAGTTTTTGAGCATAGTGATCTAGGCCGTACCAAGCAACTGACTGAATGCCGGTTTCGGCTCTGAATGCGTACATGAGTGAGTGGGTCTTTGTCAGTCTGTAGAATGCACGGAGCCTATCTCATATCATGCTGAAATACCGTTTTTCGCAGTATCCGCCTATAGCGCTTGACGTGAGAATTCTGAAGAATGATAATTGGGTCATTTCTTCTGGTAGACTTTAGCACCGCACATGGATGAACTCACCATTAATTTCCCCGAATAACTGCGTACATCGCCCATGCGACGTTTCGCTGACAGTGTTGGTCTGGGAAATCACTTTCATGCCTCAAAACTTGGAAGTGGAATGCACCCGTCTAGACAAGGAAGTTGCATTTTTGACACCGCCAAGTGTGCCAAACCACGGTAGAGCAAACCTTTTTTAATGTGGCTGAAATCACGAAAACATGGTTCTGACATAAAAAGTAGCACTAAATTCGTATATGCATCCACTTGTATGAGTGGTACATGATGAGCGCTCTCATCATGCTTGAAGCAAGCCGAAGACCTTGTGAGTATCTATGCCCACCTATTCTAGTTTCAGGAGGTGTTCGACGACGAATTAACACGGAGGCGTGAGGGTAGAGTTGCCACTATGCATTCCAGTTTAACTTGAGAAGAGAGTTCTCTAATTTTAACTGGCAGTCTTGGAGGAATCAAGCACAACTAACAGAGGAGATCATAAGCAATTAAATATGCACTTTTTACAAAATCGTTGCGATACATTTCCTAGGGTCAAAGGTAGAACTGTGTCATAACACTTATTAGAATTTGGCTACTTCAATCGGTAATATTCAAGAAGTTTTGTGGGAGGGAATACCGTGAGATTAATGAATCAGAGTCCGAATAAGGCCGAGTCCGTAAATTCCGATGCGAGGCCGCGACTCAAAGATCGCTGAGTTTCCGCGAGGCGATTATGATTAGCTAATGACAATGTACTATCTAACACTAGATTCTTAGAGGCGTTTTGTTGGATTTCCCAGGAAAATCTAAGTATAAGTGGAGCATAATTTTATGAGAAAATTAAATTACTGTTTTTTTTTCACAAATTAGCGGTCCGATTCGGTATATTTATACAACGATTAGTTTGGTAGGTGGCGATGGCGCTTTAAAGTGAGACATTATAAAACACGAAAACCATCCAGCGGTTATATACAGTGCCACTCCTTTCAATGCTGAAGTATATCATTAGCTACAAATAATATTTTAACAGGGTCAAACGGGCTAAGACGTACGAAATGAGAACTAGCTGTTGGCTTGTCGAATTTATTCAGACTGATTGATTTCTCATAACCATCGATACTCCACTGAAGGGTAAGTGCTTTGAATGTGTAACAGACAGAATTTTCCCTACTTTCAAACCAGATTGCCACAAAATATCTACTGAGCTGATATCACATCTTTACCCTTGAGTAATCAAACAGCGTATAACTAAATTTATACTGGCATGCCTTAATGCCTATATCAACATTTCAAGAATTAGGACTCATTTTGCAACCAAAATAACCACTTACAGGCAAAAAAGGGCTGTTGTTCCGATAAATAACCGCAAAATCCGGAAAGGGTTATAGCAGCCACATGTGCACTGCCCTCATCATAACTCCTGGAACTTTTGCTATTGTTCCGAAAGTAAAGTCCGTGTAAGTGGTCGACAAATTCCAAAAGAAAGAGATCAGCAAAGGAATTTGTCGGGATAGTTAGAACGCTTAGTCCATGAATGTCTTAAGTGCCACCAAAAATGCAGACCTATCAGAGAGATTAATCACCAAAAACGAAATTGTGGAACAATAGTACCACAAGTAATCTGTGTGTACCTTTCAAGTAAGAATAGGTTCTTAGCCGAAAGAGAAAAGCAGTTAAATTCCAAATTAAAATTTCTTAAAAGAACAGCTACCGTAGATTCAAAAGTACGAAGTATTTAAGCAGACAGATTCGGCTGCAATCGGTCTTCTTGAAATGCACTTTTGTTTCAGACTGCCCCATAACCCTTGACCTAAGGACGCGTGCCGAGCAGTCGCGAAAATGTTGTAGGAGGGGAAACAAGGATGAAGACTTTTAACGATTTTACTAACACGAAGCAGGCAGAAATGCAGCTGTCGATCACAACGCCCCCTTAACTTCACCGGCGAACTCTGTCCAATGGTTGGAAGGCTTTTTACCATCCGAAACACTCCAGGCTGTGTACAATATCCCCTGACCGGGTGCAAGTAGGAAACGACATAACATGGAAATAGAAAAGAGGCAAATTCAGGGTATTTGCACATGTGGCAAGCGTGTCGATAGTCGATGATGGTCGCGAATTCTGAGAATCGGGGCTTCGATTCGTTTTCGGACTGTGTGAAATTCGAATTTATAAAGTGCGTTGTATTGGCCGTCATTTCTAGCGTAAGGAGAAAGCTCAGTGTCACTTGAATTCTCGTCATCTCTCTTCCTGAACACAGTGACTACAAGTACTGAAGGCGGAACAGTAAGTCTTTATAACTTGAAAGCAAAATTCGAAGCGACTGTGGGTTACCAACATAGTTACTGGTAGGGATGGGGGCAGGAAGAGACGGTTCAGCGACCCCCTTCGTATTCAAGCCTCAGATGTCTTATCTGTGTAGATGATGAAAATTTAACGTCACAATAGCATATGATAACGACTACAAAATTACACCTTTAAATGGCAGATCGAGGAAACCTTAAATTGAAGTCAATACTTGTTGACAAGCTCTGTTAGTATACTCACTGAGATGGGAGAAGACAAACGCCAAACTTATGAGAAGGCGTAGTATGAAGTTAACAAATGTTAACCTTCGTGTGGGCGGGAAATTTGACCGTGCCTTATTAGTATTCACATGCTGCTTTTCCTGTTATAATATGACAGCTCAACTGTCGATGCCGACGATGTCTACCGTGTGCTCCACAGCAAGGTGAAGCAGGTGCGGTGACTTGCGCAGCACTTTCCTCACTATCTCCTCTTCCCGCTTGAACCCAGTGTCAAGACATGGTCAAGATGACCGGAGGTAGGAGAGGTGTCAAGTGGACGACACGGTCGCACCTGTAACTAGGCGTACCACCACACCCCCTAGTACAAAATATACACCTGACCAGGATTTTAGCCAGCAACAGCAAAATAACGAGTCAGAAATAGGAGGACGACTGGACAACTATGCACATGACGTGCATACCCAGCAGAAACGCAAGCATATCTACTAGTAGGGAACCAAATGCCTGAGAACTGCCAGAGCACACCAGGTTGCGAGGGCCATGGTTTGCTGAATCATGGCACAGCAGACGCACACACTCCTTAAAGCCCAGTAGGGTGAGAAGCAGCCCTGCACTTAGCCTGGGCCATCAACCTTCAAAGACAGGGTAACCAGTCAGTCATCGACTGAGGGGCACTAAACATATATACACCCACACACACTCCTCACATGCGTGAGAGTGCTAGAGGTCATGTTGCGGTCTAACCACCAACCCGTCAGTTCGCCACTTCATACAAACACATAGAACTGTGCAGACTGCGTGGACTGAGTTGGGGTGTCAGTCGGCAGCCTTCCAAGCCACGGCGCTTGGCGCATCGTGATAGTCTCTGACTCGAATCACACGTCCGCCAGAGGAACCACATGTGGGGGGAGCCGAGGGGCACACTTCCCACTTAAGCGAGAGGTGGCAGTTGAGTGCTTTGCGTTGTATGGTGCAGATGCTGGTGGCGGAAGGTGCGGTGATATGGTGGTGTAGTCGGTGGTTGTCTACCACAGGCCCTCATGTAAGCGCAATTACCTCGGGGGAGGGGGGGGCACGCGGGGGCTGAGTGTGCGGGAACAGTGAGGGCAGTTGAGGCGGATGCGGCAAGTGTAGGTTGGTGCTGCAGGCACTGGTTGCCCAGTAACTGAACGGTGGATTCGCCAGTGGCCGACCAGGTCGATTTGTTATAATAACGAATTCGCTTTTACATAAGTAAAACTGAGCCCTCGTTGTAGCCACTTAAAACCGACAGTGAAACTTTACCGCCAACTGAAATTTCAAGTTATTTTTCTGTGTCACTAGTCGTCTTCACTGATTACGTTCAAAATATTATAAAAACTGTTAGTTACAATCGGAAGTGGTCTTGCTGGATGATGCAAACAGGCCCGAGCGTTCTTTGGGTTCTTGGACTATTACTGAGGCTGAACCGCCGCCGAATATCAAGTTTTGCGGCTGGGCCATGGATAAACATCAAAATTTTCCCATGCAACATATTCTGTGACTATTTCCTATTAAAAAGAACTCGGAATACATCCGCAAGCATCAGTAAAATAAAAGTTACGATAATATATGCGAGCCAATACCGTGCGTTCTATACTAGATTAGAAATGTATAATGTTTTTTCCGAGTGCACTGAGCCTCATTCACACTAATGGCTACACGGAGAGCCACCGGACATGAGTAGCTGCTTAATAGTTAACACTGCCCTAAGCTTCCTCTCTGACTGCAGGAAATGATTTATCCGAACTGAACAAGGCAAAGACGACGAAACATGCAGAATTTGATGACGTCATAAAATCTCGTAACCTCTTATTCAATTGTATATGGCCATTGTGTATTAATATGATAAGACAAACTGCTCAATCAGAGATCGACCTAGGGGGTTCAAAGGTGAAAGGTAAGTAAAACATGGACTGTTGGTCTGGTATGCGACCGGGCGTGGCGAGGGGGAGAGAGTTATCTAAGCAGTCGAGTTCAGATTACAGTGAAAAACTTGTCGGATGTGATTAAAATTGCAACGCGCGGACAGCAGTGAGCCATGCAGAGGGGACGAGGGAAAGTGAGAGGGTAGATGTGGGAATAGGATTAATTCCATTATCGATCCTTAACATGGCAGTGCGAGGTTGATCCCGTGATCCAGTTGCTTACAGAGCCCTGATTTTTCTCCTCCGTATTGCAGCGGCCTCTGCAAAGTGAAGATGACTCTCAGTTGTCGTCCGTAGAAGGACCGTAAATGCAGTCATTGGGTCCACAATATGATCCATATCCACTAGGTGCTTCGTAATTGAACTCTGGGAGACCTTATTTTCCGCCCTTTCCAGCAACTTCTGCATGCGTCCAGCTGACCGAACTGCCAGCCGTCTTTGCGTGCGCCCACTGTATTTGGTCCGCAACTACATGTAACCTCATAAATACAGTTTGATGTGGCGTTCATAGTCAGAATGTCTTTAGTTGGCTGACCACTGCCCAGCGCGTTGCAGTTTTAAACACACTCAACAGGTTTTCACTGTAATCTGAACTCGCTTGCTTAGATAACTCCCTCCCCCTCGCTGTGCTTGCTCGCACAGCAGACCAACAGTCCATTTTTTACTTACCTATCACCTTTAAACCCCCTAGGTTGATCGGTAATTGAACAGTTTGTCTTATCTTATAAATACGCAATGACCATGTATAGTTGACTCGGAGGTTATGAGATTTTATGACGTCATTAAATTCTGCACGTTTCGTCGCCTTTGTGTTGTTAAAATTTATTCCTGGAAGGCATTGCTTCAGTTTATCAAGATCTCGCCTCCGGTCTTCATGACGCCTTCCTGACACCGGCCCCAGGTTTATGAGGGAGGAGGGAATGCGGTAGATGCTACGCAAATCACCGCTACCACCGCTATGAATTAATCCATGTGAAAGTCAAGAACCCCGCGCACACCACGCTATGGGACACACGGTGTAAATGGTCATAATCGACGGTCGAAATGCCATCTCGGTACTGATTCGGTTATCTTCGTATGGAGATAACATATCCCTACAAATAAACGTGTATCTAGTTGTCTTAACATCCATTAGGTATTGACCAGAGTTCATAAAAACAGTTTTTCAGCCCTCTGTGTTCTAGGCGAATGTTTTGACTGCTTGCGGATTGTGATAGTGATGCCCAGAATTGCGGCATAGCGAATCCAACGCTATTACTGCAGGCAATAAAGATAGTTCAGTCAGTTTATTTTATCCTTCGTTTATTCAAATAATGCGTATGACATGCTCCGTCAGTCATCTGAAGGAATCACGTTTTGTACAAAATAAATGCAAATTATAACAAATCTTTCAATTCGGTTTCCGCGATTTTGCAGGATTCATCTGCGCAATTTGGATAAGGTTGCCGCTAGTTTCTGCACCCAGGCACTCTAAAAAGTTTTCCAAGGTTCTTTCAAAAAATAAATATTTTGGTAGTAGTAAGCTGAGCAGATAAGGCGTTTGCAGGAAGAGAGCGAGAGACTCCCGCATTTAAAGTAGCCATCCCCGTCAAAGGCTTTCGTTAAGTTCATGAAGATAGTGTACAGATGGGGTCCGCATCTCCTGGCACTTCCCCCGTAGCTGGCGAGCGACAAAGACCATGTCGGTGGTTCCGCGGGATCGACGGAAGCCACATTGGCTTTTCGGCAACAGTCCTTGCATGAGGTGGCCATTGCGACGACTGAGGAGATGAACGAAAACCTTCCCGGAAGATTCTGAGTAGCGAAATGCTTCTGAGGTTATCACAGAGTTACTGGTTCCCTTTGAGTTTGTAAAGGTCGCTTTCTTGAAGTTCTGCGGGACCTGTCCTTGTCACCGCACCTCCTGGAAAAGAGTCGTGAGTTAGTCCATCAGTTGGTGGCCGCCGTGACTGAAGATTTAAGGTGGGACATTATCGGAGCCTGGTGATTTCCCGCTGGAGAGTTGTTGCACGGCGCGAATGTTTTCTGGAAAGGAGGATACACTTGACACCATCGAGTCTTCGCGAAGGTGTTTTCGTCTGGAGCTTAGAGGTCTTGCAGGCGCTGGGTCAGCTGATTGCTGAAGTGCAAATAGTGAGCGGGCAACTTCAACAGAACAGTATTCAACTTACCCGGTGGTGGCTTACTGTGTGGCCTCCGGCGGAGTTGCAGGCGACGCCTCATCTTGAAGATGACGAGGCGGTAATACGTCCACCCAGCGGTGCTGCTCTTTCGTCTCCGTGGGAATTTTGGGGCGGGAGATTACGTCGGAGCCTGGTGATTACCCGCTGGAGAGTTGTTGCACGGCGCGAATGGTTTCTGGAAGGGAGGGCAGGAGATCCGGGTGACTAAATAATGCAGTGCCAAACTACGGGTATGTGAATTAACGCAATATTAGAGGTTCGGAAACTTATCGCAAGAACGAATAATTAATTAAAAGTGAATATACGAATAGCTATGGAAGTTGACTTGCAATCGTTCGAATTAAAAGCCAAAGCCACTGGGAGGGCGGGCGGCCGGGCGGAGACCGGTAAACAAACCAAAGGAGAAGGGCGAAACCGAAGTGTGTAAAGTAATAACGAAAACCTGTTAAGGCAAGCATATTAGCACGTTTTTGTGTGCAGCAACTATTTGGGGTCCTTCACCCTACCGTTACCGAGATATATTGCTTGAGGGCTGTGGCGAGTCATGTGTTTCACCACTAGCAGTACAAGAAAAAGACTTTCATTCAAAGCTAGGAAGAAAGATAGACACTGGCCTGAAAACTGAAAGTAGACAACCGACAATCTCCCGCCAGGTCGTTCCTGCTAAAATGAGTCCAGTTCGCAGCAGTCAGACAGCTTTTTTCCAAGTGCTTATCTCTATTGCAAAAAGCTCCTTGTAATGTCATCAAGGTGAACACTTGATTTCTGGGGAAAATGAATTTTTCCAAATTCCGGTAGGACTGACTTATGCGATCTCCTAAACAGGGCATGGGATCAGGTACGCCCAACCCAAGTAATAAAGGTCAACCTGCGCATAGTTCCAGAAGGCGCTAAATATTTCCATATCCTAACCCCAAAAATAACCTTGGTATAAAAACAAACCGTTCCCCTTATCTGGTTCCTAACTCTTCCCTAGACCTTACCTCTGCAGTTAACACGAACCCATGCCTTAATCCGTAGCTTGCTCCTGCCTTTCTTTACCGTCAACTTCAAATCTAGCTCTAAACCTAGTCCATAACCTAACCTTGATTTCGCTGGAAGTTTGCTCAAAGTCACCCGTGTTGCAGGCGGACCCTTTTCTCGTGTCCTGTTCAGAGGGTAATTTGAGTCAGTCCTACAAAATTTTCCATTTGCATGTTGCCGCCATGGGACAGAAATCGAAATTATGCGTTCCTAGACATAATTACGGAAAAGCGATTTCAGGAGTCATTCCACTTATATCCTCTGAACGTGGACAAACGTTTATTATTGAAGGTAATAAACGAAGATGCTCAGTAGTAAGAACAGACGACAGCCGATGCGAAAACCCTCCCCTGACTTCAGTTGCTGCAGCGGAAACGCGTCGGCTTTATTTTCCTGAGCGCCCCGATCACTGGGACGGTGGGTCGCCTTCGTCGCTGTTTTAGATTTTGTAGAAAACTTGCACACAACTGGATTTGCGGACTAAAGGTCATTTTCGCGGCATTTCGGAGGCTGGCGAATGATGGCGTCTTTTAATGCATCGCTATGCTTAGGGCCCCTTTAGACCTTTGGCGCCCATGAATATTCAGGCTGGATTGCCAACACTCACTGGTGAGCAGCAAGCGTTGACTCAACTTCGAAATTTCAGGGCTTATCATCTGATTCGGATATATTTCAGAATTGAAAAGTCCCTGTTTATTAAGGGTAGAATGCTTTTTAAATCACCCGTCTAAAAAGAAGGGTTAGATCGCAGTTGATAGGCAGGAATGGGAAAGCGAGTGGGAAGGTCCCTGTCTAATGCCTACCCCTAACCCTAATCTTAATTGTAGCCCTAACGGGAACCTTAACCCTAACCCTAACCGAAAGTTGAAACCTAAACGTAAACCATAAGCATAGCCCAAACTCTAAAACCTAACCGCAACCGTAATATTGAAACCTAATCGTAAACTCTAACCCTAACCCTAAACCGCAAACCTAACCTTGAATCCTAACCCTAACCCGAAAATCGGAAACTATAAACCGGAACCCCAATCCTAACCTCAACCGTAAAACGGAAGCCAAATGTTCTAACCCTAAACCTAAAGTTGAACGCCAAAGCCAAACCGTAATCGTAAACCTAAACCCTAACCCTTACACTGAAACCTGACCCTAAAACGCAAACCCTAATCCTAAAACCTAACCTACGCCTAACCCTTAACCTCACTAAACCCAACAGCCTGACAGAAACGGACGACCTCACTAACTCATTAGAAGCACACTGACTGATAACAAGTTCCCTAGGCAAGGTAAACACACGCACTGATAACAAGTAAGTACGTCGACAGTATCAACGTATAAAGTCTGGCTACCAACTGCAATCTACCAAAAGAAGGCATATGTCAGATAATTTTTGGCACAAGTACGATGGGCTTCGGTCATTGCCATCGTTCTTGTTGTTGCTCGCAAGGTTACATATGTCCTTGCCAGTATCTTCTAGTAAATTATGTGTTTCACGATTTGCCGTCATTGTATGTAAAACAGCCCATAAAAATCATTAAGATGGGTCTTAAATCATGAAACGGAAGGGCATGTTTTTATAAAATTGTTGAAAACAATTATATTCACTATATGTATGGACAGTATTTGAAACTGACGTGGACAAATATTTATCATTTGCTGACGGTCTGTTTGTAGTCGTTTACAATTCAAAACATGTCCTTCTAGATAACTTGTCTGGAGACACAAAGTCAAAAACGGCTGCCACAATTAGACTCGAAGATTCACATTTTAAAGGTAATGCGTGGTGGATTAGTTTCCCGGTTTGTCGCAACTAATAACATGATTAGGTTTTTCCAAAAGAGAGCACTCTATTGGCTCCCGTTAAAGTTTGCAGGAGTCTTGAGGCGCATGCTTAAAAACATTAATGTTTGTTCTACGCTGTAGCCACAGCTTCCTGAAAGGGGATTGGGCATGACACGATCGATGGTAAGAAACACCGCTTGTCTTTATCTTTGAGTGAAAGTTCCAGACTGCATCTTAAAGTAGCCGCGGAAAAGTAACCACGCATGATTATTTGTGATTGGCTCTAGGAACTTTCGCGCTTACTATTTACAGGTAGTCTGAATGTTTTCCAATAAGTTTTTGCAGAAGATGAAACCGTTCCTCCTGTCGATGATAACTTGTCTGTTGCTATCGAATACAGGCACATGTAGGTTTGCTTGTATGAAATGCTTTAACAGTTTTATACGACATTCCCTTTATGTGAAATTGCATTATATTTTGCAAGCAAAGAAAAAATTTCACTTTGTTTTGACAAGATAATTGTATCATTTGCATCAGGTATTTCTACGTTGAAAGGATTCCCGGCAGATTGTGGAACCCCTAAAGTACCTCGACTGTGGAAGGAAGAGGCCATGTACTCAAAAACACAAGCAACCGCACACAGTTGGCCCTGGCTTGTAAATCCATTGCGATATTTTCACAGCATATGTTTTGTCTCGTTAAAATTTGTGATTAGCTGTGAGTTCCAAAGACCGATTATTATCAACTAACCGGCGAGTCCATCGCTGATGCTTACGATACAAAAATAAGAAAGGGTGTAAAAAAATTATTTGATTTTATTATTTGGTTAATGACAGGTAATTAAAAATGATCATCTGTATTGTACTATCCCACAAACGTAAACCGAGAATAATTTTGAACGTAAACACACGCTGCCTGCCTCGTAAACCACT
Organism: Spirometra erinaceieuropaei; assembly: GCA_902702965.1. Classification (NCBI taxonomy): domain Eukaryota; kingdom Metazoa; phylum Platyhelminthes; class Cestoda; order Diphyllobothriidea; family Diphyllobothriidae; genus Spirometra; species Spirometra erinaceieuropaei. Next base: position 786,168 of record CACRXP010000021.1, on the reverse strand, counting down.
CAGCGAAAAAATTTGTACGCTAAAACTTAGGAATAGAAAGCCTTCCTTAAGTGTCTCTTAGTGTTTAAACGAGTAGATACACGGAAATACTTGCCTGGGATTATTGAAATGTCCTGTAATTTTCATATTGTTCTGCTTCAGCCACTTCAAGTATCTGACTTGGGATATAACTGTAAATAGGATCAGGATATTTTCTGAGAGAAATGTAAGTGACACATGGACACTGTATAATGCGCTACCCAGCTTGCAAAATGCTGCAAGAAACGAGAAACGCAGACAGCACCTTCTTACGCAATTCCTTAAAATTCCGAAAATGCGAGTTCACTTGTTGCCGCTAGCCATTTCGCTATTGCATGATACGGCGTGTTCCTCATATCGAGGATTGGACATACCGATGTGCCATTTTTGTGGATATTCGACAAGCCATATAACCGAGGTATATGCGTGCCGACGGGTCGGAGGCGCTCTGTGTCGGGTTCGCTTATGCAGCCATCCGCTTGAAGTCTTTTCAACCAGCCAGTCATTTGTGCTTCAATCTCATCTGTACGATCCTTCTCCCTTTCGGTCTCTCTAAACTTTTACTGATCCGACAGAATTGCCTGTATTTTTGTAATGTAGTCCACCCTGTCCATCAAAATAACGCCAGTTCCCTTATCTGATCTAGTTATTAGGGGGTCTTTGTTCTGACAGAGTTGCCCTAACTTCTCCACGTGTGACTTCGTCAGCAAGTCCCGATAATTATGACGATTATTCTGGCATTGATAGCACAACTGACTGACTGTTTGAAAGGACTTCAGGCGGACTTCAGCTGTACCTTGAACGTGCAGCTCCTATTTGACAACAATCTATATAGACAGATGGACGGCGTAGATATGGGCTCGCCCCTTGCCCCGCTTCTGGCGAAGATATTCATGCGCAAGTTAGAGGCTTTGTAGTTACGTCACCAGATCAACAGTCTGAAATAAAATGGACGATACGTGGATGATATATTCGCAATTGCACCGAACCAAAGAGACAGCTCAATTCTACTGGGTGATATAAATCAGGCGCACCCAGCAATCAAATTAACTCTGGAAGAACAGTCCGGTTCACTTCCATTTCTGGATGTGCTTCTGAGTAGAATGCCTGACGGCAACATTCGACGTAGCGCTTATCGTAAGAAAACGTGGTCCGGGCAATACACCCATTTTGGGAGTTTCGTACCGCTAAACTTTAAACGTAATTTAGTCCGCTGTTTGACAGAAAGAGTGGGAAGAATCTGCTCAGCTGACGGCGGCGAGAAAGAGCTTAAAATCGTCGAAAGCCTTTTTCGTCAAAACGGGTATCCTGATCGATACATTGATGAAAACATGACCGAAAGACCACCAAAGCCACCGATACTGACGGTAGGAAAGAAAAGGCTCTTCATCAGGGTCCCACTTCAAAGGGATACACCAAGTGAACTTTTAAGAAGACGCCTTACTCAAGGTGTATCACAGACCATTCCAGCAGCTGAAACCCGTGTACTGTTCTCCAATAGTCCCATCCTATACGGCCAGGTCAAGGACAGACTACCTGCTCAGACCACCCTTAAGTGTATTTGGTCCTTCACCTGCTGCTGTGGGACAGAATATATTGATCTTACGAGCCGGCGTTTGTCCAAAAGAATAAAAGAGCATCTTCCAGCATGGTTAGGAAAGGCTCAAATAAAGAACAACAACAGCTCGGTCCTCGCGCACATGGTAGACAGACCACCGTGTAGACGCCAGAGACACCTTCAGAGTGAGTTACAAGGTCCCGTCAAGCTATCCAAAACTACTGGGGCAGCGGCTGTTGGCTACGACAGAGGCGGCTGCAATCAGGCTACGCGAACCGGTCCTATGAGCACAGAAGAACTTCATACAGGTCCCACGGCTGTCATGTTTCAAAGCCACTAAATTAGCCATCCGAATATAATTACCTTCCTGGGGGACCCACCTTCTCTCTGGCGCTGACCGAACTTTTGGTTTTTCACTTTCCCCTCCCCTCCCCTCTCCAAACCCGAGCTACAGCATAATTATCTACTTGCTCGTATCTATTTATTCATTACTTCAATAGCCATATAAATGTACAGGTCTGAAGTGAATTTGTCGAAAGCAGACGTATGTTCGCCAACTTGCCTTTTGAATGCATAATTGCGTGGGTAGTGCGCAAGTAAACAATATTACTACCATCGACGGTACCAGTAGGCCAAATTGTCGAGCAATTATCACCAAAAGCGGCGCGGAAATCGCAGTTTCTAACTACCCGGAAAGGAATGATGCAGCCAGTGCCACACAGAGCGCGACAATATGTAATAAATGCTGAACGCTACCAGTTGTAATCGGCTTGTGATTATGAGCGTAGCACTTCCTGTCCGTCCACCACTGCTGACCGGTGCTGTCTCCGATGACAGGCTCGAGAGTGAATACGGACGGACAAGTGGAGAATCTTCTTGTCAAAATGTCCGTGTCTACCATTTCTCCAGAAATAATTAACACATCTACGTATTATTCCTATCCCCATGAAATGCCAGTTAGTTGCTACATTATGAAAGGAGGCACACTTGCAGATTTCAGCTAATAGTTTTGTGACCTCTATTCATAGTATTTGCGCGTTTTTAATCTGCTCTCTGATGCTATATTTTGCAAAGCGAAACCTTAACAAATAATGGAGTATCCACGATCTATGATTAGAACACTAACATATACCTTCAACGTTGTAGCATCGCAGTCGTTTTGTTTCACTTAAACTTTTAATTGCTTATTATCTTTTAGGTAGGACTGTGGTCCGGCAACAGAGGCCAGCATCCGTTTTGCGGAGGAACACTAATTAGTGATAAGCTGGTACTTACATCAGCCCGCTGTATTCGATCACTCATTACGTGTGACGACATGCCTGCTGGGAAGACATTTAATATTACGACTGTCACCGGAGACACACTCCTTGCTCATCTTGGCGAACACACATTTACCAATCCTAATTCATCACTCCAGTCCCTAAAAATAGAACTTGTTCAGATACATCCAACGTTCAAAAATGAATCGGGAAGTGCTAGTGCAGACGTGGCCCTACTGCAGCTTTCTGAAAAAGCTAAAAGAAGTATGATAAAACATTACTTTTTCCGATTTTTGATTAAATAGCTGGTGACTTTGCTGAGAATAACGGATTTTTAGGTGGTAGGCACACAACTGTAGTCAAACTGGTAGAGCTAAGCTCTTGAGGAAATTCTAAATTTTGGTTTTCCTATACCTAAGGAGAATAATTTGGTCAGTAGTAGTAGAAGATTGTGATATTTTAACAGGCAAATCCGAAAAAGCCTTGATTGTATGACTAATTCGACAAAAGTGAACCGAAATACTCTCCTTTCGAAACTATTATATGTTCTAGAGTTTACTGCAGATGTGGCGGTTCTATATGAAGAGGTTTATATGCGCTGGACGTTAAAGTTGATGTTTATTCCACAAAAATCCGTTCGAAATCTTATATTATCAAAAGTTAGCGGGCATTCCTAAGTTCATTGAAGATAACGACACCCCTGAAAATAAGAGCCACGGGTTATTTGGAAGATCAATAGTCCTACAATCTAATAGTATTCTAAAAGTTTTCACCTTGTGCCCGGTGAAATCAGAAGCGTAACGCAGGTAATATGTTAGTCAGTGAGCTTTTGACAATTTTTGCAATTATATCTGTACATATTCTTACCTGGAAATTTTAAGAAACGAAACAGCACTAATATCAAAGTAGACAACGTCATGTTTTCTTCCAATTAAAATAACGTTCATGATGCTCAGCTTCAATTCTCACCGTCATTCCGTTATACTGTCATTTCCTAATTATGTTCAAAGCTGTGGTACTTATGAAAGCATTATTTGGAACTACTACATGTTCATGAGTCATCTATAGTGAGTAAAGATAGATGCTTTATTTAATCTAAATTTATTCCAAAATCGTGATACCAAGTGTCCCCATAACTCATTATCACATATGGCTTCTCCAACTTGTCGCTCACGAAACTGTTGGACAGTTGAGTGAATAAAGGCTAACAAACACACTTTCATTCTGAAATGGAACATATGTTTGGGGACTAGCTGCATCCGTGACAAACAGGCACCTTTCAGGTCCCAGTCTTAACGAAACCCAGCTGGCATTCCTATATCACTGAATCTAGCAGCATTCCTGCAGATAGGGACTACAGTGGTTTCAGGGGATAGTAATCGGACACATCTAGTAGAAATCAAACAAATTTTTCGTTTTATTTTCAATGAAATCGAGAAATTGGCATAAAAGATTATTTTCTCCAGTTGGTCTTATGCAGTTGCTTCAAGGTTCTGCATATATTTTTCCTGTTTTTGCCTCTAATAGCCGAGACGGTGGATTACATTTGCGTTCCAAGTGCAGAACTAAAGTTGCAATCAAAAGATGTTTGCTATTATGCCGGATGGGGTGCAGTCTTGAGGCGAGGTACTGTTAAGGAATGGAAGAATCCGAGAGTACTCAGAGAGGCCGAAGTTTCTATTGCTGGACACGAGAAATGCACGGCATCGACGTTTCCAATCAGCGAGGATAAAAACAGTTGCATTGAAGTTGAAGCAAGGGTAAGCCATAGATGCTTCACGAAAAAACTGATTTTTGAATTTAAAAAAAACATAGAAAAACACGATAACGCCGAAAGTTGAGGAATATGGTCTCTACCAATAAAAAAGTGTTATTTTTGAATGTTAAATAATTAAGAATAAGAAGTTGGAGTGTTTAGAGGGCTTGAAGAATTTTAGAATGCGTGATGATTCCATGACTGGCATTGGTCTATTTCTTGTTGGAATCGTTTTAGTCGGTTCTTTACCCCTTTAAATTGCTAGGTTTTCTATGTGGAAGTTAAAAATGGTTCACTCAGAAAATCAAACATGTAGAGGAAACATAAGTCCATTTAGCTTGGGAGGGTTGAAGCAGCTGGTGAAAATATCCGTGTCGCTTTTGGTTACCGGGACGTTTGAGAGCTTCGTAATTTTTTAATATGCCTTAAAATACAAAGGTTACATAAATCAACAATGTACTATGCCGCTTGTGCAATGTGACCAGAAACATTTTCCTTATGAGACTTGTCTCGCAGTTCCAGCAGAAAAGTAGTTCAAACTACATTGAGTTTTTTTTCCGGAGTTGAAAGATGAGGGAAGTTAATTTTTTTCGCAATCGGTGTATCCACATAATTTTGAGGTGTGTGCGGCAGGTCTGAGGGTGCAGGTTTGCTGTCTATTGTACATTTAACATTTGTCGGATACGAGTAGATACAGCAACTGTTAATCTTCATTTCAGAGCCCTTGCCACGGAGATGCTGGTGGTGGACTTTTTTGTCGTCCCAAGGAGGAAAAACGCTGGTATTTAAATGGCGTCTTGAGCAACGGTGACGAAAAGTGCATCGCAAAATGGGCAGTCACCACGAAATTGACTTCATTTCTCCAATGGCTTTCAGAAAATACTTCTCTGAAAATTAAATAAACCTGTTTTGAGCCGAAGGAGGAATATGTCTGAATAGGGACCGCATGACATTTTTAATATTGGTTAGTACGCATGCTTACTGATAAACTTCAACTCCATCTCTTTGAATGAAACAGACGGTATTTTTTAATTTTTTTATTGGAAATAAAAATATGGATGATTATTTCATCGTTTATTCGCAAAATTCTCAAAAATTCCGTTTAACAAAAGCATAATCTAGCCAAATTTGCTTAAAAGTAGCTTTCTTAATGCTAAATTTCAAAAACGTTTTGGAAGAAACGATTATACATAATTAAGAACGTGCCGCCGGTGTCCAGCACGCATTGTTTAGGAGACATGATCATACTTACTTTTCACAAATAGAGAAGGATGTTTAGGTACCGGTTATAGGTATGAATAATGAAGTAAGAAACTGATCAGGCACGGAAAAGGGCTTATTTATTTTTTCCAACTTTCGAGCTTCTGCGGGATAAAGGAAAAATAAATAGTTTCCGTGCTTGATCAGTTTCCAGCCTCCTTATTCTAGGAAGTGGAGTAATCAAATCTCCTTCAGAATGTAAAACAAAATCAAGGTTGGAAGGCTACGGATTTTCAGAAGGTGGAATTTGGTGGCAGGTCTGCTGAGATGAATACGATGCACTCGAATACATCTTTCATTTTCAGAAGGTGGAATTTGGTGGCAGGTCTGCTGAGATGAATACGATGCACTCGAATACATCTTTCTCTTAAGTCATTTTACCAAGGGAACAATGAACATCCATATGAAAATGCTAAAGAAGGGTAAAAAGTGGGAGATCCTCGATGTAGGTGATACAAAACCTACATTTCATCTAGGAAGGGAGGTTGATTGCTCTGCGTTAAAGAGTAAATTAGGGAAATCGAAACTGTGTCGAGTTAAGAGGAGCACTGAAATGCGACGTCTACGGATTTAGGATTAGTTTGAAATGAATTAAAGTGATGCGATGGAATACGTGTACGAATTATGTCAATGGCTAAAACTGTTGCGCACTGCTAGTATTTCTGCAAGAACATGCCAAATTAGTTTTCGTTGTCTATGCTAGCACACTCTACAGTTAGTGAGTACTGTTAAAAACCAAAAATTTTAAAGGCATCTGGGAAAAACATAGAAGATATTTATAAGATTGCCGCTATCGAGCGAGAAATACAGCCGCAGTCACAGCTAATTTAAAACGGTAGGTGTGTCATCTCATGAAATGTTAAGCGAAATTCCAGAAAGGCATTTTCAATTCGAAATGACTACTTAAGGAGAGTTGTCGTATGAATTATCGTGTCGCATACTACCAACATATTCCGGTCATGTCAGAATGTCGAATTTTGAACGAGCGTTTTATCGGCTGCGTTCTTGGACCACATCATGTAAAAAATGACTGTTTGCTTAGCGTGCACCTTTTCCATTAATTTTTGGATACCTTCATGAATTTAAATATATCTTATGGAAAAAATGCAAAAAAATTTCTTCTTAATACGCAGTTGGTATGAAATTAAGACCACTTCAAATTTTGTTTTCGAAAGAAAGGTATCTCTTGGTTTTATTGAGGTTTTTAACTGTGAGACTTTTTAAGACCCTGAAGTGTCCAGTCGCACATCAACGGACAGGCACAATTATTAGTGCTATTCATAAAGTGGACAGTATGGTCCATATCCATTTCGCAATATTATGAGCCCTAGAAGTTCTGTTCCTAATGGCAGACAGAAATATATGATTTTCTTTGCGCAAAAATTATACAGCTTGTGGTTCGGGAACCCTGAATGGATGTGCAACGGCCAGTTGAGCTAAAAAGTATTGGATAATCGGGAAAGTTTTTAAAACTGAAAGATACTCTCTTTCTGAGTAGACAATTTAAAGAAGATATAGTTTGCTACCAAGTGGGTAGAGGGAAGAGTAGTTATGCATATGTTTGCTCCTGTTGCATTGGATTCGCAGGAACTTTGCAGGGGCCCCCTAATATGGCAGTTTCTTTACGTCAGGTAATAAAATAATTTTAGACATCTGCAAAGCGCTGAATCTCAGTGATGTCGGGACAGCCACCACTAAAATATAATTTCCTTTATCACTTAGTGTATTTGCGGGAAGTAGGCTTACACGTTTGAACTCCCTATCTGCATATAAAGATCTTGATAATAAGCAACAATGTGAAGAAATTAAAGAATTATGTGAATGCAGATCGCGATTTACACAGGTCATTGGTTTTATGGTTACAGTCACATAGTCCGCTTGTTGTTGCAGCATGTACCTGTCAAGCCGACATTTAAATGTCTTCACAGATTGAGTCATATCAATCGTCTCGGGCAGATTATTCCACGGTTCCACGACACGGTTGCAGAAAAAAGTGCTTTCTCACATTCAATTTACCTTGGGGCACACGTAGTTTGAAAGAATGTCCCTAGAGATTAGTTGTTGTGGAGGGTTGGAAAAAGTTGCCTCCCTGGAGGGCGAAGTCCAAGCCACGTACAATACGGAGAGTTTGTATCAAGTCTCCGCGCAACTGCTCATAACTCAGAGGATAGGGATTAAGCTTAGTTAAGTGGATCTCGTATAAAATCGGAGTAAATAATACGATATGAAGCTTAGAGTGCTTTGCAAAGCGACAGTGTGTTCGTTGAATTAATGCGCCATTTCCATTGGTCACCGTTTATGCTAACTGTGCGTTGTTTCGGATAACTTAAACGTCTCCAACGACTAGGTGAATCCTGTTGACACGCTAGACCCCGTATATGCATATAGGAAGAAATGCCGAAAAAGATAAGAGAGATTAGGATGGTCGTCGTCAGGCATGAACATAAATGAGATCCAAACAGCTGAACGGTCTTTAATTAATATCTAAAATTAAAACCTCCGAGTCAACGGATCCCGGAATTAATGGAAGAACGTTAGATTTCGTTTTAAATGAGCAAGAAATCCGGAGTGTGGCTGGTTAGCGTGGGCTAATGGGCTAGAAGTGGCTATTCCATATTTTTTTTATCATTGACGGTATTTATTTTGCCTTATTACTGGCCGCCATGAAACTACCGGTGAAAGCTGTCATTTAGGCTCCAAGGTACAGCGGAATGAATGTGTTCCACAATTTAGACCGCTAGAAGACACTCGCCCGTGATATGTGTAGTGGTCAAGGACTTGAAATCGACTTAAACCACATACAATAATTTTGCTCCGTCTAATGACAGAAGCCAGTAAGTTGTGAGAACGGGCTTATTCTGTACACAGGGCAGGTCGCCGTAAGTTGGCTGTATGCTTGTGTCAGAGATAAGCGTTCGTTCTGGAGAGCATCAGTTGTGGAGCCTTCAGTGTGTCGCTACCACCAAAAAGGTGTTGTTGTGTGCTTCTTGCCTTTGTCCTGGCTGTTCAAAATCACGTTTGCAAGGGCGGCGTCCCGTGTGTGTGCACTTGTAACCAATCAGCGAAAGAGAGTTGCGTTGATTGGCTCCGAGCCCACGCGAAGGAAGTGACAAATTATCGATCAGGAGTGTGGCGTGGACGGGAGTGCAAATCGAGGGTTAGCGAGCGCAACCGTGGCGCGTAAACAGTAGAACGAGGGGACAGAGAAAAGGCTGCTACACATGTATGTAGTACTTCGAGTCAGACACGCCCACTAGACTCGGTACTAGTTCTGACTACACTACTCAAATCATCATGCAAGGTAACTAATTTGCGCGTCACCGTCTCAGAACGAGGATATGTCTATTATGTGCCATGTTTTGTCCACCTGTTCTCATTGCGTCTATGGATCGGTGCTATACGGCAGCCTTCGTAGTCGACCTATGACGTTTCATCAATCACAATGACCTGTACGGAACAATGCGTACCTCCGGCGGCCAAACGGGGGACGCTTGAACTCCGTAATTTTTTAGTAGGCTTGTCCTACTTCTTGCATACCAACGGGAACAAATGCCTGAAACACAGTGACAGTGACCCTTGCGACAGTAGTCACTTCGAAAACAAAAAGGCTTTGAAGGCCCAAATTCACTCTTTTCCGAGAAAACAGTTGTTTAGAGGAGGGGTGATCTCTTAAAACCATTGTTATCAGTCCGCTTTGTCAATTGTTCTATGAACATTATGTGTTCCGAGAGTCGTCTTAAAGACACAGGATTTTAAGTGTTACACATAGCGGGAAGTGGTAAACTGTGTGGCGAAAATGAGTTGAAATAGTGCTTTCTTGTATTGTAAGTCAGTCCACCAATCGGTTTAGGGAACCTACTCGTACAGTTGTGCCTTGGCGATGAATGTTGGACCCTCGCAGGCAATTGTATAGCGACCAGAAGTATGTGCTGGAGGGTGTTCCGAAAAAGATGAGGCAGACTCAAATGACCATTTCTGACTTATCAATCGTCGTCAGCCAGGCACACCCAACCTCAACCTTAAAGCCTCTGGGATTCGAACCACGGGTCATTGGTCACTGCGTCGAGTGCCCAAACCACTAAAACCCGGACCTGATATCCTGTCGGTTGCGATCGGGAATATTAACCAATGCGGTAAGTCCGTACATCGACCAGGTTATGAAACCCGATCGTGTTCTAATCCCAGGTGCTCCGACCCTGGAGTCGAACAGGTCTGGATGATGTCGGCTATGCTACATTCCAGTCTCCGTCTGTCATATTACTTTTCGAACACGCCTGCTATTTAAATATGCCGACAAACACGACTGACTGACTCTGTCTTGCCAGCGAATTCTAGTGGTTGTTATGCCCTCGAGTTCTGTCAATTTATCCATAATATGGAGTCTTCTGATGAAATCTACCGTATTATTGAAAAAATGATCAAACATCCCTTTCAAATAAATTCTTGTTGAATTCAACAATTCTACATCCCAGAGTAAAATCCCCAAAAGCCGAGCCATTACATACTCTCATATGCAGGTTGACAACTCCGCAAAATTGTACTACCGGCCCATCGAGAAAAATTGGCAATTGTAAGGAGTCATGTGACCCGACTTGCTCCAAAATAGCTTGAGCAAAATCAATGCAACCATTATAACGCACCCGTACTTATTTCACTGTGAGGAATGGGGGACTTAATTGCTGTGCTAACTTTTGGAGAGTAATAAGAGGAAAGAGCGTGAGGAAATATACAGAAAAGGAGTACTGCTTGTAAGGTAGTGGAAGAAGGAAAATTACCTAAACAAGATTCCCTTCGTTCCATGGCATTCTATTACAGGTTGCAGGCTGAAGATTGGGAACTTCTTTATAGACCAAATTTATGAATTTCTCACGCTTCACTGAGATCCATGACGATGTAGACCGCACAATACAGTTTGGGTAAGGAGCCGAAGATTCACAATCGCTTCTAAAAGTCTATAATAGTTTGCGCTCTATGACACGGTATAGCAATTCAGAGTAAGTCTCTCAATAAGTCAAATTTTTTTAAGAACCACTATGTTCATGGTATCCTATTTAACAGCGAACTGCCTTCGGATAGTTATATCTTACCGGTCTCACCAGTCGACGTCGTCCAAGGATATTCAATCCTCTTGTATGCCTACCCAGCCATATGTACTTTTATGAAGGTCTAGAGAAAAAAACCGCAGTTTAAATCGCATCATTATACCCTGACACATCAAACATCACTTTCTGCGGCAGCAAGTGAGCATACTCCAAAATACACACATCACCTCCCCTAACATCAAACATCCCTCCAGCAGCAAACACCTCACTGTTGCCGATACGGCGGTCGCAGAGGCACAGGTCAGAACATGCGTATCTCACGTGATTGGGAAGCCCGTTTATGGTGTATCCTATTACAGGAGCTGCTTGCCAGGTAGTGTGTGGCATACGGAAATGGGCTACTGGGTCACTGAGTCCAATTTCCTCACCAGCTGGTTGACGGGCTCAGTCACTGGACTAGTGCAGGGGAGATAGACGATAGTGAGCAATCGACACCGAGGAATCCCTCCCCACCGCACACCAACGCATTCCGCACTACATGACACGCCTGAATTTATCAGGATGCACTAAAATGGTGGCTTTCAAAGCTGCCAACTGACTAGACAACTCGGTTCGCTCGGTCCGCACTCTGAGTGTATGTGGGATGGCTAGCTGGAGGACTGAGATTATGGTTCAATGGCGAGGAGACGCGAACTGCCACAAGTATGGTCTCCACGAAACATTCATGTAGGTGGGAGCAGTGCCGTCCTTATTTCTGTGAAAAACTGATAATGCCGTGTGGACCAGATTGTGTATGGCCTACGTGGACGGGCTGTTCTTCTTTGTCAGCCACTGCGCCACAGCCCGCCTTCTTTCGTTCTGCCATTGATGTCAGGTGATTGAGGAAGTAGAGGGCGTGGTCAATGCTGCGCAAATCTGCCGCACTAGGAAATAATGCGTGCATAAGTCATCGCTGGCGTCCACTCCGTAGGGAACACAATAAACGTCGTCGCATGCGTTGATCATTCGGATCCGAATGAGTCTCTGTGAAATTTAACGACGACCATAGTTTCTGATTTCGTTGTAATATTTGTCTTTCTAAAATTCGACGCTGCAAAAATTACAAATAGAACTCATTTTTACCAAAAGCAGAGGAGGAGGGACTAGAATGCGTGAGGGTGTAATATAACTTCGTTTTTCCATATTAACTACTTTCTTAATTGCCATTAACCAGAAAAATCAAAGAAACGTAGTCTTTGAACATTCTTATAATTTAGAATCTCCACTTATTTCGTGTATTAGACCATATGGCGTAGGTTACCCTTAGAAATCAAACATTTCCAATGTACTTTGAACTTGAAATGATAACGTCAACGGTTAACCGTGCTAGTGTAAGTGAGGAAATGACCTAACTCTAGAAAGGAATTACAGTCTCATTGTACATTCAAAAATTGCACTTTGCTAAGATACCCAGTTCAAAAAGAATAAAGGTAAAGGAAGCAAACACTGCGAATAATGACCTCAGTATAATCCCAATCGTCTGATTTAGATTTAGACTACTTAAAGAGGATGCCTGGCTAGGCTTGTACGAGCTATGTTCTATTGCAAGCCTGAATATCTGACGACCAAAGTGCATTTGTTGATAGATAGCCTTCACTTAACCAGCATTAACCATTTGAGACTTTTCCTGATGAGTAAATCTCCGTTCCATATACAAGTGGTACAGGCATTAGTGTTGCGCAGTTTATTTTAACCCATAAGGTTTGGAAATCGCTTAGAAACGTTGAAAACCTTGAATTACTTTAAGATGTAGCTTGATCACCACCGCCGGAAAGCTAATGCCGGATTTAACTGTACAAGGAAATGCTTCGAAATTCACAAATTTCCGAATGTTACGGTATTACTAGGGCATAAATTCCAAGGTTAAATTACGAGTTTCCTCAAGTCGTCGTACATGCATACGGAAGTTATCCTTAAACAATCAATTGCTTGATCCTTCTTAGCTGCAAAAAGGCAGACGAACCTTACTTGCAAGTGCGCAGCGCGTTCGCTTTGATTGGTCGCACTGTTTTCCACCCCAGAGTGTTTTCTCTCAGCTGATGTTCTCCTATAAATGAACGCCGATGTGGGAGGTTCACTGGCTTAAAATGGGACTAATTTTCAAATTATTTCTGGCATTTTTCGTGTCAGCAAACATAGTTCAATGTATGTACCTTTTTAACAATAGCTAGACGTCTTATTCTAACCTCCCTTCAGGTCAATGCATTGCCCTACTTCTTTTTGCATGCTTGATCCCGTTTGATTTTGGATACACCTCCTTCACTATTATTTATTTCCCCACAAACTCTTGATCATAGGTATCGAGACACTTAAAAATCTTCCTGAAAAATGCGGAAGACGGTCTGTCCGTTCAGTCTGGAAGGAAGAAGCAACGTACTCAAAGCCCCAGGCGACTCCACATAGCTGGCCGTGGCTGGTAATTCCGAATCGTAGCGTTAAGAACTTCCCTATAAAGTTGAGATAGTTTCCTTTGAAATGTTTAATTACTGAATATAGTGTGCTAGTCAAGTTAAAAAGATCTGTCTGTTGTTGAGATATTACACTGCACAAAAATATATACCTTCCGTTGGCTACAGATTTGGTGCATAACGATGTATGATGTAAATGTAAAGCACGTTTAACTCTCGTTGTTATGGGGAGAATTATACTATGTGCAATGTGGGCGAATATTATTTCATACGGATGTAGCAAAATTAAAGTAGTTGAAGGAAGCATGTTTGAACCAGGAGAGAGAAAAATAACATGCAAGTTGCAATTAGCCGCTTCCTACTTTTCACCAGCTTGTTATAGATATTTTGAATAAAATGATCTGTCTGGTACTTCCTAACTGTAGAAAGACCCGTAATTGGCAGTACTATTTATAAAATTTAATGAGCCTGTTGACCTAATGCACTATTAATATTAAACTTCAATACGTCTCAAGCGTTATTCGCTGATAGTTCTCCTTATAGCTTTCCGAGAAATAAATTTAAAGCATCTGCGACATAAACTTAAGAAACTGGTATCAAAATGTCATCAAATTTTGATTAAGAAATTTAGGCCGAACCTGAAGCTAATTTCGCCATGGTTTTCAGTCTTGTTTTGCCTACTTATGCAGTATAGAGTAACTAGGTTTTTGGAATTCTAGACATGCTTATCTGATCTACCCTTAAAAAGAATCATTTTCATCAACGTCACGTACTTCTAAAATCGAGCCTTTAAAAGTAGGGTCTGGAATACATAAAACTACCCGTCAATACAAAATGACCCCTCCCATCTAGAGATGCGTCTAAAATATTTAAGCTTATAAGTTTATTCGGTAAGACAAAAGGCATATCGTCTAAGTAAATTAAGGTACGAAACTCGTCAACTCCCATTTTAGATAATATACATGAACCATCTTTCAATAGCACCGAAAAATTAACTTTGTTATACCGAATATGACTTCTTTGTCTTCATATTTATTTAAGGTGGGATTGTGGTCCGAGAAAAGGGGTCGACATCCGTTCTGCGGAGGAACTATTTTAAGTAGCAGGGTGATTGTCACCGCAGCCCGTTGCATCAAGATGTTATTTGCCTGTGAAGAAATGCCTGTTGGTAAAAGCGTCAATATTACGGAACGTACTGATGACATACTTACCGTACACATTGGGGATCATAAATTTACCACATCTGGACCACCAAAGCAAACGCGTCGGGCGGACATGGTACAGGTGCACCCCAATTTTCAAGTACGATATGAAAATCATGGATATGACGTCGCTATTTTGCTGCTCAATGAACCTTTTACTACAGGTATTGGTGCACATATTTTTGGGTTTGTATAATTATGCAGAGGAAAGCCGATTTTTAATAAATCTCGGCAAAATATCGTCATTCAACACCATACAGATTATATATTGTGCCAAAAGTGCCTATTTATAACTTAAGTTGCATTCCACTTGGTTTCGCGGAAACTTTGTTTCCACCGGAAATTATGTCTGCTTTTACCACTTCCGGTTCACTCATTGCTCACAGTGTGGAACTCTTTCATGTAGTTAGGATATCCTTCTTATCAACTCGATTATTATAAATTCATTTAGCCCGTCGTATTTTATTGCATCTTCAAAAACGTTAACGTCGCATTCCCCAAGATCCATGCAGCAAGACGAAGGTATACGGAGATATACCTTTATTTTCACGTGGAAGCACATTGACTGGAAGACACAGAGTTTTGAACGTATTGGAAAATACAGCCGTAATTAGTGTAAACTAAAATAGGAGGCGACGTTTGAAATCCAAATTTCGAGGTTTCTAATTTTTTTGTAGTACTTTCTCAGCTAATCTTTGTTTCGCAAAAAATGTAACGAATAATGTCTCTAGGCATTCCTCGTTTTCGTCCGCAGCTCCCGAAGCAAGGCCTATCTGCGTTTCTCGGGATGAGATGGTACTAAATAATGGTCACTACTGCTTTTACGCTGGTTGGGGTGCAGTTCTAAGAAAAGGATCGGTTAACGAGTGGAAAAATCCTAGGATACTCAGAGAAGCAGAAGTAACTCTAACCTCTTACGAGGAATGTCTTCGAGTAAGCTATCCAGTCCAAAAGGATAAGACAGTTTGCGTGGAAACAGAAGCAAGGGTATGTTTCGAATGAAAGATCAACTAGTAATACATTTTGCTGCCATGCACACGTCATTTGTTTCAAATAGATTTTGTATTCGAAACAGTCATCTAATAACATTCGTCTCGGACTGCAATCTTTAACAATTTTGGCTGACAGATCCTTTTGAATTTATATTATTTAAACATTGCTTGTTGGTTCAAAGTGCTTAGAACATCCGGAAGGACGATTTGCTGGGGTCAAGGTTGGTTGACGAGTTAATAAATATAGTCCAGAGTAGTCGTCTAATACCGAGAAACCGACCTTATCTGGGGCTTATGGTCTGTGGAAGACCTTGAAATATATTTATTGACTCGCATTAGGACATATATTTTGAGTTCAACACTTAAAACATGCGCATGCAAAACAATTAGAGGCAGCTCCTACAATGGAATAAAATGGAAAGAAGCTAATTTGGCACGCACACTGAAGTTGGTAATCCTTGTCTAATAGTTTTAACCTTTTGACAGGTTACTGTGTAAACTCAACGCAACATCTAAACTTGTCTTATTGTATTCGGAAGTTTTCTAGTCAGTAGAGGAAATAAACCCATTTGAAATTCTGTTTAACAACGTAACATGATTTTATGGCACGTGTATGTCTTGTCAAACACTAAATATCACCTTACTTCGGTATTCGCAAATTCTCAGTGTGACACCGGTTCTAGATGAGCGGTGGGATTATCAACTTCTCTGGATATTATGTACCGCCTGAAGCGTCAGAAATCAGAATAGCTCACCGTTCTTCTCCTGGTTTTTATTATGATTTTGCACAGTTTACAACTTCAACTTCGGCTAAACCTTTTTTTAGACTCCTTGCCACGGTGACAGTGGAGGTGGTCTATACTGTCTTCCAAAAGACGAAAAACGCTGGTTTTTATATGCTGTAATCGGTACCGGAGATGATGACTGCGTTGGAGACCGTGCTTTATGTACCTCAGTCTCATCCGTCAGGCAGTGGATAAGCGACGCTATTTCCAAGCTCCAGTAAAACATCCTGCATATAAAATCTTCGTTTGAAATAAAAACTGCGACTTACTGGATGCTAATATTCCTTCAGTATGTTTCTTAAAGAATTAGAGCGTATTTGATTTGCAGTTTTTGAAATTGAAAGGATAGAATTCTTTGGCTGTTTTAGCGGAACAAGAAGGAGTGAGCTGAATGCCTATGGTACTGCACCCCCGATAATACTCTATAGTTTGCAGGACCTGCTCTCCATCGAAATTATTCTCCTTACGTAAAATGCAAATAATAATCAGTAGTCAACTGACCTCTATACTAGATATTGCTGCTGAAGTTTTTTAAATTAACGAAAGATAATCAACAGCGCATCACAACCCGGCCACCCCCTCTAACCCAAAATACACTTAGCTGCTTTAGAAATAACAGATTAGCTGCACGTATTGCTACTGCAAGACCACTAATCGTATGTTTAGTCCCAGCGATCTGATTATCTTAGGCAGCAATTTCGAGGGTGGCGAAACATCAGCGAGACCTGAAAAAAATGGAAGTCGTTTCAGATTGAGGAACCATGCCCCCGTGGCATATACAATGTAGTCGCAATAGAGGATCAACAGGAATTTGACAGTTACTCGATTGAAATATCTGCGTTCTACGATGTAAAGCTGCATGCCCTAGTTAAAACAGACAGTTTTCCTCCAGTTTCTTCCTGCGATTCTCTATAAAAAATCGACGGAACGACAGCAGGGGCAATTTTTGCTTCGTAAATATCCAATTTTAGTACCTGGTTGGTAACCCAGCCAGTTTAATCACAGTTATATTTCGCTGATAGTCACAGATCCACAACAGCAATGCATCCGAAGGGCTTCTGTAACAAGAAAATTTATCATTTTCTCAAGAAACAGAGATATGTTGGTTAATTTTCTCCGACTATATCAGAGTGCTTCTATATAATTTCCATATACTATGTGATGGAGCTCTCATAGACCGGACATTCCAAACGATGTATTTTGCCTAGAAACGAAAGAGCATTTGTTTTTAGCCGCTTTTCTATTTCGGTTAGAATCGAGTATTTTCATCATATCCTCGAAGCATTGTTACATATATGTATCAGACGTGTATATCTTTGTATTGAACGCATGTTACCGGGAAATTATATAAAACTTATCTATAACTGATTACTTTTAGGCGGCTCCAAATCATTGCATTAAGGAACTGGCATATTTAAAGTTAAGGTTAATAGAAATAGGTGGAAAGGAGAAAATCACATTTTATAAAGCGCAAAATACAATTAATGTGACTAATCAGAATGGCTAATCATTCCCTGTAACATAATAAAAGTGAGGTTCAAATGCCTTACTAGAATGGGTGGCAAAAAGACATCTAAACCACCAGCAAAACCTGCATGATCTTTACGCCATTTAACGGGAGTTAATAAAAACAACGTTAATTAAGGGGACCACATTGAAAATAGACAAAAATGAAAACAAGAAGACAATTTTGCGGGCCTTAAAATGGACTATTTGGTGACATGAACGAAGGTTAAATTTGAGTTGGACACGCTAGTAGCAGACTATAGTAAAAAAGGCTCATTGTTGCTGTGATAGTGTAGACTCATTCAATGGGAAAATCCCCTTAAAATACGGAAACTTATCTGCAGGCAGAAAGAATATCGAACAAGCAGGCGTTTGCCTCCGATAAATTCTCATTAAGCCAATACTTTTATATGGCACTGGCATTAATAACGACGTGTAAGTAATTAGAGAAATCGAGCTACATTCATCTTTTCTCATAGATGGAGGGTGGACAATATGAGAAGATAATTAAAGACAGTCAGTATAAAGCAAGTAAGACAATACTGTCTAGTGAGGTTTATGAAGAGCCGTGTCAGGAGGAAGAAGGGGAAGAAGGGGCAAAAAATTTTGCACTTAGCTGGTTACTATGAAAGTATCTCTAGGGGTACTAAATAAAACGATTTATTTATATAAGTAGTTTTTGGCCGTGGTAAATGCGGGACCTTCATAAGATTCTTATGTGCGCAAAAGGCCGGCTTGCATAACCTGCCTACGGTTGCTTCTACCGCTGCTAGCGGACTTTGTCCTTGTGGTTTCAACAATTCGGTGGAGTCAAGTAAAACACTCAGTAGGCTTTGCGGGTACCACGCGATGCTATGAATGACCACGCAAGCGAGAATGTAACTGTTTACACCTCAGATTTTGCCGTTTCTTAGCCATGCTGCGAGGTGTTAACGTATCCTCATGGATAGGCACCGACATCTTCCACATATTTACCCTGATTCACAGAGCCACATTAAGAAGTAAATGCGCATTAATGCAATGTAAGCTGGCAGATTTTCCCTACAAATGGGGTCGGTCGTGAATAACATCCGAACTCTGGCTGATTGGAATGTCCTTGAAAGAGCATGGTCAAAGCTTCTTTTTAGGTATTCACTCGGCTCGTCTCCCTAAAATGCAAACCTGACGAATAGGCTTATCTGCAATCGCTCGAAACTAATATTCGAAAACAACGTGCCACGCGACGACACTCTTGCCTTCTGTCAGACGCGGATGAGCATTCGAAGAACAACCGGTCGCCATAATCGGCATGCACTCTGGTTGTTTACATCTATATGCCAGCTGCACACAAAAGAGCTCACTCTCAACCCCAGATGGACACTTACCGAAGAATATTGCAACGTCGAATATGGACATTGTGGGTAAAAAGGTGAGTAGCAGCTAACTTAGTAAAATAATAGGACACGGCCGGCAAAAAAAGAATTTTCTTCATTCGGTTATTCGGACTCAGTCTCGAACCAATCACCAGAGACAGAAAGAAGTGGTTATAACGCAGCCACACCTTAGGGGTAGTATTCATGAGGTACAGTCGCTAAGTAATCACAAGCGCACTAAAACTAACAGGCCCCAGTGTGTATTGCAAATGTTGGTGCTGGGTGTGATAATCCCAGGTCTCCCGCATCCGAGGCCACGATCAGCCAACCGAATATGGTGGTAATAAACAGATAATGGAATTAGTGTTCAACTGCATGCTGCCCACGTGATTAATTACTCCGTGGGCTTCGAACCCACGACAGCAAGGGGAAAGCTTTAGTACAGCCAACGCTCTAACCACCTGAGCGACCAGGTCCAACCGGAAGACGCGAGTTTAATCACATTTGTGTTAAGTCATCCGCCCAGTCTACTGCAACGTCTGGAATCCGCCAAATCTGATACAGTAAGCTGACTGCGCAAGCGGGATTTCCTAAGTAATCCATCTAGAATCCACCAGATGACTACCCGGCTCACGTACTTCATGGATACCTTGACAAATTTTAATAATTCCTATTGACCCAACAGTGAAGAACTCGGCACATCGGTGGGATTCGAACTCACGACAGCAAGGGGAAGACTTTAGTACGGCCAACGCTCTGCCACCTGAGTTACGAGGCCCCACCGGAAGATGCGAGTTTTTCAGTTGCGTCAATAATAATTATTCGAAATGCGCCAGAACATCTATTACTTACTCCGCCTAAGCGCATTCTCTTCATAAAAGGGGAAGAACAACATTGCTTGTTGATAGGTTGCCGGCAAAAAAGAAGTATGTTTAAAGCAGCTCGCGACTCAGACACTATCCATCTTGCACGGAAATTTTGGTCTGGCGAACATGAGGTTGTGGTCAAATTCCGTCGAGTGGACCCCTACTCGAGGTTTGTCGTCATTTCTCCTAACCGCTGATGCATGTTCGTCTTCCGCATACGGAGTAATCTTCCTCGTTTGCTGACGTTGAAGCTCTGCACGCTAACACACCAGGTCTGGCAAAAGACTACGAATGTTTCTTGCCGTGCCAATGGGTCATTCCGCCTTGTCGCTTGGCGCCTCACCTTTGTCCTGGGTCCTGCTGAACGTCTCTGATATGAGGAAATTTGGGAGTGGTTGAAGGGTTTTGTTCAGGTTGACCGTCAGTCGTGACATCCACAAAACTGATCTGATTTCATCCGTTTATGGGAAATGTAGCTAAGTTCATGTCAGAGATTCTGAGGGTCTGTATTTACGATGGGATACGAGGTGGTCAAATACTTCGTGGATGCTAAAAATATGTGTCTGCGATAATTGCGTGATTTTAGAAGACAAGTGGGAGTGGTCCTTCATCGTGACTGCCTCGAATATCAGAGATAAAAGAGTTAATTACTTGGGTGCTAAAGAGACACTGAATTCAACATGGCCACTGAGAGTTCGACTGTCGCGAGTGACGACGTCAGCTGTGTGGCCCACGGAGTGGGTGCAGCCCCCGTGAATTGCATTTGAATTCGTTTGTGGTGCGGCAGACTTCAGCAGCATCCGCCGCACTCTCTCCTCCCTCACCCGTCGGACTCCGGTGGCAAGACGATGTCAGGGCGACCGAAGGTGAGCTCGGACGCAGTTGCTGACGAGGATAAATAGATCACCTACGTGTACCGCAAACTCCACATTTAGAAATGAACCCAGGACCTCATCGTTGAGGATCCCACCACAGTAAGGGGGCCATTTAAGCCTAACCCTCAGTCCTAAGAAGGACAGAAGTATCGCGTCAGTTGGCGGCCTTCCAAGTCACGACTCCTAGAGCGCCATACTAGTTAAAGTGAGAAATGTGTTGATGTGCAGTGAAGGTGGATTCTCCAATGTCGGACACACTCTCCTTCCCTTCCCATGCATCAGTCGACTGTGCTATCCTATAAACAAGTTGTCTATGGGTCTCCATATTAGAATGCGCCTACAGGATTTACATCTATTTCAGTTTTGACTTCGTGCAGCCGCTAATGTGCAGTCGGAGTTCAGCCTAGCAAGAAATACAGTATTGAGCTTACGCGATGTTAGTTTTCTTTGCTGTCGCCTGAAATGTTGACGATGGAGTCTCATCTTGGAGATGACAAGGCGATTATCCGCCCACCAGTTAGCACCATACATCGCCTCAGCCGCGAGCGGGCCACGCTCGTGACGCCTCCGAACTTTGACGTTGTCCGGCAGATGTCAGTGGTGCAAGCAAATGTGAATCCACATCGTCTTTTCCCGCATTGGAAGACGGAAGAAGGTGTTGGTGAGGAGGAGATTGTTTTCCATACAAGCCTGCGGGCGGAGGTCATCGCTGTTGCGATAGCGATCTTTCGGCGACCGAGCATTCCCTCTGAGGCTGTATTGTGTGACGCCCCACGAACTGTGCAGAGTTGTTTGAGTGAAGTGACACTTCCCACGCGGACCTAGGATGGTGGTGGTGTAGCTGCGTGTCGGTGAAAATGGCCGGTGCCCTTCGCTCTCTCTACCGCCGACCCCCACCCTGCAACTCGCCTTAATGTTCTCTTCGCTCTTTCTCTCCGTCGGCACCACCCTCGACCCTCCCCTGCAGTTTCCCACAGCGCTGTATTCCCATCAGATGTTCAGCAGGCATTTCAGCGTCACCGCATCATCCAGACAGGTCACTCATCACGTTTGTAGAATTAACTACAATTAGATGTCTTCCCAATTTCCATCTCTTCCAGTTATACCTTTATGCCAACCTAACCTTTCTCCTTTCCTTTCGTATGGATGAGTATTGTGATGTGTTAACAACTCTCTTTAGATCGCTCTTAGCCAGAATCTCTTTCCAGTGCCTCGCTACTTCACTGTGTGCTATCCTTGAGGTCCTCGACCGCTACAATTGTCTGTGACGATGCGGGTATAATGGTCACCATGGTTATCGCTGTGACCGTCTCCAGCAAAGTTGTTGGGAGGATGTGCAGGTATTTGTAGAAATTGTTCTCCACTTCACTGGATTTAGTCATTAAGAGGACATAGGTGTTGACGATGCTGATGGACTTGCTCCCGCGGAGTGTCGGTCTCGTGGTTATGAGACGGTAATTGGCGCTCTGTAGAAGGGAGGACAGCCGCCTCACGACGTCGTTCCTGGTGGCAAAGGCGACTGCGGCTTCCCGTCGCTCTGTCCTTGGACATCAACCCCAGAATAAAGTATATCCGGCATCCATCTCCTCCACTTGGTTCTGATCAAAGAAGCGGGTCTTACAAAGAACCGCAATGTCTACTCTGTAGCAGGCCATTTCACGGACGACCAGAGCTGTCCTCATTCCATCGGATTGTCCAAAAGTGGACAAGCATTCCAAGCTGCCAGAATGAGAAGTGTCACCTTGAGAGCACGTGAAGAGGCACGGGGATGGAAAAGGAAGATGCTGTTTTTGTATTTATGGTCGCGTTTTTGTATGCACAATAAACGGTTGATGTACCAACGACGTACTTTGCCGGCCGTTTTTAGAGCAACGCTTTTAGACCCCAAAGCAAGTAGCTAGGCAGTGCTACTTCTTAGATAGGACTGCTGTGTCATCCCAGGCGGCCGCCTAATCTCACTGTGGATCACGACGTTTGTTTAGTGAGATGAAGAGCGTTAGACTGAATCGCCTACAAGATTGCATGCCGCCCTCCCCGCAGGACTTTTTATTTGGGACGGCGATTAGTTCCGGGACTACCGGGTGTGGAGACAAGCAAACGCAGGACATCCTCATCTGCTCTGCCCGCCGGTCAAGGTCGGTCACCGGGGTTTGACCATCGTGTCGAGTGCGGTTTATTGGAATGAGAGCTGGGTGCCAGAATGGAACGGAGCAAAAGTATCCACCAAGGTCCATCGATACGTTTGGCCGGGGTTTTCAGTGCATTTCTTATCACCATAGGCGTGCCAGCACTACCAAACGCAGTTGGCGTTGCTCATGCCACATCTTCGTGCATGGTAATGGCCGACACTGTATGCGCAGCAGGCTATACTCGTCAGTGCAAAGTTGTGCAATGTTCATCCAAAAGCATCGATGAACCCGGAGTAGCCGTAGAACTGCAACGCGGGCCATCACCAACGGCCCCCATACACCCCTCATGATCACTAGGGCCATTGGAAACAATATAATGCCCGCTAGAAAGAAAATGTTTGGCCATTTTGGCAGGCGTTAACTGATGTAATTTTCATGACGCTGCTAGGTCAGATATGGAAAAGAGTAAAAAAAGACGCAGAGGCCCTACGATAGTGCAAGTTTAATTCACACTTCAGCCGGTCATTGTTTAGCTCATGTAAGTTCGATGCCCTGGTTGCTCATTGTGACATGCGAATTGCCACACCGCGTCCACAATGTGAGTCGCAGAGACCAGTAATGTTGGGTAGAAATTAATATTTGACTACGAGATATGTTAGTCACTTTGAGGCCTATACCAGCACTTCGGTTTCAGATAAATACCTGATTGTCAATGATTACTACAGAAAGTTGTGCATTGTTGGATTTCTACTATGAAGCAGGGTGTTTTTGATGGCAAATCTATAACCGTCACCCGACCATTCTTAAAGCAATTTTGGTGGTAAAACGTCACCACATACACATATGAGGAGAATGATAGACTTTTGAGGCTTTTATAAGCAATTCGATTTTTGAAATTGATTATAATGGATCTGTTCACCTTTCAAGACATTAGCTCCCTATATAAATCTCATTGTTCTAACGTATGACGGAATGCTTCGAATGTTTTAGCTGCGTGAAGAAGCTCGCTACCTTATTCAGAGAAAAGGGGTACCCGTTTTGTCAAGGCAGTGCGGGACTCTTATACGCTCCACAGACGTTGTTAGCCTGTTGAGAAATCTAGTTATAACTTCCAGACCTCTGCACCGATACAGATCCAATTTATTTTGATCAGCTTACACAAGAAGACGCAATTTTGGACGCACTTATCAATTAATTTGAGGATTTTCCGTTACTTTGTTATTGCATCAGCAATGGGCTGCTCCTGGTTCGTTCCAATAAATGAACTCTTAGATCTGCGACTATGATGCGAATATAGATGTATATTCGGTAGCACGTTACCGTCTATGAAAATGCTGAAATTATCCCCAAGGGGAGATATGGTGAGGCAAATTTGCGATAGTTGAAAGAAGCACGGTAGAAAACTTCCTATTCTTCTCAAACCAGTTTTCCCAGGAGTCTAGTTTTAGGGGTATAGAAAGATGAATAGCCGCCTTCCGTTGTGCAGCGGACAGAAAATGGAGAAAAAGCAGCAGGATAAATATGTGTTGCTAGGAAAACATAGAGTCACATTTATCACATGGAAGACCCTGTGGAGCAGATGCGAAACTTACGAAAAGACAAATTACTTATTTGCCATTTGGTACGTCCCTAGAAAAGAAGGTAAACAGTATGGAAGCGATAGCCGAGTTCCAGGTGTGTGCACAAATGAATAAGAACGATGGCGTAGAGTCAGAACAGTTTATTTATTGTTCTGAGCTTTCGAACTGGTTCAGAAACCCATCGTCAGAGATAGTAGCAACAGAACAAGCGACAATTATGGGAGTGTCATCCGAACATTGATTGATAGCGCAAGACCGGAGGTTTACGAGGTATGCTGTTACTCCACTTATCCTGCTGGCAACTGCCGTGAGCATTTAAAAATTACAATTCAAAGTGTTAATGGAAGGAATTTCTATCAGCTGTGAATATGGCTTTGCAATTTATGAACAGATACAAGGCTTTGCACCCCAAAAACGCATCAGGGTAACAGGCATGAAAAGGTCACCAGAAGCCGAAAGGTGACGGGCAGTCTCTATGACTGCTTTACACGAATTTTGGGATCACTTGACTAACCCTCTAAGAAGTTAACATGCTCCAGCACCTCCGTTGATACATTCATATTCAGACAGAACTCCGACTAATTATTTTTCATGTCCTCGTATTTAATTTTATTCACACATCCAGATAGCCACAAAGTGCAGCCAGCGAGTCAGTTCCTTTGCTATCTTTTTTATTACGCAGTATGCAAAAGGTCAGACTTTGTTGTGAAAGAGCGAAAGAGAGGTTGAGTTTCTGCCACGTCGGCGCAGTATGTCTGCCATAAAGAGCAGTTTTTAACTGGGCATAAGAAAACGGCTCAAATTCACCTTCATTTTATGGCTTCTTATTTTCACCGCCTGCTTTCGCCTCGATACAAAACACCCCTATTTTGCCAGTCACGTTGACGGAGATAGAAAAACTACGCATAATGTCTTCGCCCTGCATTCGATGTTCCCACGCATCCGCTGCTGGGAATTAAACTGACATTAGGTGGCTTGTTTTCGAAAACAAAGTCAGGTGCTTTTTGAGCCGTCTACATGAAGCAATGGGGAAATTATCAGAGCAGTCGGCACCGAGACTCCGTTCAACTTAAGCATAATGAACCAGGATCGTTAAAAATTTCCCCGCCATCAGCCAAAAACCTCAGATATCAGTTTTAGTTTTTTTCTGATCGTCAGTTCTTCCGATTTAAAAATGCAACAGTTCAAATAAGGAGGACGTGTGCGATATGTGACACTCGCTTTAACTAAGGAGTTTCGATACAGATTTGAGTAATTCATGGTTTATCATCTACCGCTTTAGAGCATTATTTAGTTTTGACACGATCACCGGTCTGTCGAAAATGATTATCGCATCTAAACAACTGACTTCCAGGAATGTCACTGGCAAGATCACATTTAAGAATACGTGTTTTTGGGCATCTCTTGCGTACAATAGTTTCTTCCATAGTTATCATTGAAGGTTATTCGAAAGTACCAAAAAGTGCAGGCTGTGAAGTCGTTTTTTTCGCCTTTATAATCAGGATAGGTGGAACACGAAGTTCTGTTGAGAAATAATTATTTCAGTTGATTTGTGTAGAAAGACGAAAGAAAATACTAACATAGGTAGTTATTTTGCGTACAAAAAGACAGCCTACTTAAAACGAACGGGTAACACGACACGACAGATTAGATAATAAAAAACAAAACGACCACTACCAAATCACGAAGTGTACATAGGAGCGAATGGCCAAAGCTGCTTGGCTTTATTTTGGATTATGTGTCCAACTTTCGGTCTAGAAGTTTTGGACGCACCTCAAAGACGAGTTAGCACCGTAATCATTACACGCGGATTGCGCATGAACACTTCTGCATGGGTCTTTGAGGACCAGCAGTTCTCTGAATGTATCACAAGCCTCACTGCCGTCTCTGTAGCTTGTGTAACTTACGGAACATAACCAGTTAAGATGCAGGTAGTTGTCTGAGTGCGGAATTGATGTTCAGCCAGCCTTCAGGAGCACAAACATATCTGTTTGATTTTTTGGGCATATGCATGACAACTTTATCAGTAATGATGAAAATATCTATAAATGGACAAACTTTATTGCTGTTGCTTGGAATTTCAGAGGTTGTAACGTGTGAGTGTTGAAATGAAGACCACATCAGTTGATTCAGCCATGTGATGAAAGAAGGTGACTAACTGGATTTCAACGGCATCGCTTACTCAATCACTGCATTGGCCTAACCGTCTGTCAGACACTGAGGCCTCTTCTGATTTTTGTAATTGCCGTTAAAACGCACTACCCTTTTCCACAGTTCTTGATTATGAACTGACACAGGTATCGTAAGGGATAACTTTGTGCAATCACAGCAGTGTTAACCTTTTTAAAGTGGTAGCTTGTCCATTCGGATGCTAACTGACCACACATGATTATATTTTAGATAATAAAACTTTTGAGATAGCGGGGCACCAAGCACCTTACGTGACCAAAACTCGTTACGAAATGCAGAAAGCAGCCGTCCCTAAAAAACTTATCAAATTTTTAGATTACAGATGCTCAAGGCCAGTGGTAGGTCATTTCTATGATAACAAAGGGGGATTCATAACCAGAGTCGAGAATTGGTGGGTGGTAGGCGGAATAAATAGCTGACATGGGTTTGAGGGAGCACAGAACAGAGGCTTTACTCATACATCCTACGTTTTACATATTTTTCTCTTGAATAGATTAGTTTATAACCAACTGAAATGCGTTGATCAAGACTATGCATAACGTTTGCTGGTCTTTGAACGATTTCGACCCTCTGCACAGGCTGCGTTGATTTTGCATCAAAATCATGGCATCTGTATCTGCGTCTTCATCGAATGCTTTGTAAACAAAGCTTCGCATCTAAATTGTCCCAAGGTCTTTCAGTTTTTATCGTTTTCCTACTGCCAAAACAGAAAGTAGAATCAAGTCTTCTTTCTAGTTGGAGTACTGGCAATGAGATAGGGCATTCTTGTGTTTTGTCCAAAAAGACTTTCTAGATACCACTTTCAGTGGCATTTCAGATGTATTAAGGTACTTGCCTAATTCACGCAGACGAACCATACTACGGAAAGTGTAATAAGCGTGTTCCGAAGCATCTGAGGCGTCCTACGATTACTCGTGAATTGCAGATTGGTTTAAAACTGGGTGTAAGCATTACACAAATCCTGAGAACAAGAGGACCTGGGGAACAGTATCAGACGAATGCCATAACAAAATTGCAAGGGACATTTTACGGCTGTGTACTGAGGAATTGAACGCATACAGACTTCTAACAGTTTCTATATTCACGGGGAAAAGGTTTTACCGATGTCTAAGTGGCGAGAAGAAAGATGCCTTCCTGTATAATTATGCATATAAACTTCCTATCCTTGTGTACTTGAGACGCAAATCCCGACTACTATCTCGCTAATTGCATCACTCAATAAACGGTGTCATTTAAGTAGTAGTAGTAGTAGTAGTAGTAGTAGTAGTAGTAGTAGTAGTAGTAGTAGTAGTAGTAGAAGTAGTAGTAGTAGTAGTAGTAGAAGTAGTAGTAGTAGTAGTTAGTAGTAATAATAATAACAACACCTAGGGGACATTATCAGTGCAAACCAAACACATTAATTTAAATATCAAAATATGTGCAGTGACACCAGCCCAAAAGATGGTATGAAGTGGTAAAATATCATGCGACGCAGTAGTGATCTACCGACATCCGCCGCAATTCTGGAATTTCAGAAACTAAACAGATTAACCGTGAGGATATGTTGCACTCGTTGCGGAGGGTGATTTCAAAATGAAGTGCGCTGTGGAGGCAGTTTACTAGCCGACCATGACAGGTGCCTTCCTTGGTTTGAAGTTCAAGAGATAAGGAGACCACAGTTTTTGTTTTTTAGCGCATAGACTAGACACCCGAACACCTTTGTTCGGTTCCAGCTGGAGCAAATCGACGAGTTCGATCGACGAGGAAGAATAAGAGCGGCCAGACTGGCCAGCCCTGACAGAAGCCCAATTACTTCCACCGTTGAGGTGGTAACTCACACCTCACGCAGCTAAAAGTCCGCCCAACATCCCCCGAAAGGCTGAGGCGACATGAGCAAGGAAAAATCGATCGGCATGAGGCCGAACAGCGCAACATGCAACTTCTATTTCTGTTCGACTAAGTGCATTGGGCTCGAGAACCACAACGGGAGGAGTGAGTGCTGTACTACGATCAGTGGGGGTCCCTTTACCATTGTATATCTCTGATCGCAACCGAAGGGACAACGAGCCCGTGGTTCAGTGATTAGAGGCGTTGGACTTCTAACAGGATGCGGGATAGAGCCCCAGGCGTTTCACACTCCGGGGTTGGGTATGACGGGCTTACGACGACTGATAAGCCAGAAACGGCCATTCCGGTCTCCCTTGTCTTTGTCAGTAATGTTATCTTGCTTAAAATGCATTTCATACTTTGACGATAGTGAGCCGATCAGACTCCCCGAAACGTCAGCATCCCATTTAACCTGTTCCGGTGGGCCCATCTTATTTCTTGGGTTAAATTCCAACGGCCGAAATACATCAATATTAACATTCTTTGGAGTTTACAGTTTTTAGCATTGCGAGTTAATGGGTCCTAAATTCGGATAAGAAGTGGATATTTACCTAGTTATCTTGATTTCTTCTTTTAATTTTGTTCTGCTTTGTGCTAACAGGCTTCTTTACGTAGTTAATTATCTCCAACCAAGGCAAACGTCTGCCTTCTGCAACTTCCGGGTTAAATGCTTAGAGCACATACGTGACCTCGTATTTGGGATCAGCGAACCAGTTGTAATACACCATCACTCAGAACAAAGCCTTAAATTTACAATTTGACAAAATCAGTCATTAATGCTCGTGCTTGAGATGAACTTATTAATACCCCTTAATCCTGCTCTCGTAAAGAAATCCAGGCGTTCACTGCCTTTCCACAAGCACATGTGGCGGTTCTTTTGCAGGCTGTCCGTAATCAAAATAACCACAACGACGCTGATTTTACTTCGGTAGCTTAGAAAACTCCCGCGACTTCCTTTGGACGCTGGTTTTTCGTTTTTATGTGCTCCGATTGTCGCAGACGTGCACAAGACGAAGACCAGGAGGCATAATGCTGGAAAATATGTCTCAGGAATGCACAGTTGCTGTTCCTTGCTCTCTCCTTGGCATGCAACCAGCTCACGAGATCACTGCATGGGCCACGTACCCTCTTTCGAAAAATCAACTGCGGCTACACACACACACGCAGACATCAGTGACCCGGACCGGTGTGGCGCAAGTGCTTGTCGTTGCCAAGGTTGCGTCACAGACATGCGCGCACACGCGCGTTGTTGCGCAAGCCGGCCTAGTTTCACGAGGCCGGGACCACGGACACCTTGCCCCGGCGGCGCCTAGCCGCAGCAGCAGCAGCAGGAGGGAGCGCGGCCCTGCATCTGGCAATGGTGGTGGCGGTGGTGGTGCTTGCAACTGCCGTTGTGCATTGCGACCAGAAAGTGCGGCAGCCTCCACTCGACGTGGGCTATGCTTGCGTTAGGCGCTCTAGCCTGGCGTCGATAAGCCGACTCGTGTGAGTACCCGTCAGTGAGCTGCATTTGGTCACATTTTGGAGACCGGATTGGGACATGGAGCTACGTGCGGCGGAGTTCCAGGCGAATATTGTGGACTATTATGAGAAGTGCGTGCCTCTCCACTTAAAGCAAATTTTAATCTCCACTTTTCTGTTTATTACGAACATTTATAGGAGCTTGATGTCTTTTACACTTTCTAAAAGAGCTTCATAAGGCTGCAACCCATTGCAATTGAGATTAATTTGTGCTCAGAAGGACGCGGCAAATGGCAAATTTAACTAAAATGTAGGCTGATGGATTAATAACCCGCTCGTTTATACGACTTTACACATACAGCCTGCATAAGAATGAAGTATGTTTCAAAATAATTAACCTTTTCCAAAAGTAAGCATTCTAAATTTCTCGCTTTTTCCTTGTTTTCTTCGTTATCAGCATTTTGAAGGCTTGGCTTCAAGTTAACTTTGCAACCTGCAAGACCTATGCGACTGAAAACTGTGACAAAAGTATTTGTTCGTGTTTCCGACAATAAAGGATCCATAAATAGGTAAACGGTGTTTCATACACAAAATAAAGTAAGCCTAACTGCCGAAGCATGCAAGGCGGGTTAGGAAGCTCCTACCCCTCTCTGGAAGTTCAAACTAAAATCGGACTTTATCGGGTATGTTTCGCTGACGCTGTTGTGATTCCACCTATTCCCTGCAAACTGGGGGGTGCTTCAGTTCGCACTTCAATGCTTATGTCAGGTTATTAACGTGAAAAAATAGAGGTAACTCCATCCGTTTCTCCGATAATGTGCTCTTTCAGAATGGGACTTTATCAGTGGTTTTGCTCTATGCGTAGTCTTTGGGAGAAAAAACTACCTTTATGCAAAAACCCTTCTCCGAGTTTATTTAACTCAGGACCTATGTAGCTTTGAGGTTGGACGCCTCCACCGCTTGAATATGATAAGTGATGTCATTAAACAATGTCGATATCACGCGCATTGTGACTTTATCGCAATGTCTTTAGTTAAATGTACGCTTTTTTGTCTTTGAGAACTATTCCTTTAACTTCTACGGCTATCCGGTTGGTGTAGTTTGTTTTGTTGGAATCGCCTCCAATTCCCTTGCTATAAAAAACCGCCAGGTGTTTTTTCACAGTAGGATTGTCTCATGGCTTACGTGAGTCATTAAGCGTCACATCGCCAATCTCATTGACCGTATGCTTTCAGTTGATCAACCTTCTCGCATTTGTGCAAAGTTCGCAGTGAAGAGCACGGGCGGCTCATAAACGAACGAATTCTATAATATGTCAGGCAGAGCCTGTGTCTAAGCCTCAGAATTGTAGATATCTGCTAAGGTAGACCGGAGAAGTTAAATAGCGCAAAAACGAACCCATTAAATTATCTTGGATTGGAACACTTCCCTTGTTCCAGTAATCTGTTTCCCCAAGTACGCCACTTGTTGAAGTATATAAAAAATTGAACATGGAGGCAAAGCGCTCGAATTCCGATCACGCATAACATATTTTAAAAATTGCTGAGCTGCCTTATATGCTTTCCTTCTGGCCTGACGTGGGTTGCGACCGTTGCAAGTGTTAAAGTTAGTCATGAGACATAGTCTGTCTCTTCAATCATACATAGTGAAAATAATGTCCTATTTCGATCCCGAGAATTAAGCTTTATAGAGACCTGCTACTTGTTACGTAGATGCTCATATACCACATAATTACTGACAATATTCAGTCAGGACTTTAGTGTTTATTCACTTAGTTGAGGTGTTTTCCATATTTCGAAAGTCCTTCCGTCCTATCAGGCTTACATTTTTATCGATCCTATTAAACGGGGATTTGCGTATAGTAATTCGGAAATCTTAACACCCAAAATGCAGACAGGTTACATCATGGCCTTTACCGGACACCAACAGCGTTTTGCAGAACGTCAGTTAACAGCAACGTATGGCTTTTCTAAGAAACTCGTTAGGCGTGTTTAGACGTCCAATCTCGAGAAAGGAACATTATACACGTATCGGATATTGTTTTCCAAGGAAACGCGGCCTTAGGTGGTCGGAAAATATGCAAGCAGAAGTCAGCCTCACTTCAGCAAAGCATATTTAAGTCCAAACTAATTACGCATAACTACTTGTCACTCATGAAGAGTTCTTTGCAGTATTTCTACAGTTCCTCTTTCTGACAAGAACCAGCGGATAAGACGCGCTAGAGAAGACACCAACGGCATTCTCGGCCGCATGTTGTTGAACGCAGGCGTGATAAACAGTCACAAAGCTGACACATGAAAATGAGGGGCGATAAAAGCTTTACGCACCTTCAAATTCCCTGCCTAACCCGACTAGAGGCTACAAACTAGCACGAGAAGGAAAGGGACTGACCTCATAGAACCTAACATCCAGGCTTGGTTACAGACGGATGCTCAAAACACATAATTTTTTTTATTGCAGCATGCGCGATACACACTGGAATCCACGTTTCATGCAGCTGTCCTTGGATTTAGCGGACAGGCTATTACGAGCCCGAGCTGCCTGCACCTCACTCATAGCAGATCGCTGGCCAGAAGCCAGGCTGACTCGGCTTCATTCAAACGCGGGTGACTTGGATATTTCGGCTCCCAGATTTCAGACTCATGAACGAACTACCCAAACAAGCTGCGGCGACGGGGGTCTGATTACCTTCAATCTCCTAAAGTTTATTCTTTCCTCCTCGCTCCCGATGGGAGAAGCCCTTGGACGCATAAGTTCCGACATGAACGAAACAAATGCATGGTCACTTTTGCAGCAAACGTTTTCAAAGCCCCAATCCCTCTTCCTTCTCTCGACTGTTACATCGCCTCCGGTCTGCGGTTCTCCACACACCGACATAAATAGTTACCTGGTTAATCCATGTCTTTCCCTCAACCCAGCGTTGCTGAAGCTCCTCAGTTCGGCCACCTTCCCTACGATCGATCTTAGTCTAACCCAGCTCTTTCAAAAACAGTCTAACCCATTCCTGTTGAAATTCCCGCTGCTCACCCAAGCGCCGAGATTTCCAAATCCTCATTTGGCCAGTCTCCCCATATCTCCAATCGCCAACTGCCTAGGATTAAACCCGACGAATTCATTGCAAGCCCTTCTGCCCTCTCCGTATCCTCCCCTACAGCTCATCAGCAGAGACTTACCTTCTGAAGCTCTGCGATTTCTGAACACGGGCAGTCTTCTGACGGAACTCTTAAGACCACTCAGTCCAGCGCCTACGTTGACGTCTCAGGTGCCAATCATCCGACCTGAGGCAGTCTCGCTGTCTCTTCCGCTTGTCGCAACTGACCAGCTTCCTTCACTTGGAACATTTCCTGCCATGCAGACAAGGCTCCTCGAATCAGTCGCCCTTCCTCGCGGATTTGACGGCCTTCCGACAACGACTCCCGCCCAGTCTTCATGTACCAGACTACTGCAGCAATTTTGCGGACTGAACAGACAGTGTTTCTCACACTTGCAAGTTGTACTCTTTAAGGATGAGGCCAAAACGCGCTTTATGTGCTCAGTAAGTTCTAATGACCTTTATAATTACGACGCTGGTTGTAAAACAAGGAAGCGCGAGTGCATTTAGAAACTGGATTACATACCTAAGGATAGAGTGTCACGTCAGATTCACCATAAAATTCTATCCAGCACGCTGCATCCTGAAATATTTGTATCCGAGAAAACAAAGAATTTCGTCTAGATAATTCCAGGCTAGTGACCACAACACGCCGTCAGAGGAAACGAACGCGGGGGAGTGAGATGACTGCACAAAAATTCTTGGGACAAAAAGATTTCATGCCCAGAGCGCATGTCTGTGGGATAGTTGGGCAGAATGTTATGATCAGGAACGGAGGTCTGGAGTGCGGTAACGGGGCTGAGCTGTTCAGCTGGACACCAAGCAGCTGGCTATGTGCCGGCATTTGTTGTTTAGGGTGGGTGCGCAGGGTTAGTGTGTCGTGGACGTAGACCTTCGTAGTGAGTGGTAGGGTTGACATGGTATCTGATGTTGCCTGCGTCTGAGTGCCAAGCCTCGGGTGCCTAGTTTTTGTTGGCCACGGTGATCACTCCAGTATCGTCTTACTTGGAACGACGGTCGCTTCCAAGAGCCCGCTTAAAGCCGAGGGACAAAAGGCATTGAGGATGGTTGGCCAGCGTGTATTGCTTAACACAAGTCTCAAGGCGTCGACTCATATAGTTAGTTAGTGCAGGCATTCGTAAACTACCACCGTTCCACGCTACCTCAATGCTACGTGAATATTCAGGATTGGGTCAGTTTTTCATGTTTTGAAATACTTCTCAAAGAAGATGCAACATAATTATTTTGGTTGCTTGTAAAAATCATTTTTGACCCGTACAGTATTTTTTACAACGATCTCCATAGTTGGTTGCTAAAGCAAATGTAATGGGTTTGTTCCAATATCAACTTATTTGCAATGTCAAAACGCCTTTGCGTCATCCCATGTAAATTACCAACCCTTATTACATGGCATTCCTAAAAACACGTAGAAGAGTTAAAACCGGTCAAGATTTATACATTTTTCAACCTCAGCGGTTTTTCAATTTGAGGCGATCATCTTGTGGATTCATGTCATCTTATGGTAAGGTAGCACTCCCGCGGAGTAACGAATTTTAATGGTGGATCATAACCAGTCCAGCTATCGCTCAAATTTTTAATAAACATTCAAGTTCCTTCTGAGTAACGCAATGCCCATCTTTCAGCCTCTACTGAGGAGTAGCAGGGGACAAAAAAGCAACTTCATCATTGTCATTTGCCACGGACAAAAATTCACATTTGATCACGAGTGATACTTTCAGTGCTCATCACATATGATTTCTAAGTGTAAGTACGGCGTCTTACGAGAAGAGGAAAATAAAGGACTGTGAGATTTCACCCACAAGACGAAGACA
Source organism: Spirometra erinaceieuropaei (assembly GCA_902702965.1). Classification (NCBI taxonomy): domain Eukaryota; kingdom Metazoa; phylum Platyhelminthes; class Cestoda; order Diphyllobothriidea; family Diphyllobothriidae; genus Spirometra; species Spirometra erinaceieuropaei. The sequence continues at coordinate 751,101 of CACRXP010000021.1, read as the reverse complement.
CGACATTTTAAACGTTGGATTCCGAACTCTCCACATTATTCTGCTCATTGCACGCCTGGTTATTTTTTTATTGGGACCCAATTAACGCGTTAATATCCCGCCATATTTGCCTCTGTGCTGGTTCAATAAGCGACTGTCAGTATTTAGAAGTTCGGTCAAAAATTCACTATCAGCCCATATAACGTGATCAGCGTGGAATAGGGACCTTCTGCCAACTAAAGGGATGATATTTCATGGATTTCTCGTAAACCATAATAAGGGCGGACTGAAAAATTGTCTGTTAGTCCAGATGTGACATCGAAAGTGCGCATTTATTCCTAATTAGCCTCCAACCCGCATCTATGAAAACGACCTGAATTAGGGAAAGCTAGTCCACTGTAATATGAATTTCAGAGAAATATGTTTAGATGCTTTTACGGGAAAATCCAAAGACTAAGAAGACATGTATTAAGTTCTCAAAATGAACTTCTGCATAACTGATCGCCGAGTGCCGGCCAGTTACCTTCGCTGACCTCGATCCGAGGCTGAGTGCAAAACAGAGAAGCCGTTTGATTCCTGTAATCAATCTAAATTGCTAAACACCACTCCTATGACAATACGAATTAAGGTACGTAATGCAAATTATTATTGCTGAGGGCTGCTATGTAAAGTCCACAATTATTAGATTAAAATGGAGACAATGAATAATTACACTTCGAAGGATATGGTTCATTCGTTTTAAACGTAGCAGACTTTCATGAGCTGACTCAAAACATTTTAAAGTTCCTTTAATTTTGTAATGCATGGAAAGACTGCCACAGATCCAGTTAAACTTCGTAAAGAATATTTGACCAAGGAATTCACCAACACCAGGGCAAGAAATTCTTCACGATAGGAACCCACGACAATAGCATCACTGTACTGAAAGACGATGCGCTGGGTTTACAAAATGCTAAATGTAACCTACTCAATCTAGGCCAAAGAACCTATTCGGAATAAATACATCTCCTTTCCGAAGGGCACAGGAAACCTTTGAAGAAACTATTCAAGCTGCCGTGTGAGGCTAATTCTAAGCCAGCGGTTGAACATAACGTTAGGTGGCAAGGTCTGGTTACTATAATCCGCGGAACCAGACCAATAAATTATCTGCTCAGATCGTAACCAGTTGGCTATAAAAGAACATACGATATTCTAAATAATCGTTTCTGGAAGTAACTTACTGCAGGAAACCAAAATGACTAAAATAAAGTCCAAGAAATGAGAAGGGTGTGTGCCATGCATAGAAATCACCGAAGTTCCTAAGAGAGTCCGACCAAAACTTCCTGTCCATTTTTCTTCAATACATTTGCTCCACGAAACCTTGTTCTTCTTCGGTGAAAATGTGCCTCTTAAGTCATATTTTCTTCTGCATATAATGATGCAACACCAATATTCTCTTTGTTGCCGTGTGAATATGTTTGTTTAGTAGGGTACTAGGGGTCCATTAAAACGGCAAAGACGGATAACCGTTTGTTAAATTAAACGACGAGACCAGTGAGTTTTGAATATAAAAAATAGTGCCGTTTTTAATATTGTTCTCTAACACTTTCCGATTTATTTTCGTTGTTTCTATTTGCGGTTTACCAGATTGTACTTTGTTAATATCGATACAACAGTATTTGAATAGGGTTAAAAATACAAGGAGTATTTCATTCGAAGTTTAAAGGAGGTCATCCACGAGGGAAGCGAAATTTATTTTCTAAACCACTTGTCAATATAGTCCATAGGACTGCTGCTCAACAATTACTACTCAAATGATGAATGTGTGGCGGTTAAGGATGCGAGATCAACTTAAACCACACACAATAAGTTCGTTTCGTCTAATGTCAGAAGTCAGGGAGCTGTGAGGACTAGTTTATTCTGTACACAGGGCAGGTTGCCGTAAGTTGGCTGTTTGCTTGCAACAGAGATAAGCGTCCGTTCACGGAGAGTCAGTCGCGGTGTGTCGTTTACGCGGGGATGAAAGTCTGTGTCAGTAGGTGGGGGTTACTTGTTGAGTGCTGATCATGAGATTGGACGGATTAGGGGGAAGCATGATTACAAGGGCTCACGGGTATCAAGCCAGGTCGTCCGACGCGCATGAGGTGATAACAGCTTGTGGGGGCAGCCGGGGTAACGGCAGCTGGACAGGAGGGGCCCCATGCTAGGCGGCGGGGGTAGTTGTGTGTCAGCGGCCTGGCAACGATTGTCGCGGCCATCGACCGTCAAAACGGAGCCGAAGAAAAGGGGAACTGGAGCGGCTGCTACAAATGGGCTTGTTATTTGGGTTGGCCGACAGCATATCCGTGTCATTAAACGGGCCATAGTGTCACAAGCACGACAGTGGCCGGGACACTTCAATAAGAAATATCACGTCCTCTGCGTTAATAAGATTGATTTTTTTTGGTAGACGCAATGGTATAGACCGTTCTGAATAACACGGACAAAACCCCGCTCTTTGTTAAGGTCCGCATGTTCGGACACAAGGGATATTAATCAAATTAACCAGGGAACGGCCCAGGAGCAAGACTGGTTGGAGCACAGCTCACACACAGCTCAAATTGCAAGATGAAATGTAGGCTAGAAATATAACAACATAAAACAATTTGCTGGAAAAGAGTCCTGATAAGACCCTATCCACCTAGTGCGTTAAAGAATTTGTCAGTACGCGACTTCTTAGCACAGTTTCATGGAGGATTGATTGAAAGCTTCTGGGGATATTTTGACATTTATTGATCTCTCGTATTTATAGATTAAGGTTTGTTATCATTTTGTGAACACCTATCGTTGCTTTAAAAAAGGAGGGGGTGTTTACAATTCCCAGAGGTGTATCGTGTGGTTCGGCAAACACCAAATTCGTGTTTATAATATGATCCAAAATATTTATGTTCTTCTGCACTACATTGAATGTTTGCCCTTTTATTATTGAATATGGAGTTCACTGGTTCCTCCAAAACTTTGGAGCATTTTTAACATTTGCACGGTGCGAAGGATCGGAAGCCCGCATGCATTAAATACCACCACTTAACACGCCCGACAGAATCATTATCTTGGTGTGACTGAGAAAGTTCACAGCTTTGTCGAAGCACTAGTAGTTTTGAATGGGTGCGACTGTTTGCAATCCACCGATGCGTAATGGACAACTCAGTAAACTAAGAAACTATAACACAGTGGGTTTTATTTGTGCAAGGCGAGTACAAAGTTTGCGACGAGTTTCACAGTCCTCACTCCAGCCTAAACGAAATGGCAGATTCATTCAAACCCAAATTTTCAACAGGTTAGGATTATGATGCAGTTGGAACTGGTCTGAAAAATACACATTTCATTTGATTATAGAGAGATTCATTTTCCGATTTTGTAATTGCAAGTTGGCTAAACTGTCAGCCTAGATTTTTGGACAATCCGGTCTAATACTCCGTGGCAAATATTTTCGCACTGTCTTTAGACAAATTGCTATAGATACTGTTTATTGATTTTTTGTTGATAAGACTCTCATCGAACCAAATTACGTTTTTTAGAAATGCAATAAACAATGGACCTCAATGAAGGGTGCGATCACCTTTGTAGTCATCCTTTCACACCAGCTTACACCATTTCGACTCTTGCAGTGGACGCTACAGCCAGGCTCAAACGTCCTTTTCGAATTGTTTCCACAGGCCTGTGCCGACTGTTCGGGCAAAGGTCCTCCAGTCCTTTGTCAACCAAAATGGTATCCCGAGGAAATAGACAAAGTAAGCATGGACGACTTGCTTTTACGTACTGATTACCTGAATACTAGAATTAAGCGGAGTTTTTGCTTAAACGACTATTCATAAATGTTTTGGCCTAACTGTAAAAAACTCGGTGCCTCGGTGGGACTCGAATCCACGACAGCATGCGGAAGACTTTAGCACAGCCACCGCTCTAGCCGCCTCACCTATGAGGCCCCACCGGGAGACCTGAAGTAATTCGGGTCAAGTTAACCGCCCACTATCACAATACGATCTTCAGTCAGTATCAGTCAGTATATTTGGAGTAAACGACAGAAGCCATGAAAACTCCATTTAGAGGGTACAGGTATAAAGTAAAATAGTTAACCTGCAAAACTTTTGCTTGCAGTTTTAGTAGGGAGAATTCATAAATCTAATAATGTAACATAAAGGTGAAAGGGGTATTATATTCGCAAAAGAATTGCGAAAAACTTTGTTCACCGCATTCGGTAACTTCATAGTTGCCGCTGTTTACTCGTGCATAACTGAACGTAAATTCGTTATTGCCAAAATTGCCTTAAATGAACTAATTGGTATTCAGCTAGCCGTCATTTGATCTGCACGGCATTCTTTCAGTTTTTTATATTAAATCATTTGTCGTTCTTCTAACTTACTTGATTGGTCAGATATCTGAAGTGGGTCAATTGAAATTGCTTGATATTTCTGTTAATTTTGTAGGCCGATTTCATATACGATATCCGTGATTAATCAAACCTCCGTATGTCCCATAGGCTAAGATCCATCCCAGGACCGTGTCAGAATTTATTTCTAATTTTAAATATCGCAAAAATCGGAGTAACTGTGTGTGGAAGGTCACACAACTGAAAGTCCTGGAGTTTGCAATTCTAATAAGTTGGAACTGGCCTCCCGATGCAGGCAAATCAGAACTGCCCAATTGTACATTTGGGAGGAATGTCAGCTCGAAGGGCGATAGGAAAGTCAGCGTAATTCAAGGACAGAACGATTGAGCGATTCGAGGCCGCTCGCAAACACATATTGTTGGCCATCGGTTTTTCTATATATTTCCTGCAGTTTTAGCCGGGAAAAATAACTGTTGCTCATTTTTCAGAAATAATCTTGCGAGGCATTGTCGACTAAGCACCAAATGAAATCCACTTGTATTGTTCAGTAAAGGGCTCATTTCACTAAAAAAGCTTTCTTGAGCCCCAAAATGGGCTAAAGTTAGGGGGCGAAGGGAGAGAAGCCCATTAAAAAAGCGAACAAATTCGAACGAACGTACTCTTTAGTGAGGTGCCCGTCTGCTGTTTCGTTCTACCGCCAAACCCTGAATACTAGAGAAAGCAAGGTACTTATTTCTGCGTACTTGAACAAAATGCGTTTTAAAAAGACTAGACTTTCAGCGGTCAGGTAATAATCTGAGACTTTTTTACTTACAGTTCTACTGTTCTGTCTCATTTTGCAAATTCCATTTCAAGAATTTCGACTTTTCCACCATAGGAAAGTAAAGAGGTATGTGTAAATCGGAGAACAAAGGGTTTGGGCGAGGTTTGCAATCGCAAGAAAAGCTTTCAATGCCCAGCAAAAGAGCCGAAACACAAGCTACGATAATGGTCTTTTTGAGATCTCTAAAAACTAACTACTTGGAGTTGGTGAGCTGAAGTTGTAGATTCCTCGCAAGATTAAGCCGGACTTATCTGTTGCTTTACAGTTTTTTTGCATTTTATGCTGCTTATTTCAAGCTGCACATTTGAATAACGCTAACTAACTTTGGACAGAATTTGCCCGGATGCCCTGGAAAATACGTTGCAGTTTCACAACCCTAAAGAAGTTCCTTTATGCTATTCGCACATAACGCCCATCAAGCATAATAATTCTAAAAAAACCCAGTTTGCATGATTACTGTCATATGGTCATCAAGAGAGCCTCCTGTGCAGAAGCCGTTACAGAACTGTTTCCGAACTCGTGGCGAGCAACATAAGGTTAATCGGCCTCTACTTTAAATAGGAATTTGACAGGGATTGGTTATCAGCATACTTTAATCGAAGTAAGATGAAAATATGCCGAACACACGATGCTAGTTGAGCCAAATAAACACCAGAAACAAATTTATGCCAACAAACTATTGATATATGAAACTGACTCAGTGTGTGTCTTAAGACAGTAGTTTTGTCCATAACAATAAAAAACCGTCTCAGCCATTAGATAATACAGATTATCTTAAACGTCTTTCACATCATGAGACGTATTTTCCTGCTTTTCGCACCCGATGTGCTTGTCCTTACAACCGTACCAGAACGTTCGAACTGAAAGTGATCTTACAGCGCGCAAAAACGGAGGTATAGATGATTCGCACTGTAGGAAGGACGTGATCCTGTTGGCGCAATAGGTAAGACATCATGCGATACATTCGACATCAGGACAGATGATTTTTCGTTAGTTGGATGTCCGGTAGGATTGACCTGTGTGGCGCCATAAAAAGGACATGGGAAATGGGTACGTTCCGCCCAAATAACAAAGGTGTATCAGCGCATAATTCCGGAGGACGCAAAGTATTCCCGTGTCCTAACCCTGGCAATGACGTTAATAATAATTATAACAGTAACTAATATATAACTAAACCGTTGATCTAATCTTAACCCTAACTCTAACCTCACCACTGAGGTTAGCGCTAGCCTTTACCCCAACGTTAAACTTGATTCTGAATTGCCTTACTGTTAGCTTTAATTCTAGCTTTAGGCCTAATCCTTAACCTAGCCCTAAACCTAGCCTTAAGCATGACTCCATTTTCATCGGAAGTTGGCTCATAGCAACCCGGTTCCTTTTCTCATGTCCTGCTTAGAGGGTCATATGGGTCAGCCCTACGGAATTTCGCAGTTAAGTAGTTCTTAGAGAAAATTCTTGGTCTACTCAGAAGGGTAGGCATTTTTTAGCATCTATGGAAAGCTGGTATGTTATTGGGCACTGAAAAAATAGTTGTTTCCCTTATTGCATCAAAATTGATTCTGTTATTTCGAGCCCTCATAAAGGGTTTCGCTTCCTTCGTTTCCAGTGGATTGTTTTAAGTCGGATGGCTCGGATGATGCATGGAAAGGTTATTTTTCCGCCCTTAAACAAAACTCTTTTTTGGAAAGACGACTTACGATCGTTTGCTGGTAAAAGTGCCCTCTTATTCCAGTGCATTAAGGATCTAAATAAAAATGATAAGTCATGGACGTCTTCACAGCACTTGTCGTGCCGATAGGCGAAACAAAGATATTAGCGGTCACCAACATGCAGAACGCCTAAGCAGACATTGACGTGTGCATATCCACTGCGGTGGTCAATTTGCGCAAATATAAAGCAGTTAGAAAATGCGAAAGCTAACCTTCAAGCGCAGCGATTGTTGAAAAAACAAAGGGAGTTTGAAAAAGCCAAAAGTTGTAAAATTTCGAATTGGGTGGAATTCCATCTCGCTCGATTAAACTAAACTTTTTCGATGAGGAATACCGCAGTAGGCCAGCTAAATAACAGAAAATAATTGTTGCGAAGCGGTCCCCAACAGTTAAACACTGTTAATCTAGGTCCACGTGAATGCATCTGTGATACAGTCTGCAACAATTTTCCGCGAGCGCGTCTACCTCCTTGGACCTGAACTGTGTGTGTGTGTGTGCAAAGAGCTTAATTTACAGCTCAAGACTGTGTGCTTAACTGTTCCACGGAATATTTTGCGCCGTAGAAGGCGGGTGCGCGGTTGGTAGAAGTCGGTACAGTTCTGGCTGGCAGACCGCGCGAAAATTTGCTTGAGTCGGTGACATGTTGAGTATGGAACGGTACGGTGCGGAACGGGACGGTAAGGCTTTACCACCCAAGTGCACTAAGAAAAGTCCATTTCATATAATATATGATTTGTGGACGTGAATAGGAGAAATTAGTTGTTAGTGTCAGTCATCATTTAACATTCTGCAAACCCTTTACTACCCACTTTCATAGAAACGGAACTGGACGCTCATCTATTCATCGTATTTCACTTTTGCCGGAATATCACTCTGCGTAATTTACACAAGTAGCGTTTGTGTCTGAGAAGTATTTAAAAGTTGCTATTGTTTAAAGAGATGATTCGCTTCGGAAATCTAGTTTCTACCTTAATCACCATGAGTACATTTATGTCGGAAAGCGGAATTCGAGAGGGGCATCTTTAGTTTATCTACTAATGTGAAAAAATGGCAAACTGACTCAATCTTCTCCTACCTCTTTAAAACAATTTAGGTTTTGCGAAATCTGTTCGTCAACATTCATCGCACGTTCTACCGCAATGTCATAAACTGGGATCAACAATTTGACCGCAGACGTCGTCCTGGTCATCCGACGGGAAGACATGACAACACTAGGTGTATCGCTTGCCTGAATGGTATGTGTGTCAGTAATTTGGCTGGAACTGGCAACACTTATACCGACCCAAAGCAGCAGCCGACTTCCCTCCCGACGGCCTCCGTGGATACTGATGAATGTAGACAGTCCGAAAGTTCTCCGGCCTGCAAGCGGCGTCTGTTGCCCTCTAGTCGTGGATCAACATCCCCACAGTATACCGAGAATTCGTGACCGATCATACTCTATAAACATTCCAATTTGTATTCCATCTACTTTTGTTACATTTTTTAACGTCATAATGTCATTTCCGGCCGAAATCAGTAATATGATCAAAATTCAGGCAGAAACTTTTGCCTTCCGGGAGATGTGTAGGCAGACAAAATGTTTGTTTGCCTGACAGTTTTGGAAATTTCAGCTAAACCAAACCTGTGCGGATGATAATAGTGCGTTCTTACACTAGAAAAAGTGGTAAGTGTTGATAAAAGTGGCCATCTGCGGTCGATACAGCAATTACTACATGTAAAGCACCTCTCTAGTGTGCAGAACATCGAGTCGCAGTAAACTGTTCCGATAGCCACTACCCGTTTTCCAGTTTCACTTGCATCCTAGGAGGTAATCAGATTCTGCGATCTGCTGTTATTCTTGGATCAACTTTCTTATTGTTTTGAATTAACAACAAATGACAACGTTCTGCATACTGATCGGATGCGAAGGCGATGGAAAACATAATACCAAGCGCAGGGACTGTGGGACGGCAACCAGATGGAACAACTACTAAATCCATTCAAGTCGAAATTGAGGGGCATGCAGCAGACTTTGCAACCCTCTGAGAAAATGTCGCCCACAAGGCATAAATATCCAAGTATTATTGATTTTTGAGCTCTATTCTTTCCATCGTTAGTTCTCTTACTCTCCCGATCGAAGGCGTAGGATGAGATAACAAATTCGCTTCCGAGTAATTTCTTGAAAAGATACCTGCAAAAGTGCGTGTCGAATGTATGTTTTAAGGATTCATCTATTGCATGTTTCATGTCTGCTGGAAGTGTAGGTTCGCTAAAAATGCTCTGAAAAATCTTCGTACGCAGACGTGGAAGAATTTGTTAAAGGTCGCAAATATTTCTGATCGGGATTGGATGAGTTACAATGTTGTATATTCCAACGCAGGTTCAGAACTGTTTCAAAACTCGGGCCTGAGGCATTATCAAGCAACCAAATTTTAGGAATATGTAGTATAAATCCTGAGGGTATAGTACGAATATTCCTGTCATTTCTGTCAAATAATGGCAAATACCCATGCATGGTTGTAGGGGGAGAAGGACAGAAATACACCATTAAATGTGATTTACATTGAGGAGCGATTCGGATACATGTCAGTATCATAACAGCACATTACCGTGCACGAAGTAACAGGAAAATGTGCGTGGAATATATCAAGCTTGCAGTACAGCATAGTGAGTATTTTATTGCTATAAGAGCAAATGACTACCAGGCGGGGTAATACTCGAGCACATCATTGAACAAAAGCCCTTTCAAATCTCGGCACAAGGCAATCGCAGTTGCTGAAAAATTTATTCATATAAAAATAAACGTCCACCAAACTGTTGGTAGCCCATAGAAAACGGGACCGGAAAGAGAAGTCACTGGTTCGGTAGTTGTCAATTCCTGTACAACGCAGTAACTAATTTGAAGTTATTGAGAACGTTGGGTGGCTGAAAGACTCTGACTGCGGACTACCTGTGCTGTGAAAATGTTTGTGTTGTGCTAGTGGGTGTTAGAGTTGGAATAGAGAGGGCAGGATAAGCCTAAACAGTGTTCTACCAGTCCATGTACATCTCGTATGTAGCCATTGCCATATAAATGTAACCTAATCGGTGAGTACCCACTGTCACCCAACTACAAAATTTCAAAGTGGCTGTTCCACAAACTTCATCCACTTACTAGGAATTGCGAAACGTCGATTGAGAACTCTACAGAGTTTCTAAAGAAATTAAAAGGAATCACAGTTTCCTCTGACGAGATCATGGTGTCCTTCGATGTTGTCTCCCTCTTCACGTCCATACCGTTAGAATTGGCGAAACAGTGCACAGAGGATCTCCTGAAATCCTGTGACACGGATGTTCCCGCTATTGCCTTACTCGAGCTCTTAGACCTGTGTATGGAAACCAATTTTTCGTTTGACCAACAGTACTACCAACAACTGAAGGGAGCCCCAATGGGGTCACCTATCTCTGGCTTCCTTGCCGAGATCACAATGCAGAAACTGGAGGCCACGGCTCTTCCGTTAGTTAATCCTAAATTGTGGTTGCGATACGTGGACGACACATTTGTGATCGTTAAAAAGGATCAACTAGAAACGCTCCACAACACCATTAATTCAACAATGCCGGGGATTAAATTCACCCTCGAGAAAGAAGTTGACAAAAAACTCCCATTTTTGGATGTTCTTGTGCAGCGGAAGACCGACGGAACGTTGTGCACATCGGTGTACCGCAAACAAACCTATGCGGAAGTCATTCTACACTACGAGAGCAACCACCCCATTTCCCACAAACGGAGTACGGTCAACTGTCTGCTTAATCGGGCAAAAACACACTGCTCGGACGACGAAGGCTACCGAGCCGAACTAAGTTACTTGTGTGAATTATTTTCCCGAAATGGGTACCCCAAGAATTTTGCGCGCCGATGCATGAGACAGAAAAAGTCAAAAGAAACGGAACAAAGAACTTCCAGCCAGGCACCCAAGTCAAATACATGGCGAACTCTCCCTTATATCAAAAACGTGTCTGAACTCGTGGAAAGGCGCCTAAAGAAGCACCAAATTCTGGTGGCACACAAACCAACGACTACATTACGTACTCAAATAGTACACCCTAAGGATAGGGTAGGCTATTTGGATAGAAAGGAAGTAGTCTACAAGATCCCGTGTGGGGCCTGTGATGCAGTTTATTGTGGTCAAACAGGAAAATCTGCCTCTACACGCATTCACGAACACCAACTTGCAGTAAAAAGGCGAGACCACCTGTCTCAAGTAGCCATGCATACCCTGGACACGGGGCATACGTTTGCTTGGGACAGAACACGGATTGTCGGCGCCTGCCCCTTCAAGAAAGGCCGAGAGTTCCTTGAGGCCATGCACTCGGATGAATCGTGCATCAACCGTCACATTGAGTTGGACGCCGCGTACAAAAGTCTGAAGGAGAAATGGAAGAGACGAGAGTCAATCGGCACAGACTGACGCAAATAGCGGCCGCTCACGGGCACAAACGCGAACGATTATCGATTTTTTCCACGTGCGCTACCAGATGTTAATTGTTGTCGGCACATTTACTCTCAGTCTGCGTCTGACGACGACCTGGGGAACCGGCGTCGAAAATTTACGCAATAAAGTTCATTTTCCCAAAGAACGCCTTTAACTTCAACATATATATATATATATATATATATATATATGGTAATACCATTCTGCCTATATATATATATATATATATATATATATATATATATTATGATAGTGGGCGCTCACCGATCAGGTTACGGAACATGCTCGTTCCGTTGTGCCTTGGAACGCAGGCATCCCAAGAAATATAAATTGAAATCAAAAACGTTCTTTGGGAAATGGAGAAAACTTTATTGAGTAAATTTTCGACGTCGGTTCCCCGTGTCGTCGTCAGACTAGAGTAAATGTGCTGAAAACAATTAAAATTTCAAACGTTCTACAAAATAAATACTCATTTGGTGCCTCAGCTAGTAAGCTGCCGTCGTATGTGTCAGTCCGTATTGATCGGCTTTCGTCTCTTCCACTTTTCTCTGAGATTCTTGTACGTGGCATCTAACTCGATGTGCCTGTTGATGCATGACTCATCGGAGTGCATGGCTTCAAGAAACTCTCGGCCTTTTTTAGATGGGCAAACTCCGACGATGCGAGTTTTGTCCCATGCGAACTTGTCAAAAGTCTAATAGGTCGAGCAAAAACACTTTGATCTGATGAAGAAAGCTACAAAGTTGAACTAAACTACCTATTTGAATTATTTTCCCAGAACGGATACCCGAGAGATTTCGTACGTCGATGCATGAAACAACAAGAGATAAAAACAAAGGAACTAGATAGTTCCAATCAAGCGCCCAAAGCAAACACTTGGCGAATCCTTCCTTACATCAGGAATGTGTCTGAACTCGTTGAAAGACGTACGAAATCTCTCGGGTATCCGTTCTGGGAAAATAATTCAAATAGGTAGTTTAGTTCAACTTTGTAGCTTTCTTCATCAGATCAAAGTGTTTTTGCTCGACGTATTAGACTTTTGACAAGTTCGCATGGGACAAAACTCGCATCGTCGGAGTTTGCCCATCTAAAAAAGGCCGAGAGTTTCTTGAAGCCATGCACTCCGATGAGTCATGCATCAACAGGCACATCGAGTTAGATGCCACGTACAAGAATCTCAGAGAAAAGTGGAAGAGACGAAAGCCGATCAATACGGACTGACACATACGACGGCAGCTTACTAGCTGAGGCACCAAATGAGTATTTATTTTGTAGCACGTTTGAAATTTTAATTGTTTTCAGCACATTTACTCTAGTCTGACGACGACACGGGGAACCGACGTCGAAAATTTACTCAATAAAGTTTTCTCCATTTCCCAAAGAACGTTTTTGATTTCAACATATATATATATATATATATATATATATATATATATTATGACAGATGGGCGCTCACCGATCAGGTTACAGAACATGCTCGTTCTGTTGTGCCTTGGGGCTCATAATTAAACCCTCGCAGGCAGTCGCACAGCGACTTGTGGTATATGTTGTCTGTCATAATTGATATTCCCGATCACAACCGGCAGGACAACGGGCCCGTGGCTCAATGGTAAAGCGTCAAACTCCATGACCAAAGATCCCGGGTTCGAATCTCAAGTGATCCACACTTGGGGTTGGGTATGACTGGCTGATGACGGCTAATAAGCCAGAAATGGCCATTCCAGTCTCCCTTGTCTTTGTCGGTATCATCTCATATATATATATATATCAGAGGGGAGACGACAGAGTCTGGGGGTAGATTGATACAGCACTGTTTCGGGCTTGTTTGCCTTCATTCAGCCAATCATAACCCTGACCACCACTGATGAACTTCGGTTCGATGAAGTGCTTATGACCCATCTGGTAGACCCCAGTGGTGGGCCAGCTGCGCCAGGTGCGTCTGAGCGCATGTTTGTGTTTCCGGTACCAGCTGGTGGTCAGGATTATGATTGGCTGAATGAAGGCAAACAAGCCCGAAACAGTGCTATATCAATCTACCCCAGACACTGTCGTCTCCCCTCTGCTATCATAGCTTGGCCGACTTCGGCCTGGTAGGTGGTTGCCTGTTCGTGACCCCTATCGCCCATACGAAGCTTGTTTGCTTCGGGAAGCCAATGGATCGGTGTGCGCCCATTCCTGAGTGAATATATATATATATATATATATGCAGAATGATATTACCGACAAAGACAAGGGAGACTGGAATGGCCATTTTTGGCTTATTAGCCGTCGTCAGCCAGCCATACCCAAGCCCGAAGTGTGGAACACCCGAGCCTCGAACTCGCGACCTGTTGGTTTAGAAGTCAAC
>CACRXP010000021.1:674477-722277 GCA_902702965.1 Spirometra erinaceieuropaei | reverse complement strand
ATGCTGGGCATGCCTTGAACGACCTGCAACGAGGATGGAGGTGGTGCCGGCGAGGGAGGTGGCGGCATGCGAATACGATGACGTTCAAGTTCGTGCTCTACAGCCTCATTAATGTCAGAGGAGTTCATGATGGTCTCTAGCCTGTCGCACAGTTCGATGAACATGGGGCGATCCTTGGGGTCCCAGCTCCAACCTATGCATGAGGGCGGGGGTGGAAGTTTGGAAGATAAGTAAAGCAAGGTGAAGATAATATGTGAAGAAACTCCTACTCTTCAGGTCTCCACTGCAAAAATATGCAGGCTGTAAGACCGAGTAGTAGTGAAATAGCTGGTAACAGGTGGTATCAAATGATGGCGTCCAGTCTGAGGTTGCAGCATGAACAGTATGGTCGACAGGGACCGCCCAATATGTAATGGCCGCCTCCTCTGTATTAACAGTCTCCGAGAGAGGAAAATTAATCCAGATGTTTACAACTTTAGGCAGTGGACAAACGGGTCCACGCGATTGTGTGTGATTTCAGCTTAGCTGGTGGGTAGAGTTTGCGCAATCAATTAGTGCGGGTCGGGAATTCGGAAATACTTAAAGGATGGCTAAGAAAGCACAGAGGAGCGAGGATGCGTAAATATTGGTTCAGTAAAACCTACGAGTGCAATGGGGCATTTTGGGAGTTTTCGTTATACGCGTGCTCAGGAAGGATGTGCAACCCTGAGAGAACAGAGTCAAACTGGATTATTCCGCGGATGGAGATTCTACATAAATAATCATCATTAACAAGAGCTGCCGGTATACAGAGATAATCGGGGAAACTGTAAATTTTTCAGGCGCACAAGACGCCAAACAGGACAGAGCCATTTCTACCCTTCATGCTGTTAGTTTGTCCAGATGTGTCGGAAAACATTGGGAATTGACTTAAGTCTGCTGGTTTTAGCTGGTGCCGCACTATAAAGTACGGACACGATAGGCAGCGACCTCATCAAATGTTTGTTGGGCAAACGATTTCGCGTTAACGAGGACGGTTATCGTGAGAATGCTGTACTGGCAGCCGGAGAAAAAGGTAAGCTGAGGTAGTGAGGCCTTCAGGCATGCAGTAACCCCAGAACGAGGCTTGCATAAATGTCGAAAGTTTCCTAAGCGTGCATGGGGCAAGCGACGCAGTAATTATTTGATGATAAGATAACGAGAGCAAAGGTGCCGAACGTTCACTCTGAGGACAGACAAACACATTAGCTGAAGAAGAAGAAATGGAAATAGCGAGTGTAGGAAGGTCAATGTAAAGGTTATAAGGGCATTGGCGCATAAGCCCCCCATGTGAGACAGAGGATGCATTGATGTAGGCCATCCAAAATATGGCATATGTGCGCGTGCTTTTAAAATGAACACAAACGGTCCTGGCCATAATTCTTTTACTTATAAAAAAAGATGAGTGTCTTTAAGGAAAAATTAAAAAATGAAAACTAAACAAAATGGGCGCCATTTTTCCGATGAGCTGACACTGACTTATCGTGCATTTCATGACGTTTCAAACTAACTACTAGTCCGAGAGCTGTACAGCACAAACATACAGAGATATCTACTGTATCCATTCATGCCCGTTAATGAAGTCCGACGTGGGTGCGTCACCGCCGACCCCCTAACAGGCTGGCCAGAATTTAGTCCAAACGCGCTTGTGGGGTGTCTGGTTAGGGCCGACTACACTGTGCCAGAGAAGCTAAAACAAGATACCGCACGAGCCGACGTTCATGAGTCGTGGACAGGAGTCTTTAGATATGTTTTCCACCTGAAACTAATACTCGAGGGGCCCTAAACCATCGCGAAGCGAAAACGCAGTTTGAACGATGCCGCGGTGTGCTGGCCGCTCGCCGAAGTTTTCCAAACTGTCGCTGCCGATTCCACTTGCGAAAAGGTAAAGTTAGTAGCCATTCCCATTCATACAATGCTAATGTTTACAAAGACAATCTAACGATACGCTTCAGATCCCGCGCGAAGGAATCCTGACATCCCTACACATCTGAAGATACAACAAGTGATCGCTACTAAGGGTAGAAAGATGAATTTTATACACGTACTATCCAACGACGGTCCGAAATGCTTCAAAAATACAGAGATCTGGGGTACTGAAGTTCTCACAATGTGAAACGAATAGAAGACTATTCCCGAAATAATAACTGGCTTTACGCAAGAATCGAATAGCACTAAGAACAATCTACAAGACTGATTCAACTGGCTGGAAATAGCAACATACAAACACGTACACATTTGGTCGAGAATGAGTTTGAAGGGCAACGTTAACTACAACACCAATATCTCGATTGAAAGCGTACTTAGGGATTGTGATCAATTTTCGGCGAGAGCTGCAAGTATGCAATTACGCCCAGGCCTCTGTCTACGAAGTATCATTACGAGAGAAACCTGATCCATTCATGCACACGTATACATTTCCTAGTGGAACAATTTGAGAAAATATCGTTGGGGTTTCAGATCTATGGAGGGGCGCGGTTCTCTGCCGTTGGTCGCCTGAATTCGAAAAGGATGAGCCTTAGTGCATGGAATGTTGATGTTGGCGGCCAGGAGCAACAATATCAATAAATAACCAAAGTGGTTACATGCAGCGATGAGCGTGCAATTTGAAAATGGCTGCCACATACAAAAATACCAACTGCGTCCGATTGACCTGGAATTGCTGACAAGTAAAGCCCCTTTAAGATAACTGTAAATTTCCTGACTAAGACAGGATCAGGTGTGTGTCAAAGGTGCCAATGGACAACTGATGTATCACCCAGTAAGGAGTATTTCATCAGCCTCTAAATTAAAACCAAGTAATTGGGTGAAAACGGCTTAAACGGCCACCTGCGCAACCAAATGTGTAACAGGCAAATGAGCTGAAAGCACAAAGAGTTGAACATGGGAATAAGTACTCCTCGTACCACATGTAGTTTTGCGCAAAATTCCAGGGGATACATATTCCCAAGTCCCCATCCTAACATCCTTCTAACCCACCCTCCCTGGAATTAAGCGAAAGGTCAACTGTAATACGGAAGGGGGTCACTTATTTCGATGCCGTACTGCAGAGAGTCCCCTATCGAAATCCTCACCTTATGGTGGGTTAAAAGGCTGTAACATAAGGCATGCAAACTGAAAGTAGAGCCTGCAGAGGCAACATGCAAAGCAAAACTGTTTGCTTGCGGAGATCAGTCAGTAATGACCAAGAGATTGACTCAAGTGGGATAGGCCGTTTACATGATTAATGACGCAGGCAGACAGAAAGTCCAACAGAGAGTGCCACGCATCATCTACGCAAATTACTTTGTTGTAGGCGTTGGCGTTGTACAGAACGATCCGTGAAACCCACTGTGTTTGGGCTGGCAGCTGCTGCATGCGATTAAGCTCGTAAAACCCTGGAAGGGATTAGGGGACATGCTGCGTACGCTGCACTAGGGAACCTTTTGTCAGGCAACGTGTCCGGGCGTTTGAGTCGGTGTTTCATGGTATTCAGCATCCTTCGCATGCAATTCAGGAGGTCCACCAATGAGTCATCGACATCGGAAGCTAGCAGGCGGACCAAGGTTATTGGGGAAAACACACTAATCTCTCCCCTGGTGTGACTTAACATTATGAATTCACACGTTACGTGACTCGTTATAAGGCGAAATTGTTTGCGAGACGATGACTTTTTATGTCGCCAGCAGGCATCACTAACTACGTCCAATTCAGATGAATGCTGAAGATTCCAAGCATACACTAGGCAGACAGTGACAGGAACGTGAGCATAGAGCTACACGTCAACCATTAATCATCGTCAACAGGGTGATTTTTTGACGATGCTGGATAAAGAGTCGGGTAAAGTACTGGTCGGACAAGATCAAGCTTCAGTGAGAAATAAAGAAGCCAGTAAAGGAGCACACGAGAGACAACTGGATCAGACAGAAGAAGGGTTGAAGCAAAATGATGTATTGCAGTCATGCCGATCTGATAGCATGGACAAACACAGGCAACGAGAGTGACAGCCCCCGAAATTCAGATTGGTGGGTGCATCGAAGCAGATTTGCAGTGGTTAGAAGAACTAAAAAGCAACATCCTTCATTCAACTGTCTAAAGTTAGAAAAAGTAACCACATCATAACTGTTAGAAGCAAATGAATAGAGTATGGAAGGCGACAGAGAGTGAGCAATATAAAAAATTAAGTGGGGTGGCGGAGTGGTGTCTGTCCATAATGAGAAAATATGCAGGGTTGATGCATAATTACCCCAACGACTTACACTGAAGCATAAGCTGGTAGACCTGTTCCGGACAACCCTGAGGAGCTTCCATGCGCGTTCCTTTTTCCAGCAGGACGTAGACATCTTGCAATTCGACGCCGGGATAGGGGGTTGCCCCATAGGTGGCTATCTCCCACAGCAAGACACCAAAGGCCCATACGTCGGACTTCACAGAAAAGACGTTGTAGACAAGACCCTCCGGTGCTGTCCACTTTATGGGGAACTTGGCACCCTCACGAGCCCGATAGGTCTCGTCCCGTTCCATGTACCGAGCCAAGCCAAAGTCTGCAACCTTCACGGTGTTATCAGCGCCAACCAGACAGTTGCGGGCGGCCAGATCACTAAAAGAGTATTGAGATCATATGTCTTGGTGAGGATGCTGATCGAATGCGGATATCGGTGTGTTAGGACAGAACATTAGCGGACTTACTATGATAGTTCGATGTCAAGGACATGGAGATACAAAAACGGGGAGGTTCAAGGTCGGGGAGGGGGTAAATTTCGTAAGGGCGGCAAGTAACCAGCGGCGCACAAAAAATACATTAGGAAGTCCTGTTCTAAAATTGGTCAATTTGGTGAAGAGCTCGCCAACTATGATGAAGTTGGGTGAATACTTCACCGCCGACGCGCCAGTTGGCGCTGCTGCTTGTGAAATAATGTTTTACCAAAGGGTGCTGGCATTGTAGCAGGTGGTTGAGGAAGCAAAGCGTCACGAATAATGGCTAGGTGCAAATTCATTACATGAATCGCATACAGGCAGAAAACGTGTGCCTCAGAACACAAATGAACGATCGGCCGCCTCCAATCCTCATCGAATACTTTACTTACTGGGCAATTAGATTGTGACATCGGATATGTGAGTAGTGCACATTTCCTGCGTGTGACTCGCACGGCGAGCATATATTCAGTCTGCCGACCGTTGTGTGCGGATTACAAAGAAAAACCCCTTATGTGCATAGGGTAGACGACGACATCCTATTATCCGATAATTTAAACAGTTCGAATGGCTTAATGACTAGAACAACTTTATTACAACTATACAAATCAGGCTACATACACACACGCGCGCACAGAAAACATGCGTAATAGGATGCGTTCTCTGATTCAGCCGTCCTCAATTTATCAATCAATTTTGTAAATATTTGGTGTTGGCGAGGCTCCAACAGTCGCCTGGACTGTTTGCTTGATGATGTCCCATTCTAGGGCTTCGCCTCATTGGAGACAAACTGTAAAGCACCAGTCTGTGTGGGGGCAGTTCATGGTAGCCATTTCACAGTGCCGACACTGGGCTCGGCGTTATCTTATGGAATAGTCGGTGTGTCAGAGACCTCAGCCCTCTGTGTCCTAGTAAAGTGTTGGCACGGCACTGCTTAGTCAGCAGATGTAAGTCTGATTACTTCGCAGCTAGCCTTCACTGAAGACTGTCCCAATTTACGCCGCCCCGGAGATGCCCTGGGTAGGCAGCGGTAAGGCTAACCGGGAATGTCCGTCTTTCTGGCTGCAAAGCAAAAGCCGGATCTACAAATATATCATCTGCGTACAGACGGAACAGGATTTCAGCCAAAGATATTGGCGAAAGTTATGCGTGAAAACAGTACTTTAATGAACATTGTCTTTAATAAATGGCTTGTGCTACAGTTTAGCAGGAAAAATCTGACGAGGTCCAGGAAACGTTCGGCAAAATAAGTAATTGAGATGGCAATGTGATCAAACTGAACCTTTAAAAAAATAGGCATTCCTCAGAATGTGCAGACAGTGGTCGTAAACATAAATGGGCCGTATTTTGTGCCTTTGCTGTGACTGTATTTGCTGTTAATGAGTATACACGGTCAATGTGATCAGAAACACGTCGTTTTAAAAACTCGTGGAATTCGGTAAGTCTGGGGACATGAGAAGAGTCAAAACAATCGTTTAAACTCCAAATACGTTTGCTGACACAGTGAAACTTCCGTAGAAAATGCAGGCGACAGCGGATTTTAGCGGTCACATTGAAGGCTGAAGCAAATGATTGCTAGTGAAAATGACAATAGCGGGAGTATAGTTAGCGTACACGGCCCGATAGCTGAAAACGCCTGAAATTTTCACGCGGACAAAAACTCGGGTACGGAGGGATAGACCGGCACGAAGGCACTGGATTTTCAGTAAGTCCACTTATTCGGTATTGGAAAAATTCTAAGTTACACAGGGAGCTAATAAGGACTGGAAACAATGGCAGTGTGGTGTTATACGTGTGGAATGAAGACGTCCTTGACAAAAGACTAAGGCACTAAGATGTGACCTCTGACAGAATTCGCGTGCCGGTCACTGCACGCCGTAAGTAAGTGTCAGGAAATCCCCTTCTTGGCATAACAGTCCACTTCCGAACTTCACGATCATTCAGTACTTCGTTTGCAGAAACCGCACAGACTTATTTGCATGTGTAATCGGCATAGCTGTAGTGCACAAAGTTCCTGAGAAGAGATTGACAGTCGCACCAAAGGTCTATCGGCACGAGTCAGTCACTAAATCTGACCCCATCTGACACTTATCTGTAACCTGAGGCTCAACGAAACTGTGCTTCGCACAGCGGCCATAACGTCAGTAATCTCTTCGGCTTGCAAATGTGATCAGATGTGGGTAACCGACGCTTCTTTCGAATTGATGTGAGTTAGTTTGTGAAGTCGCGCTTGGTTACGAAAGAAGGAGGAAGAGAGGCTGGCTATGTTGTGGGCTTTAAGAAGATCGAGTCACGTCGTCCAAGATCTGTCATAATAGTAATGACCAAGGCATACCACTGCGACAAGTTGGGTAGGCGAAGAGTGAGGGCGGTGCTGTGAAGGCCTCCATGACCAATATCTAATTCAAGTGCAGGGCGCATTATTGTTCACAAAATGCCCTGCAGGCGAACGGTCGGACAGCAAAGTCGCTGCTTAAACATGACACTGGCTGCCGGTATGTCGTACAAAACACATACGGCGGGGAAACGGTCCACCTGATCAACTGTCACTGCCCACTCAAACATACAAAATGCCACCAAAAGCACTCGGAGATGGCGCGCACCAGTAGTCCGTATGAAATCGTCCGCAGGAATAAATTTAATTGCTTCTGAACGCATAGTTGAGGACAGGTTAAAACTGTTGACCTTAAGCTCAAACACACACACACACGGTCGACACATGACTCTAGCTAAAATATAAGCCTGCATATATGTACCCTAGATGTACTCGGGAACGAATGTGGATCCGAAGTTCGCCTAAGGAAGTGAGGGTCTGCAATGGTCATTTTCGACCTATTTGTTTGGGTTAGTCAGTGTTTGACTTACTGATGAATGATCAAAGGCGATGCTCAATGGTGAAGGAACGCGAAACCGAGTTGCGAGCCCTTCCAATCCGGAAGGGAGATACAATTAGCTACTTTTTATGACATCGTGGTAAAACATACCGAGGTTGAACCAGTTAAGAGCACATTTTGATGACGGACCCGCATTAAGCTGCACCGTTGTTTGCCATATAAACTGCGGACACGCACGCTCCACCTCTCATGTTACCTGAAACATCAACGACTAGACTCATAACACAGAGCGTGAATCAACTCATAGAGAATGTTGCCCAAATTCGTTCATGTCTTGTGTCAGCAACTACGTGCTGCATGACCTATAGTAAGTTAGGAAACGCCTAGGACTCCCATTCCTCAGACAGGGTGTCAAAGGCAGTGGCGCAAGGGGATAGAAAATAGACTGAATACCATGGGACTTGTTACTAACGATACGACACGCTGTTAAATGGTAAAATAGCCAGGTTTTGTCGTAAGGGAAATTTTTTTGCGTGGCAAACATTCACGCTGCCAATGGTATTGAATGCAAGAACGGTCGATGGTAAAAGAGGATTGACGAAACAACTTTAAAACAAACAGAGAAAGAGAATCTCGCGTGAAAAGAGTAAATTTGCAGTAAAAGGCAATGAGATCTATTTGTCAGTGATCGTCGAAGCAGAGGTGCGTCTCCACGTAAAGTGCTGTCTTCGGTAATGCTGAGTTTCTATGCTAGATACGAATAGTAAATAATCTGAATGGAACTAAGGGCAACCTCGTGCCCAGTTCCTTCTACGTAAGTCCTTCATGCAAGGACTAAGTATTGACTGAGAGAGAAAATACTGTCGACAACCTTTGAGGACAGACTTATGTGCTTCTAGAATTTTCAAATCTCTAACACCGAAGACCCTAGACAGTTAATGAAGGGGGTGGTTTTAGGATTCATAAAGCCTACATGATTTCCACTTTTTGGATGGTTCCACGAGATCTATGCGGGGGAGAAGTTACCCGCGGAGTGCCTCTCCTTTGGCCAATCCTACCAAATCGGCGTGCACCGATTGTAGAAAAGAAGCATGCCACAGCATGTCCGTTTTGCATGTTTTTGATTCAGGTGGAGCAATTGTTAGGAGTTAGGTAACCAAGTCCGTACAAACATCGGGAGCGGAAAGTTGCCCACCGCAATGTCCTCAGACATCGCAATTCGCGTGGTATAAGGCCAACTATCCCAAGTAACACGATTAGCATATCGGGCCCCTGACAGTAAGGACGACGAAGCAAAAAGGTCTTACCAGGAAGCGAGAGGGCCAATGCATGCAGAGTGCGGTTAAACAGATAGGCCAAAGGCGTTAAGCGGGTGAGAACGAACATTCATGCCGATAGAGAAGCGCGGAATAAATCTTTTCCCCTGATACTGGCAATGATACAGTTGGCCATGTTTTGTCGGCATAAATACGTACACGACTGTCGTCACTGATTGGACGGGTGTCATTATATTCGAATGTTAATCTCTATACCATTCCTTATTAAGGAAAAGTGTCAACTGGAGTATTTTATTCAACACTACCCCACCGCTCAGCTCTTGGGTTCGGGTTTTGTAAACGAAAACGTTCCCCTTTTCCCCTATCCCTGTATTTCTATGTTTTGCAAAGATGCCTGTATGTATACACTGACTCAAGCTGTTCCACTGTCGGTGAGATCTCGCGAGGGCCATTTTGGTTGCTGGACAGTAGTCGAATTCAGGAAGATGCACGTCGGCTACATTTCGGAAAAACCTTTGATCCCACACAGTTTCGCGTGTGTTCTTTATCTATCTTCTGACTATGACAATTGCTTAATCCTCTTCCTTACTCCTTGAATGTCAGGAATTCTAAATGCTAGAAATGTGTGATACTCAACTGGCAGGTTCCAACTAGCAGTTTGTCGGCTTTTATTGCCCTTAGTTGGCTCTTTGGGAACTGAAAAGGAGATACGATCCCTGAAACAAAAATTTTATCTGGACGGCATTTCAGATTCTCATCCTAACCCGGCATCAGTTACAGTTGAAGTTTGCTCACTGTCATGGTGTTTCGTCAACAGACATTTTCCTGTAAGATTTATACTACTGCAGAACAAATGTGTTCTTTTCAAAATACAGCCGTTTGTTTTAGTCTCGGCGACTAGGGGCAGAAATCTGAAGTCAGCACGACTGGCAAGTTCGCTATTATCGTGGCTTTATAGATAAACACAGTTGAACCGTCAACTTCGACCATTTCTACTATGTGCTCCACAGCAGAGTGAGAGCAGGGATAGTGACTTGCGCGTGAGTCAGCTTATGGTGACAGTAAACCTGCAATGAAGCTGCCGCCCTCTCCTCCTCCTCCCTCACCTGGGCCCGATGTCAAGACCAAGCCAAGAATGGAGGCAGGAGAGGCTGAATGTAGCTGGCGCGACGAAAACCGGCACCTGGACGTACCACCACACCCCTGGTACATAACAAACGCTTGACCACAATTGTAAACAACAAAAATATGGAGGCAGTTGGGATCTCAATTGGCCTCCCGCCATACTCCGAATGTTGGTATTGGTCAGGGATGCGCATTCCCGATAACGCCAGCCAGAATCCGATCTGGCTCCCATGTCGGTCCAGCGCATCTATCGCATGGCCTGCTGTAGGGGAAGGATAGACTACATACATAGGTAGGCGACAACATGGGGGCATTCGAAGAGTATCACTGATAAAAACAGCGGAGGTCTTGATGATTATTTCAGGTTAGTCCTTAGCTAGCGAAACGCAAACCGCCGTCTGACATTTAAATATTCTCGGCCGTTGTGGATAGGACACGAAGCCAGGATGGCGGTTTACCAAGGTAGGCAGGCCAGAAATGGGCATCCTATTCTCCCTCGTTTTCCTCAGTGGCACCTCGACTAGTTATCGTTCGTTGGTATCCGCCATCCCCCCCACCCCTCCTATGAGGATTATGGAAAGAAGAAAGACGACCAATCGAAATCTCCGGTACTCCACCCTGCAATCAGGATAGATCGATGGCCGCCACTCCCACAGGGAAAATAGAGGAACAACTCCTTCTGGGCATCACGAAGAGGATCTAGCCACTTTCGAGTTATATCCGATCATAAATATCCCGCTACCCAGACCTATTTACCATCCGATGGCAACGGATGAGAGGTAGTACTGATGCCGCGGAGTTAAAAAGCTAGCAGCATCTACTAAACTAAGATGCCAGGTGTTGTTTGCATTAGCCGGTATGAACGAGGGCGGAGGCGGTACTGCGAAGTGGCTTGGAGAGGAATCCTCGCAGTATCTTCTTCAGGCCACGAACTTTGCCAAACCTTCAGAAAAGGTTCGACAAGGAGCACCCAAATGCTGAAGTAGACATTTAAATAAAATGGACTGTGTAAACCTTTAAGGACGGAAATGCCTGCATGCATAATGGAATATACGGGCCTAACGAAAGGAGATAGCACAACACCTAGTCTCATCCGAAGACTTCGTTTAAAATTTTCATTTTACGAAACCAGCGCAGCGAAGTCAACAATTCGGATAGGTTAAGGGAAATAATACTGTTCAAACGATGAAAAACAGGTGCTCCGAAAGTGAGTGCTTTCACTTCAGAAAATCTTCCTTCTTGAATGCAAATAAGCACAGGTCCTGAAAATATTTGGTTCTCCAAATAAAAGCACACCTTATCTCACCAAATACATCTTTACTTAATCCGAGGATCAGCCAGCATGTCAGAACCACGAGAAGACCCGTCGTGAGTGGAGGAGGGGCTTTTAAGCGGCGTGCGTAATGAACTGGGAAGAGATTAGTCTCTGGAGCCGAGGACAGAGCAATCGTAAGGTTACATGAACAGTCAAGAACGAGGAGCCACTGACAAGGATTAATGCGTCAGGGCGGACTGTGGCAAACCGAGTTACCCCTCGCCTTGTAACCCCCTTCCCCCTTCTCCTGTTTACAGGAGGAGAGCAATCATCACAGGGGTTGAAAATGAGGCAGGCGGGGCAAGGCCAAAGACACGGTTAAAAGAAGTGGGACACATAAACGCGGCCGAGTGCCGGCTCCGATGTTCTTGAAGGTGCGAAATAAGAGCGCGCACGAAGGCGGGCACACCCACTCCCCCCAAGCCTTGTCCTAGTAGTAGGTTGAGAAGAAGGTCGGTCCCACAATTGTTGCCATGTAATCTTAAAGGAATGACATTGGAAAACGACTGCCGATGCTTCAATTAGAGAAACAGATACGACGACGGGGAGGAAAACAAGCAGAAATGCGTCGGTTGGAAACTGAGCGGGTTGGTTAAAGAAGTGGCCGGGAGCGCGAAGCAAATATCCGTCCGTAGGAAGCGATCACTGTTGAGAGAGAGGATACGCGGAAAGTGAGAAGTCCGCCAGTCGGGAATGCAGAGTGTCTCCACTGGACTGTCATTATGATTTGGCTGGTGGGTGGACTGTTTTACTGTCGGTGTTAAGAATAGGTTCAACGAGTCCAACCTGGATCGTAAATGTGTTTACAGAATCGGTAAGTGGATGTTTTTGGTTCAGCAGGTAAACAGCGCTGTGGAAAGTTAGAGGCCGGGTAGGCGTCGACCACGCGGGACGGATTCAAGTGCTTGGCGGCTAAACGATGAAGTGGTATTGAAAGGCATACGCGGAGTCAGGGTCTGGAGTTAGTACATCACATGTTACCTTAATGTCACCACGGGCTGGAACCACACACGCTGAGGGGAGGTGTAGACGAGCTGGCACTGCCTGCCCCTTAGCAGGTGAAGTTTTTCAGTTAGGATCATGTAGACTGAGGTTGCTTTGCAGAGGGCCAAAGCGCCAGGGACGGTCCAAGTGGTAGCGTTAGCTGAGCAAAGGCGGAAACAGCGGTAGATATAGACGAAAATTCGGGTTCCAGAACACAGTTGTGGTGACGCGACAACCGCGTAAGCCGCGAGCCTCCTGAGTCACGGTTCTCCGACTCCGAGTTCCTTACCCGACGCATTGACTTTCCCTCTCAATACTGAGTGCTGAGACTGTCTAGTAAGAGTAATAAGCTATGCGGGGAGCGCGCAAATGAACACTGTTTAGGGTGTCAGTGTCAATGGACAGAATTTTACGAGTAATTACCACACCAATAACCAAAAACAATGAGGTTACGGTAATTAAGGACTCAGTTTTGGGCAAACAATCAATTATTGTATCGTGTGCAGTCATCTGTGATTAACGCGGAAGTCGCTAGTTTTGATAGGTATGCGGCGGCATAGCTGATGCAATCGCTGTGATGCTATATCTGACAATGGGATCAAGTGTGGATCCCAATAGTCAGGCGAATACAATTCTTGTTTCAGGGAACCGAGGCATCCAAAGGGAGCGGACGGGGCTGACGACGTGCTTTAGTGATGAGAGAGGCTAAGGGATGGGTCGTCGGCATTGGCGGCGCTCCTCAGTTTAATTTATGTGGGATTGTCATGGGGTATCGGAGAGAACCCAAAAAGAGCAATGAGGGACTTCAATATGCGTAAGCGGTAAAAACATGAGAAAAGGGGTGGCAGACTGGCGGCGTTGTCCCCTGCCGTTTTACCAGAGACTCATTTATTTGGGTGACCTTCAAGACTGCCCTGAGTAAGAAGATTGTGAGAGAGGCTCCTAGGTACCCTAGTCAGTCTTGAAACATTAGCGTGAGGCTCGACAATCTAAGCTCAGCTACAAATGGGCGTTTTGCAAATTAGGGAATAACATATGCCCGTCAATCTGGCACAGAAGTGCTCCTGTGGTCATGCCGAAGTCCATATCATAAGCAAACATTTTGAAGAAAGTCGTAAGCCTTGTTTTTTAAATAACAAAACTTGTGGCTTAATGTAAGGGTTCAGTGGAACTGTTGAGAGCAGTAAGTACCCTTATGGGTGTCAAATAAAAATTTTGTTAATTTATTAATACTACCAACATAACCATTAAAGAAAATCTCTTTGAAGATCAAGTGGCGCGAGAGTTTAAGGCTGTGGAGGGGAAGAGAAGGCGGGTGAGATTAGTGGGAAGAGATCAGAACGAAGAAGACGTACCGATGAATGAAATTGTGCTTTTCAAGGTATGACATAGCTCGGCAAACTTGAACAGCCATGGAAAGGAGAACTGGAGGCGGCAGTTCCTCCCTCGGTTGAGTTCTTAAGTAGTCCAGGAGATTTCCATTGCACATAAACTCGGTGATTATGTAATAGGGAGGTTCCTGAGTGCAGACGCCTAAAGGAACAGCAAACAGACATTTAAAAAATCAAGGAATAAGTGAAATTCAAACGTACATGAAAAATCAAAGAGAAATGAAACGCTTTCGAGTTCAGGAGTCAAGCCACCAATTCGGGGGACATAAACGTAGGCGGAGCTGAAATACAGGCATCTGTATGATGCAGGGGGCGGTCTAGAACCTATGCTTAGACAGCCTCGAACATCCCAGCACTATAACTCGCTACTATAAAGGTACATTAGCAAGCGTTCAGTATTCAAGACCTCGGTCGACAGCCTTCAAAAAGAATCACCTCGAGATAAGAGAAGAGTAGAAGTTGTCAAGGAAACCACGCTGTTCAGGTTATAAACTATGGGACAGTACCGGGCAGAGAAACTAACAAACCGTTTTGTGAATGTCAGAAAAAAAAACGAAAATCTTGACGACTCATCGAGCACATACTATGTTAGCGGACAGCCCACACTTTAGCCATGAGAAAGTTTGATTAGGAGCGTGCAAAATTTCGGAAACCTGGGGGCAGAATGGGCCATGGGTTTCCTATTGTGAAATGAGACACGTATAAACATGTACAAGAAGGCAACAGTTTAGATAATTTTCCTCTAACTTTAAGCGGATTTATGGCTCGAGCTTCAGAGAATGGAGGGATACATGCAACAAAAGCAATCACTGCCAGATGACACTCCAAGAAGACATGGGCCTTAGGAGATGGAGAAAAACTGGAGCAAGTGGGGCATCAAGAGGCACTGATACGAAGGCGGGTAGACGCTTTCGCTACGCCCAGACAGGCAGCACGACCAACACACCCATTCACAATGTATGTGTGGGTATGCACACGTGAATCATCCAAAAAGGGGGAAAAAACGAAAAGGGATTTAAATCCTGTTGGCAGACAATAAAGTCCAGGGAAGCGACGATGTGGTGGCAGGAGGACAAATAATAATTCCAGATGCACCTAGGGCAAGTCGGAGACAAACATCTATTTGTCACCAGAGTTGGGCATGTGCACAGCGTGGTCACGTCTTAGCTCCAGCGACCTACATTCCTCTTACTAAGAGACGATTGCAGAGAGAGAAAAAGAACCAGGTGCGGTAAACAACTGTACGTTTATTATGCATCGTAGACTAGTTGACACAATGTTTAGCCTATTTGCAATAACCACTAAACCAGCATGTCGGCCACAGTGACCGCACAAGGAGACCAGGATGTCCTTACAGTTGAAAATAATCTCTTGGCATAGGTACTGATAATGAATGTGGCGAAATGCTGATTTCAACAAGCTAGGCGAACAAGATACGCCACTAGTGTGAATATATTGCGGGCCATGCTCAAAGCGCTTCATTCATAGGGCGGATAAAAATATTCGCAATAAATTGCATATAGCTCTTTTTAGAACATATAACTACCGGTAATCAACTAGAGATAAAAGAACATGGTTTCCTGTCCTCAGATTACACCACATGCACTTTATGGAATAGAAGCGAAAACCTGATAAGAATCAAACGCGCAGACACAAACGTGCATTAGAAAATGACCTTTTAAGAAGAACCGGACCGGCGAACTATATCCAGTACGTGCTGCCTAAAAACTGTGGGACAAAAATTCAGGCAAGACTCCGCCAAGTGCAACCTTAGATGTGTACACAAGATGACCGAATAGGGAGCAGACAGCGTATTAAAAATTGCGTGGGTACTCGGCGAGATATTGGAGTTGGCGTTTTCTACTGGTCTACAAACACAACTCATAAAAATTATTCAAATAAATTTGGCACAGAGTTCGTACCAACGGGCTCGAACGTATAAGTTATCTGGGATGGAATGTGAGAACTTCGCCTGCAATTTCCTTCTGCCAGGAGAGGATTGGCAATCCCCGTTGCCAAAACGCAAGCTGTCGATTGCGTTTTGCCTTGCAATTAGGAAAGATCCGTACGCGTCGGTTTCAGGCCCTAAGGATCATGTTGTAAACCCGGCTTCGGCATGGCAATTTCTAATTCCTTAATCTACATTCTGACTGGTTCTCCCGCACTCCCGTTAGAGGTTTACGTTCGTTTGTCCTTCCCCTGCCATTTATCTAACAGTGTTTTTAACCACGACCTCGGGACATCTTTCATGTCAACCGTCTTAACTACGCCAAATTTAGGTGTTTCTGTCTTTCGCTATTTACGTTATGCAACAACAGAAGGCGGTTAAAAAGCCGCCGCGAGTTTTGTAACTCCAACAAATCTTTCATTTTACAAAATGCACATTTTTCAGCATATTAAATATGCCCGATAGACATAAAACATGAATTTTCGTCTCAAACGGGCATATTCGAGGACTTTTGTGCTGTTTTATTATAGCCTCCCAGCAGTTAAGTATGTACACGAATGTTTCATTTGAAAATTGCAAGCGGTGAACACTAAACCGAGTGAGGTGTGTGGCATGCCCCCGCGTACTCCGAGGCAGTAGTATTTTTGCATGGAAATGCATTCTTTTCGGTCCCAAAAGACCCCAAATTCGACAGAAGAGTTTGACGCGTAAGGATTCAAATGTTCCTTTGTCTGACAGGTCATCAGTAATCGCAAACAACAGTGACCAGAAAGAGGCCGGTGATGATGTCGCAGAAAACAGCCAGGGGATCATGGACGGTCAACATCTGAAGTTGGAGAAGAATAGCACGTCCACAAGAGTAATAATTTCGTGGCGACTGAGTGTGATTTCTAGAAATTAAGACAGGCAAAGTTCCCAATTTGAGCAAACATGATTACTGATTGTTAGAAGAACAACTAGAGTAACTCCGATGAGATGCAGTGCTGGAATTTAAAGCCCGAGAATTCGATGTGAGAGGGATTTAAAATTTAAGTTCTGTACTTATTACTCCTGCGAAACTATTGATTGAGAGAAGCAAAGATGTCTACAATTGTCCCCTGCCACTGCGCCCTCCCGCCCTTTTCACAGAAATGTTGACGCGACGAGGGTTTTTCCCCAGCTATTGTGTAGTCTAAGTTCCATTAACGAAAGCACGGACATGCATTTTCTCCCCAGGGCAGCGCGCGTTGAGGTGAAGCTGACAGTAAATTAGTCGGCTTTGCCCGACTACAAACGATCCTGCCACGAATTTGACCGGTTGCTACATCAGCCTAAGGTTCAGTAGGTGTAGTATCTCATGAAATGTTAATCGAAATTCCGAAATATGTTCTCGACTCGAAAAGATTACTTAAGTATGGTTGTGGTGTTAACCATCATGCAGCAAAACCTAGGATATTTCAGTCACATCAGGATGCCAGCTTTTGAATGAGCTTCTTTTCGGCCGTCTGCAAAAGTTACACTCAGTAAAAAATAGCTACTTGAGTAGTATGAATGTTCCCAACTGATTCTCGATGCCCTTTTCAAGTCAATTATATTTAATGGGAAAGGCGCAGAATATTCCTCCTTGTACTCTTCTGGTAAAAAATGGTGTCGTAAAATTGTATACTCAAACAAAGGATATCATTCGGTTTTAAAAGTTTCTAATTATAAATTTTTATGACAATGAAATGTCTACTTATAGAGTATCACATCAGCACGCTTATTAATGCTACTTATAAAGCATACAACCTAGTCTACATCCATTGTACAATTTAATAAGTCTCGTATGGCGTCTTCCTGACAGCGTGCAGAAACTTGTGATATGCATGTTACGGAATGTATACAACATGCAGTTTGAAAACCTTGAATACAAGTATAACAACAGGCGGGGTAAAAAGTGATGCCACGTGTTTTTACGTGTTTTTAAAAACCGAAAGAGAATCCCCTGCAAGTAAAAAAAATTGGTGAAGTCGTAAGTCACTATCAAATGAGTAAAGTAGGGAAGATTTTGTAAATATTTCCTGCATAGCATGTTTAAACTTATATGGGCATCGAAAGTCAACGGGAAACGCCAATCCTACTTAAGCAGTAACTTTAGTGTGATTTTTCGCGGATGGCCAAAAAGAAGCTCATTCAAAAGCTGGTTGGAATATTTGGAGACAATGCTGCACGATAACTAGTATTACAACCCTACTCATGTGAATTCTCGAAACGAAAACATACTTTAGAAGTTCGGTTAATATTTCCTGAGATTGCATATTTATCGTACTTCTTTCTGAATGATGGGATTTTCAAGTGGCTGAAGGAACTACACCGTTCTGAAAAGGATAGCGCCAAGGATGCCTTCTGCTAGGAGAGACAGAAAAACTTGATCTATGTGGAGGGCCATAACCTTCAATGAAAATAAAAGAATAGTCTACCTATGTACGAAGAACATTGCTTCTCGACTGGATTGCGTTGCAAAGTCGGTGGATTCCGGTCAACGGAAACAGTCTGAAAAATGGGAGCATTCCTCGTCTCCCAAATGAGGCGAGACGGCAGATTTTTCTTTCATTCTGACATTTAATAAACCGGGGCGACTGTAGAATGGGGTATAAGTAAGTACCTGTCGGACAGTGAGACGTTGGCTTTTTATGAACGGCTAAAGACTTGCCCCTGTTTACCTGTAGCAATCTTCGTTCAATTTTCTTTATTTTGACCGCTGTGCGGACTAGATAAGGGCAATAGAGCACTTACGTCCGTTTCCAAGGCAGGTTTAACAACGTACTGCATGGAGATACTCACGAAAAAGCTGTTTCTAGGGAAGCTTGCGCAAATACGTTCGAAGAATGGTTCACTCTCCTCCCAAATAGGATTCGCAATCCGGCTATGGCAA
Organism: Spirometra erinaceieuropaei; assembly: GCA_902702965.1. Lineage (NCBI taxonomy): Eukaryota > Metazoa > Platyhelminthes > Cestoda > Diphyllobothriidea > Diphyllobothriidae > Spirometra > Spirometra erinaceieuropaei. The sequence continues at coordinate 703,818 of CACRXP010000021.1, read as the reverse complement.
TACATAACAGTAGAGTAGTGCATTTATCAATCAATTGCCTTACAAGGTGGAGCGGAAGGAGGGCCCAGTTTATTTCCGAGCGCGTAATAAATGCCGTCTTGGAATAGCCCTCTATCCAAAAGATGCTTATAATATCTCCTCAATAACTTCAAGACTAGCTGACTATGTTAATCCCATCTGCCCTACGCGCCGTCCCCTTAGAGGGATATCCTGTCTAGCCAAATAGGCATAAACATGATGTCTTTCAACGTCGGATGAAATAATGCTGCTGAAATCGCTGTCCAAAAGCCAGTGAGGTATATGGTCAAACTTACGTTATCAAACGCTTCATCGTATCGAAATAAAAATACGCTATACCAGCCTTTGCAAATTATAACCGACGGAGACCAGGAACACTCGAATGACCATTTCTGGCCTGGCTGAAAAGCCGATTGCCAAATGCACTACTGGGTACTCTGCCCTTCAAGTCAGCGCATTTTCATGCCAGAAAACAAAGTTTGCAATCGCTGTCATGGAGTTCGGTCTGAGATTTGCAGAATTTGTTCCTTTAATCTGCTTTCCACTACGGTCATCTTTCTGCCCACATTTATTTGCATTGGTGGAGTGCCCCGAGAGTTATGTGCAAGAGTTACATGAAAACCGCCCGATAAATTCATTACGATAAAGTTTGCGCGAGGACCAAATCTGCTCTCTCTATCTTACGGTGACATGGTCTGTTGCCTTATTAACATTACGACAGGACAAGGGGCCCGTGGCTCAATGGTTAGGGTGCTGGACTTCTAACCAGCAGGTCGCAGGTTCGAACCTCGCGGGTTGGGTATGGCTGGCTGATGACGGCTAATCAGCCAGAAATGCCCATTCCAGTCTCCCTTGTCTTTGTCGGCAATTTTATTCTGCCTATATTACTCGCCGCTGTGCGGCTAATGGTGGGACTCAAGAGAGAGCCTCAAAACACAACGGGACGAGTCAGTTCCATAACACGATCAGTGTACGCCCCTTTGCCATTGTTAACATAATGAATATTAGTTTAAATACCTGAAAGACAGAGGAAGAGAAAAGTCGTGCAATTCGGTCTTCTGAATAAGACTGATTAGCACCCGCAAAGTAGTATTCCACGGTGACACTCCCACATAGGCTTGTCGACAGGGAAGTCGCTAGCTGTTTATGAAACGACTCGAAATCAACCAGTTTTGAGAGATCCTCATACGGGATTTGGAAGCGTTACGATCTGCTCAAAAAACGGTAAAAGTGATTTCTGGTGACGCGACGAGAACGCAAGATTAGAAAAAACGGGTTAATTTTGTCTACGTGAAAGTTCTCTACAATACATACTCACTGCCAGCAGACAGTCGCTACCAAGAGTTGTCGATAAAGGCACCTTAGCATCCACAAGAACAGAGAAAGAATGACGTGCGGCCGCGTCGACAAATGCCACTATAGTTGACCCATGTTTCCTGACTTCCCTACGTTGTTAATGCAAGTGTCGCTTCGGGATTGGTCTTCTATGACACTTACAAATACACCGCACCCGGAACAGAGGCAAGTTGCATACAGACTTCCTCGGTAGAAGAGAATATTTACGGACTGACGTCATTGGAAATGAAAATATTGAGTTCAGGTTGGCTTGGTTGGACACACAGTGTTCACCGTAGGAATTCAGCTGTTTGACAATTCAATCATAACATCTTTTCATTGCTTAGTATAGAGGAACTAGACTTGCTTGACTGATCAGCGTGTTTCTGTGTGTTAAGCTAGACTCAACTACTATCAGAAATAATTTTTCAGAGGACAGTTTATAAGATCTGTTCAGAAGTCGGGTTCACTCGACGGAAAATAATGGGTAATTTCAAAGTCATACCTCCGGTTGTTAACAGCCAAGAACGACGTTCAAAGCTTTACAGTGCGCTTATCTCACTTGCTCCGTTCATTTAGTACGCTTCGCTCAACTCCTTTTTGGTCCATCACTGCCAAAACTCTTCAAATAGTCGATAGTCTACCATAATCCAAATATGCACCGTTTGACATTCCCGTTTGCCAACCTATTTTGACGTCAGATGTCTGTATTTACCGACTACAGAAAAATCAGGTCACGTATGTGTGAAGGCAGCCTCTCGGTGTACCTATTTGCCTCTAAACTGCCGACAACCACACAACGAATCGCAGATTTTTTGAACCCCAGTCAACGAATAAGCGTCTGCAACCTAGAAGTCAAACTTTCGGCGCACAAGTAATCTCAAGATGAGCTAAACGTGTCCTTTTGCTTGTTTTAAAAAGCGTTGGAATGTCCGTTTGTACCTTAAATACCCATGGATTCCTGCTGCTGAAGTAATTTTTCGAAAGACTGGGCCAATAAAACTGTCATTTATCCACTTATTCTATTACAACAGTTTGTTCTTTTATAAGAATACTGAGAAGGTCCACAACTCACTTAAATTAGATTCGGTGATGCAATGAGTATGAACTAGAAATAGTTGTAACAGTGGCGAACTGCGTTTGTCCTCTTGCTAAACACTCCACCTGCGTAAATAAATTGGGAGAAAATAGTAAGAAGGCCGTTTGACGAACGGAGGCAAACGATCGGACAGCCGTGATCGGAGTCACGTCCTTGAAAGAGTTCAGGAGAAAAAGACGAAAAGCTCCATAATGCTTTATCAGGCGGCAAAATTCGAAAGAGCATCGCTCTCCAGTGTACTGACAGAAGCCTCCAATGTATTAGTGCGTGAGGTGGGCAATATAAAACAAATTATGTTAAGGGGAGTTTCAGCTTTCAACTCTAAACGCCCAGTTTATGCAGTTGCCGTATTCGGCAATAATGTGTCGCCCCGGTGCATTCGATTGAACATGTCACCATAATGCAAACGGAAACGTGGTAAGTAGACCGGACAAGTGTGGCACAGGTCCTTTGGCTGACAACAGACGGCGCCATGGAAACCGCAAAAAGGGTGATGATAAAAAGTTGATGAACTTGATAAAATATGCAGAAGATCATTCCAGAAGCAGCCGTGAGAAATAAGCAAAAGGCATTCATAAAAGAAGCAGATGCTTCAAAGAATGTGTCGAAAGGATCTTGGGACAACAATAAGACCATACTTAGAGAAATGAGAAGTTGAAACAGAGTGTAAGCGTGTGCCGTTAGACAAGATTGGACCACTGACTCCAAAATCTACGTCGGATGCTCCGCTTGCTACCCATAGACGCGTCTCCGGTCACTAGTGCGAATTAACGGACACTCGTTCCTCCGCAACTAGAAGAGAGAGTCTCGTTACTGCGATTAACTGGTCAGTTGGGTTTGGAAGACAGACTTCTTGTGTGTCGGTCATCGCAGCTTCCAGAACCCAGCACAGCTCTTATTGTTTATGTGCTAGTCAGCAGAACAGGACGCCAACCTCCACACTGACTGTTTCACCACACAATCGCAAATGTAAGCAGCAGTGGTGAGAACAGGAAAGTGGAAATACATAGAACTACAAAAATATGCGTTAAATCCTTGCTGTCCTGTCATTTTTCGGGTACTGCGCCAACGCAAATGAAACATAAAATTGCGGCCAGAAAATCTGCATTCTCGGCCGACCGGGCGTCATCACTAATGCTTGTAGAATATATCGGTAGACGTTTAAGGAGTGGAGAATGCGCAAAGACAGAGGTTTCGGATATGGGGGAACAGGATGCGGTCCTGTTGGCCAGCTAACAAAACACGTAAATAAAAGGGGGGAAGGAAGAAGGATAAGTCAGCTGAGCAGGCCAGTCAAGAGTGCTTATAAGGATGACCACTTTCCATAAAAAAGATTGCAGCGTTGACTCAGCCTCTGCTCCTTAAATTAGTAAATAAAGGCTGCAAAAAATCGACTCAGTTTATGATGCACAACCATTTGGTTTCTGCCGTGGGACCAATTTCTGCCGTAAATTATCCGTGAGCCGATTTTATGCCGTCTACAGCGCCGGAATTGCAATAATGACAAAACTTTGGGAGATTTTACAACAGTTGACAGTGTCTAGTGCAAAAACGCATTAGAATACTAGCAAAGCATGCTCTAACGTCACGGATGAGGTCAGGGGTGGAATGTAGGGCACCTAGAGTTGACTTCTGTGCATTATATGGCAAGTTCGGTGTCGTCGAGTAATTAACTTGTAGAATGCAGTTGGGTTTTGAAGGTTTCACTTCGGGAAACGAAAACGTGCGAAGACGGAAATGTTTGCCAAAACCGGCTCAATACTCCGTTACTTTGAGAGCCAGGGGTTGCATCGTACAGAATCGTATCAAAATTTGTTCAGAAAAAGTCATATGCAAGTGCACCCCATGCCGAGCGTTGCGTTATTTCCTTGACTTGGATGCATACGAAGAAGACTAGTGCCAACAACTTTAAGACCGAAGTAGAACAGCAAAGTGTGTTTTGAGACAAAAACGTTAAGGAATTTCTTCCATGTTTTAAACTACTCAGGACGTGGGCTCGAAGGGCAAGCGGGCGTGTGTTTGAATCCAAAGTACTCGATGACCAACAAACTCAACTGGTATTTCAGGCGCCCTCTTGGAGTCGGGCGATCACGAGATGACTACAGCAAATGATTTAGAAACGGCTATTCGAGAGGTTCTAACCTTTGCCGGCAACATTTCCCGAGTACTGATCGTCCAACACTAAGCAACCGCCTACATTGGTAGTAGATCCGGAAATTTAAGACCAAAATTCCCATTTCTGTCCTGCAATCCGGACCGATCGGTGCGTCGAAGGAACTGTCAGCAAAACTTGTTTACAAACAGGGAGCTTTGATCATGTGTGTGAGGAAGGCCACACAGTATGCCGAACTACGGTCACACGCACGTGTGTTGCAACTAATACACATGAAGCTCCTGGGTGGCTTGACTTCGGTGGTTAGCAGGCAGGTAGGCAGCTTAAAAGGTTTTAGGACCGGTCACCTCTCAGCACTCACCGAATGCAATAAATGAGAAGATAGCACTGAAAATCAATCCACTATAGAGGCTAACACTAGGTCCTAATGGCGCCGACTGCTGCCCAATCCAGCCTTTGACTCGGTAGTGGATCACTGAACTTGGGAGATCATATGGGTGGACGGCAAATAACCTCAACCTTTTACCGATTCAAACTGTGCAGAAATCGCTGCACGAGATGCCTTCACTGGATGGGCAATGCTACCATTCCATTCGTCTCCTCAGATCCGGCATCCAGGTGATATATAATCAACTGGGAGGGGATAGCTCCTTACCCAGCTCATTTAATGCGTAATCGCACGGCTTATAGCGTTAGCGACTGTCGAAGTCTCTTTTTGTGCGCTATGTTCTCGGGAAAACGAAAAAGTTAGGCCATCGATGGAATTTCTGTCTGACTAGCTGGCAGTCCGAACCTACCTCTTTGATCCTATCAGGGATAAGTATCCCCGAGTGCTCATGCGATGCGACCGTCCGCTCTGTTTTTCTGACCATCAAAGGGACCGATTGCTCGCGGTTATTTTTATTTTAGCCCTGTCGAGTTCCTAACAGGCGCATCATGTGATAGAGAAGGTGGAGACGACAGCGCGTGAGACTCCGTTGAGGCGATTCACTTCCGGTCGTTGAATCAATTCGCCCCTGTAATGTGCTGGAAATATCTAACTCTACTCAGATAACTGCCGAAATTGTGGTCGAGGATAAGTGCAGTAAGGATGTGCATAAACTGCCCGCGACGTGCAAACGTTGGCCTTTGGTCGAGGCATTTTCAACCAGACCCACCAGAGGCAAGCAGGAAAAGTTGTTGCCGGTTCTGTTGGCCGATGATCTAATCAGACAGAAACCATGAGAGTCGTCTAGTATGCTAGACGACCGCATACCAGAGGACAAAATACTAATTTACCGGCTCCACTGTCTTCGTACACGCAAAGTTTCTGACCAAATACAGTCGGTGGGCTAACTCATGAAATGTCAACCGAAATTCCGAAATGCATTTTCGTTTCGAAATGATTAATTAAGTAGGGTTGTGAAACTAGCCAGCCTGTAACATAATTCTATAATACTTCAGTTACCTCAGAATGCCGGCTATCGAAATAACTTCTTTCCGGCTTCATGGAATAACTACACTCTGAAAAATGACTACTTAAGTAGCATGAATTTTTCGCATTGATTTTCGATGCCCTTAAAAATTCAATTATAGTTCATAGACAACATGCATAAAAATATCCATTGTTTTGCTTATTCGATAGGAAATTACGCATTATTTCACTTTTATACTCGAAGGCAGAGTATAATTTGGTTTTAAAAAAGTTCCTAATCGTGAGATTTTTTAACAGCGTGAAATGGCCGTTCATAAAACGTCATGTATCTGCATTTACGAATGTGGCTTGTGATATTAATAATATGGCCCAAATCCACTGCTACATTTTATGAACACGATGTGGTCTCCTTTTGATACCGTAGAGGAGTGTATGATTTTCCGTACGCTGAAAATACGCGGCCTGTAGTTTGCAAACCCTGAATGCAAATGTAACGGCAGATCGGGTTCAAAATTATTCTGGAATTTGAAAAGTTTTTGAAAACCGAATTATACACTTCGTTTGAGTATATATTTGAAAGAATACGTAATGTCCTATCGAATAAGCAGAAGAATGGATATTTTATGCATGTTTTCTATGAAATATAATTGAATTTTTAAGGGCATCGAAAATCGATGCGAAAAATTCATGCTACTTAAGTAGTCATTTTTCACAGTGTAATTATTCCATGATGCCGGAAAGAAGTTATTTCGATAGCCGGCATTCTGAGGTAACTGAAGCATCATAGAATTATGTTACAGACTGGCTAGTTTCACAACCCTACTTAATTAATCATTTCGAAACGAAAACGCAATTCGGAATTTCGGTTGACATTTCATGAGTTAGCCCACTTACTGTATGCAGTGGTTGTTAGTACATACAATTGTGCGCTCATGTTGTGGAAGAAGGTACGCTGTCAATGGCCCCCGTGGCGCTGTTTGTGCAGGCAACGTGAACATAACTGGACGACCAGAGTCGAAGTTACTGGCATGCCAATGAATACTCTCGATAACAGACGGAATGGGGTGCCCGCGACTCAACAAGACAAACGGTTCAACTTAAAGGCAATGTCACAAACTGACCCCTTTTTAAATCTCAGGTCGGTCAGGGTTTAAGACATGAGAAGAAAAAGATGCGATTGCTGGCACATAAATTTCATTCACCTGTTGTTCCGGATCGCCACTCAAAACCATCATCAGAGACCACTACAGAGCGTGCAAGTCGGGATTCAAAACATCAGACGAAACTGCCTTTCTCCAGGGGCCGCATGCTCTTCTTCTCAACTACTTCCTGAAACTCGCCCTTTCGGTTGCGTAGACTGAGATATGCCAGGCTGACGACGGCAAATAACCCGCAAACCGTCATTCTGGTCTCCTTCGCTTTATAACTCAAAAACGAGGTAACACTTGGAAGGAACTGAGTTGGGGAAAATCGTGCCGTTCCTGTCGTCAGTGACTAAGCTATGGATAGTTATAGTCATGTGGGGTGGAAAGAAAAGTAGTGCACAAAGAACCTTACTCCGCTACGGTTGGCCTCACACAACAAGTATGTGCGGTCCAAGACAGTATATCATATAATTTTAGGAGTGTTCGACGTCTGTGCGGAGAAGCCCACGCAGAGTACTATGTCCGGCCGGTGTGCTCTGTGTACACATGGACCTGCAACTTGACGGGAAAACCTACAGGAAGGCTCGGAGAACAAGTGTGCCACATCAAAGGTATCACTTAGAGGGGATGAGGAAGGTTCTGGGCACTATTTAAATAGTTGAGAAGAAGGTGAGCATCTCCTAAAAGTGCGGAAAGGTCGACGGTAATAGAATGGAGGTTTTCAAACACACCCAAAAGGCGAACAAGATTGGGATGTCGTAGATTCTTCATCAGCCGAGCCTCCTGAAGGAACTCCTCACGGACAGTTATGTCCTCCTACAAAAAAGGATGAAAATGTGCACGTGAGGAACATGGAAAGCCTGCGGTACAGGTCCGATCCGACAAGGTACTCGAGTCGTCTGACTGGTATAGCTCTCTTGAAGACTGGCTGGACGTGGAAATTAAGCCGAAACCAGTTAAAGTTAAGTGCCAAGTCTAGATTGTAGAGATATGACTAATATACAGCACGACATGATAGCTTGGCAACATCACGTCACCAACGTGGCTGACGTCCTAGATGCGTGGACCGCAATTTCGTGTAGCACAGCCTGTCAGCTGAAAAGGGTTGGTGAAAGAACGCAGTCTCAGGGAACACGAAAGTCAAAATCATAAAATCACGTCCCTCAACATTCGTATGGACTCTGTTCTTCATTTTGAAATAGCAAGCTTGGGTCAACCGAAATAGCTTTGATAGCATGCCGTCGTGGAGAATAACTGACAGTCGAAAGTAAAGGAAAAATACTTCGGAAACAAATGAGGGTAGGCTGTTGTTAGAAGTGGCCGTGTTCAAGAGTTAAGCAAAACGAGGAGTGATGATCAACACCTCTCGGACCCAGCCAAAAACCGCACCAACTTTTGCCCTCGCATCATGGTAAAGGCGACAGCGACTGAGGACAGCTGTTGAGCTTTGCGGCTCCGCCATAATGTGGTGATTCTTGCAAGCAGTGATTTGGAAACATTTCCTGAAAATCGGACTAACGACTGTGTCGATATAGGCTGCTTCTTCAAATCTGACCGGTCAACTAGTAATCTTGAACATGTCAAATGAAATTCGGTCGACTGGAATTGCGTCCTCTTCGAGTGCTCCTTGTTCACCAGGTTTACTATAGCCTCAATGACCTGCTCGGTAGACGGTGAGATTCAGAGTCACACCGGAGCACCGACGCGCCTTCAGACTGCACAGAATTTGAGGTGGCGGAACTGGCCGGTTTGAAGTGTTGAACAAAATTCTCCTCCTGCTGGTGTGTCGTTTCCAACATTGATGCTATCAGCGCACTTTGGTTGTTCCCAAAAGTTGGCGCAGACAACATAGACGAATTGACCGCCTCCAAAATAGAATACAATTTCATTGTACCTGTATTTGCTGGTGATCGAGATCTCGGGAAAGTTTACTCTAGAATTCGTTCACGTCATTATATGAAGTGTGTGGTCGCACGACGCAAGTCCTTGATGGCACAGTGTACCCAGCAGAGTATGACGAAAGCAGAAGTATTGCATAGCACTATACTGCGTGATGATTTCGTGTAGGTATTTTTTGTGTACAACGTACTCTGCTGGATTCAAATAGGTCCAAAACTACGGACCAATGCCGTGGGCGCTGCATTGGTTTATTTGTTTAACAAGCGTGTTGGGATTTCGTCCTCCCTGCAGTCGGTCAACCCTTCTAAAGACCCAGCCACTGCCAGGGAAGAACAGTTTTAGCCAGATCAAAGAATACACCGGCCTTGCTGTCGGTGCAATGCGCCACAGACCCGACGGCAGACACGCTGGTCTTTAAGTGGCGCTAGTTCTAAATTAAATTCAACCGGTATCAGCTGTAGCCATGTCCCAGGTGTGAAGTATATATGTTCGATTTCAAAACCAGCGTCCACCTAAGTGCGAGCTATAATATACGACACCATGCAATGATGACGTGTTTGGTCCAGAGACGTTGATCAAAAGTATTAAAAAATAAGATGCTTGCACCCAGACCGAGGAGGATATACCAACAAACCAGTGCTAATGGTAAGGGCAAAAGATTCCGTGCGGAGCATATTTTGGTGCATCAATCCGAGGAGTGCATTGCAGACAAGTATATCCATTATGCCACTTTTGCGAGGAAACTTGAAGACTATCGCTCTCATTACCAGAGGTACGACAAAATGTAGTCAAGGGTTCAAAGGATTGCTGAGAAACACACATGAAAGCCTGAAAAAACTAATAACTATTGCAGTTCGCTGATCTCGACAGTCTACCATTATTGTTACCTACGAAGGGAATCCAGTGTCTGGTGGTGCAATCGTTGGTTTGCCTAAACTAGCACAAAAGGAGTTTTCGTTTAGAGTTTGCTGAAGTGGATGGGATTTCCTACCGGGATAAATCAACAAGTTTAGTCCGCAAAGGTTTGCATCTTTTGTGGCAGTCAGCAGCATAGTGCCCGAGGGAGGTCCTTTGACGATAAAAAATCGCCTGTGATGTGTTAAGACCACGGCAACAGTACTCGGGGGCCTGATCGTGCGCACTCTCCGGCACGGGCTTCCTCACTGTGCTACCTTATAGATTCTACACAGACCCTTGGAATGAATATATAAAAGACCTAAGGACTGAGGGGTCGTGAATGAGGTGACATGCAACTTCTGCCGGCCTTCCTGTGGTCCCTAACATCTTATGCTAGCCGCTGTCATGCTAATGTTGGTGGAGCTCCCTGCGTCCAAAGTCTGAATAGCGTGCATGAAGGCCTACCCATTCCAGTTTTCTGTGTCCGCTTAGGAGGGGATGCGTTCGCAGAAGAACTTCAAAAAAACTACCGCAAATAGAGGTTGAAAAACTCCAGCACGGATAGCAGTGAAAGAGCAATAGGCAAGCTCAAAAATTTGGGCAAAACTATTGTCTGCTGACAAGACATTACTAAACGTAGGGAGTGGCTTTCAACAGAAAAAAAACGAGGCGGAAAGATTGAAGGACAACATGCTTACTTTGACGGTTTTCACAGCCACAGTGATGTTGTGTGGTTTGAACAGGGCCTCATACACCACGCCGTATTGGCCGGCACCTGGGAAGGATAACAAAAAACCTTATTACGACAGGCGAACTTCAACAGACCCAACCCTCCAAACACAAGGGTTCTTTCGGTCAAAACTCCCCAATATGTCAGGTTTATTAACAGATTGATGGAGTTCTTAAAACTCTAGACGGATAGCACTGGCATTCTCCGCAATTTAAGCATGAACGAATTTTCCATAAAAACGCAGGCCTTGCTTCAATGCCCTCACAGACAGCTACTAACACTAAGTAACTTGGTAATCGATGATTAAGTCATGCAAAAACCTGGCATCAAATGAAAAAAACAAGCCCGTCTGTTTCGAGGACAACCTTTAACCTGTGTGCTCGGTCAATTTTTTTTTCTAGAAAAGTGGAATGACTTGTGAGAGAAAGGCGATTGTTAAAAATTTCGCGTTGTAATAAAAGTCTTGAATTTCACAGATGAACTAGCCGGTGACGATACTTTGCTTGCCATCAGGACGAGAGACTGCGGGATGTGTAGCGAGTTGGATTGGATAGCAATGTGGTCTTAAATGGCTTGCAAAACAGTGAGTAGTTCCAAACAGACAAACGTTTTTCGACGATGCTGATAAGACACAAGCAGTACGCCAGATTTTGTAGCAGAGCAAACTGGACTGTAGGAACATAAACTCTATAGCCTGACGTTTAAGATTCACTCGGAGCCTGCATTAGAAACGGCAAGCGGTAAAGGCGGCGGACGTACAGATACTGCAGAAATTATCGAATGCACTCACTAAGCAACCACGAGATGGCTAAAATTAGGAACTTAGCATTCATCTTAGGTGCTCATCTGTGGTATTATAGTTGATTAGTTGCACACATCCGAATCAATAATGCCTGTTATTTTTTACCAGTGCTCGTTGTTAATCTGGTAATTGGTTGGCGCTTGGCTCACCAGTATTGTCCTCGCAAGTAGTGCTCACTCAGGCGATCCGCGTATGACTAAGCACTTTCTCCCCTAATGCCGAATAGAGGGACGGAAAATGTTGCGTTAGTTGATGGGCTGAGTCAGAGGACCATGACTGAGGCGGTTCGCCTCTTACGAGGTTGTCAGCTCTCGCGAGGATTTAGACCTCGTCAAGCTTTAAGGTGTGACCGTATCCCATAAAGTGTGTCACGACTTGCGAGTTGGTCTCCATTCCACTTATGGCTGACGAATGTTCAACCCCTGATGCTCCGCCTGAAAAACATGCTCTGAGTTTATGGGAACAATCTAAGGGCCGATGGACACTGGATACGTAGCCCAGGTGGTCCTATAACGGTTGCGGCCACTGATCCTGCAATAACACAGAAGGAAATTCTGCACTGTGTATGCGCAGAACGCCTTCTGCAGCCAACGGAAACGATCAGATGCTGACCAACGTAAAAAAATTCGCGATGAAGGAGGTGGAAAAGAACGGTCAGATGGGCATCGACGCGGCCGCAACGACTTTGATGGTCCGAAAACCAGAGTGGTCAGGAAAGCAACAAAACGATGGAATCATTGGGCGCCTTCCACCAGCACATAGACTGCTTTGTTAAGCATCAAGCACGCATTGAAACAGAAGTCCAGCATCTGCAAACGCATCCAATTGATCTTGGGCGGTAATTCGGCCAAGTTTTACCTGGTAGACCATAAATTACGTGACAATTAATGCCTGAAAGTGCCTCTGGGACTATTCAAGATGGAGCGACTCTAAGAAAAATGGCCATGTTGGGAATGTTAAGTAGGATTTGCAAAAAACGTAAGCGCAGGATTTGCCAGGGCAAACTGCACTGACGGAAAACCAAGCGTTCTGAGTAATATATTTGACCATACCAAATGTTTAAGTAAATCATATGTGTGGATCAAACACCAACTATCATCGTTGTCAACAAAGACCTGGCATTTACGGTCCGAAATACTAACCATGGCGAGCAGAAGGCCCATATATGTCCCTAGATAGGGCGCAGCAGTGTCTCGCGGATGAGCCTGTCCGTGGTGAAGTAGACCTATGCGGCACTTTCCTCCACACTTTACTCCCGCACCTAATGATGGGACAAAATCCAGACGGCTGGAGATGGGCGCAGGCGGATTGGATGACAAAGCTCGACTGCACTTCTACGCATGCTACACAACCTGATTCCTACCTGTGAAAAAGCAGGTCTCAAGGAAGGAAGTCGGGGTAGCACAAAAGTTGCACACAACTCGAGCCATTGCAGTCTCACACTCTGTGCGTCATCAGCTGGCAGCCACGACTCTCGACGCGCCATGGTAGATTGAAGCGCGTCAGATTTATTGCCGCGAAGAATGCGCTAAACCGCCATGAGGAAGGGGTCTCCCAGTGTCGGCCTCACTATCCCTTTCCCGTGCACCGGAGGCGCATGCAGGACAACTGGTGGGGACTGGAGGTGCAGCGATCGACGAGGTCTGAGTTGCAGAACACGCATGTACAGCAATGGTTAAGTACACAAGCAGACAGAGCAGCCAGTGTGAATCAGGAGCGGGCAAAAACTAAAGCCCTTTGACCCCCTTTGTCTGAGAAGCATTCTTCGGGTGAGGCGTACCGACTTCGTCTGGAGTGAGGCTTTCCCGAGTCATCGCGAACAATCACGATAATAACCCAGATAACTTAAAAAGGTGACTAAGTTGGTGGTTTGCACATTCTTCGTCATCCACCGCATGAGGTAGGTGCTTCTCCTGACGCCAGCGTCCACCTGGAGAGCGCGAAGCAGCCGGCGCAGCAGCTGAGAACAGCAAAATTGCGTTTACCATGAAAAAAAATTAGTATTTTCTTTGAAGCCACCAAGGTAACATCTAATCCACAGGCGGCCGAAATTTCTCTGCTGTTCAGCTCGCAAAGGATAACGGTAGTGGAAATCCAAGGTCGCGGACAGATGGGATGAGCATTTTGAAGAGTCCTCGAGTATCCTCTTCGATTTGCCGCTAGGCTACCAACGGGCTTCCATAAGTCGACATTAACGGCGACATCAAACTACTACCAAAACCAGCCTAAGACAACTCAAATAATCCAAGAATTTTCAACTAAAATGATTAAAACGCCGGTCCAATGTTCCGAAGTCTACAGATGCGCTGGTTCTCAACCACGAGACATGTTAACTTATCTAGTATGGAAGGGGTGGGGACAAGGAAGCATGCGAAGGGCCCTCATTCCTATGAACGTGCAGCATCTAACTGGTAAACCGCAAAGGGAAGGTCTCCGCATGTATTTTTATGACTCGCCAGATACTGTACATTTGACGGTACTTTTACTCGAGATGCGAGGTTAAACCTACTAAGAGCACGGAAATGCCCTCATGATCTTCGAGCCTCGCAGATTAGTATTGTAGATTCAACCCACTTCAATCGCAAATGCTCCACGAGGCTGATGGGCTCACTGGGACCGATGAACAGGAACCAATATCATATGCGACACCGGCTGAGGACGTTATAACCCTCAATGTAGAAAAGTCAAATAATCGTTTAGCCGCTATCCACGGATTCAGCGCACCTAAAACGACACATGCTAGGGGACTTAGACTTGTCTCCCCATGGAATAGCTTCTGGGACTATCTGGTAGGCTGCGTGGTCGCCTACAAAATACTAGTCAAAGAAAATCCAAGTCAACAAACGTGCCTGCTTAGACTTGAGCGCGTACTCGTCTACAGACCAGAACATGACACAATGTTAAACGTGTGGGGAGGAAAGCTGTCATTTCACATGGGAAAGAAAACGTCCGGCCGCACATCGTCACGCCTTTCCTCCAGGCTTGAGAGAAAAGCCAATACAGGAGGTATTTGATTCAATGCCGCCATTCCTCTTATATTTGCTAGAAACCAGTGCGAATCCGAAGGCTGAGACAAGTAACAGAGTAGTTAGCACGTTTGACCGGTCTCCTATACTTAGTCCAGTACCACGAACTCCGGTGTTTATCCCCCTTTTGTAATAACAAAAGCCCTGCCGTTTGCTAATGAAAGCAGCCCTCAAAGATGGACAGCACCGAATAACTGTGGTGTGAAGCCCCGACTTTTGAGTAAAAAGTGTTTCAGGCTGAACATTTGAAGTAGGGGCAAAGGGGTGTGCGTGTGTGTCAATGTGAAGAGGTGTTCAAGAACAGGACTGCATTGACTTTAAATTTACACAATTTGTCTGCCAACGAACAAGTACGATAACGCGTGTGTTCACACACTTCGCTGTCTTTCAGAGACGGACATCCTATGTGCAGAAGAAGCGGACTTCGGACCACAGAATTCGGAAGAGGGAAGACAAGGTCCGGCTGAAGTTAATTTGCCTTGCAACCGGCATACATCTCTGCAAATGTACCGCCACTTGAGCTTCATCACGCATACATGTGCTCGTTTAGTCGGTTATAGTCGACGGCGCCGAAGTCTGGTACAGCCCAGGCTCAGAAGTTAACGTCTAGGACGTCACCAATCCTTGCATAGTTAGTGTTACCGTGCAGAACACCAAATATGGTTGGACACAGCATGCGTTCCCACTCCGATCTGACCTGACTAAATATGTGTCTCGGAGTGAATGCATGATTGACGCAACCTATTTAAGGTCAAATCCGCCGAGGTTAACAATAATTGTGTATCATCGGAGGGTGGATATGGCCCATCAGGATTCTGGCGAACAAAGTGGCAGTGATTTCTACCGTGTCCGCCTAGATACAGTATTCGCGTTTTATCGGGCGTAGAAGGGAAACAGAACGTCATTATTCCGTTCCCATGGGATAGACTGGGTCTCCCCTTGATCCACTCTAAGATTGCATAATCTGAGATGTACTCTTGTCGCGGGTATTAGACTGCTACTCGAGGTGCGCATTAGAGTGGGGTTCACAGCTTCAGCCATAGAATATTTATGCAGTGGCAACTGCAACAGAACCCTCGTCGGGACTGGCCAAATAGGCAAAGTGGCCTTCTTGAAGTGTATACAGGTAATGGTTGGGGCCTGCTTCCATTTTTGCTGTTAGGTCTAATATGGGATTGTCTCTAAAGAAACTGTCGGAAAAACAGATTCTTTTCTGTCGTCGATTGCTGTGGTTCGTCCTAAAGACGCTGTCATATCCTGTAAATGATACTTTCAGTTGCTGCCCGATGGCCGCATTGTCCAGCAAGGGTGAGTCTATGATTAAAAAACTCCCCCGTTCAGGGTGCGACCTGTGTCTTCAATAATTTAAGTGGTGTTAGTCAGTAGTCAGTCTTCTGTTCGCAACTGTTGTGGTCTATGTCGGAAAGGACCCTCCAGCAATTGATCGAAGCCTTAATCAACATCACTATGTTCCAGTAAAATAAAGTCATTCATGCGTTTCAACGTATTTAAGCCCGTGCACGCAAAAAGTTCCAGGTCAGCCGGCTTTCGGGAAACCCTGGCGGCACAGGCGCAGTTTTACTTTCATGAGCTTACCGTCTTGGTTATGCTCGCTGCCTGTCCCGTCTGTCTACATTCTGCCAGTCTAGGGCCGTGCTTGTTCAGAGTTAGCCCGCAAGTGTGATCCCACCTTCAGAATGCCAGGGTCTGAAGACGCTTCTTGGGATGGTGCAATCTATTATCAGACAGATCCAAATAACAGTCTTTGGTGGGACGGAAAACTACGTTGCCCCCGTCACACTGCTCGCCGACAGCAGAAAACACTTGTAGAAGTCGCAAAGTGTGGCCGGTACATATTTGGCAGTGCGGACATTCCATGACTCCGCAGAATTGGAATGCCACTGACGGGAATCGATGACAGACCTAAATGGATGATTATACAGCACTCATCTTTTTCATCACCGCTGAGCGAAGGAGCATAGGCGGCTAAAAAAACTTATACCGATACGTGCAGGTGATGCGGAATAGGCGGATGTTCATGTTATGAGCGTCCTTTTCGCATTTCGTTGAAGCAAAAATACAAAATCCTGTCTGTTCCATGTCTACACATGGCTGTACGTCAAACTATCTTGCGGACTTAGGTATATGAATCTCAACAGTCAGTCGATGAGAATATTGTATTTAAACATCATGCGCATTGTCATGCGACTTCACCTCCGCGTCGTCAAGAGTGCAAACATTCTAGTCGGGAGCATTAACTGTCTTTTTCTGGGGCATTTTTATTCAGATCAGGATGGTCTGGTGTCCGTGGTTACCTGAGATGAGTAGCATGCCGCACATCGTGAATTGTCACAGAGATCAGGGGAGGCAGGACGCAGACAAGGTCTACGTTTGCGCGCTGCATATAGGCGGTTGAATCATATTAAAAATTGCATAAGACGACGACTCGAAGTCTGTGGAAGTCTTCAGGGGTTAATTACGCTAAAGGAGAAATCCAAGTCACACAGTATAGTAGCGATTTTAATTTTACGTCTACACGGTCAGTATCGCTGGTCGAAACTTACGCTTATGGAAGACATAAAGCGGGGTTTCTGGATGCGAAGCAAAGACGTTTGAGGACGTACCTAGCTTATGTTTCATGACAATATCTGTTCGGTTGCTTTCCCATTCGTCAATTTCGGTGTCAAGACTGTTGTTGCTGCCGCCTTGACGATCACTCTTGGAGACTGCGTAGATGAGGGGACAGGCCAACCCATCGGTCGTTTTTTCGTGGTGTTGGATGAGTTCTGTCACTGTAGCAAAGCGACTTGTCTCTGACACGTAAAACTACAGATGAAAAGAATAAGTATATGATGTAGCAAGAGTCAAAAACGGTTAGACTGAGAGCCTGAGACGAAATAAACAAATTGCGTTTGTATCCTTAAGGCGCCTGACAACCATCGTAACTGCGAAAACGGTCTACTTGTCATAAATGTGACTCAAATATAAACTGTAGTGTGAAGACGGCCATGACACCTCCCGCGATCAACAAACGAATTCGGAGGTGCATCAGGTGACGTAACTCGTAAATCGCGACGACTGAAATCCATATCATCCTCTCAGAAAAAGCCACACGTTGTGCATTTTAATTATCAGTTAAACGCGTTCTGTCAGTTCCTTTCTCATACAGAATCTGTCCTTATCAAGGAAAAAGTTTGCGAATTTGGACGGAAATCAACGTCACCTTATATTCAGGCAACTTCCTGCATTAATAACTTCCTCGGTGTGTTTGTGTATGTTTTTCTATTATAGGGCACTAATCAGTCAGTCAGAATTAAAAGACCGGAGGCCAGGTGGACTAAGCTCCTAGGCGTCCAGTCAGTAAAAGCTCAGACCGTCCTTCCGAACAATCCGGGACGCTACATACATAAATATTCCTCAGTACTTCTTGATAAGGCTCTCGTAGAGGTAGTAGCTCTTGGTCCTAAGTTTTGTATTGCACGGCGGATGCCAAAAAAATTCGAGCTAGAAATCCCACTTGAGAGTTCCTTCAGTCAGACTACAGATCTAAAACCTAGCGATCCTAAGGAAGTTGATTGTCTTAAGTCGACTCTAGTTAATTGCTGCCAACAGTATCTAAGGAAGGCTTCGATAAACAAGGGTCCCTTGACAAGGGCTCACATCGATAGCCTTAGGGAACTTCGCAAAAGCAAAGACATTGTGCTAACCAGACCAGATAAGGATTCAGGAGTAGTACTGATGCATAGAAGGGATAATGTGGCGAAACTAGAGGAAATACTGTCGGATCGTTCCATGTTTTCGAAATCCGAGAAAGATAAGGATCACGCAGAGGCTGTCGAGGGTCAGTTGACGACTATTCTCGAAGATCTCTGCAAAAAGGCCATTTGCCTAGTAATGAGTATGCACTACTGAGGCCGGTGGGCACGACAATACCAAGAATGTACGGCCTTCCTAAAATCCACAAACAAGGGCTCCCCTACGTCCAATCTTGGATATGAGGGATTCGCCCTATCACACCGTTGCAAAATGGTTAGTTGATAGACTGAAGCCACTGCAAGGTCATCTGTATCCTCGAAGTCTGAAAGACTCCTTTGACTTCGTTGAAGCTATCAAAAATATTAACTTTGGCGGACGGAGGATGTTATCACTGGATGTATCATCGCTGTTTACCAACGTACCTGTGTCAGAAACGATAAATTATCTTTGTGATTTTATTCGCGATAGGAACTGCCCCATAGGCAAGCCAGTAAAAACGCTAAAAGAACTACTGACGCGCTGCACACAAAATGTCCAGTTTCTGTGCAATGGTCAACTATACAGACAAATAGATGGTGTGGCAATGGAATCACCTCTTGGACCGTTCCTTGCAAATGTTTTTATGGGCAAAGTTGAGGAGACAAGATTACAAGATGCTATTAATGACCTCATCTTCTACGGTCGGTACGTGGACGTTATCTTTTGTCTGGCGGATGGTACCACCGATATCGACGACCTTGTCCAAAAGTACAACAGTGCGCACCCCTCGTTAAAGTTCACTGCTGCGTCTGACGCAGATAACGAAATTGCGTTTCTCGATGTCCTTCTACACAGGCAGGAGGACGGGTCTATCCAGCGCAGGGTGTTCCGAAAGAAAACCTTAGCGGGACAATACATTAATTTTCACAGTTTTGTTCCCCTCAACATCAAACGAAATCCAGCCCAGGGATTGGCAGCTAGAGTGAGGCGCATCTGCTCGCCTAAAGCTATTGAAGCAGAGCTCCAACAGCTGCGGAACACACTTCACGAGAACGGATATCCAGATAGATTTATCCTCCGAAATATTGGGGAACGCATTGCAAAGCTCACTGTTGCGACTGCAGAAAAGAAAGATGCATTCATAAGACTGCCTTTTGCAGGGAACGCAGCGAGCGAACTAGTCAGACGGCGCTTAACTACAGCTGTCACGAGGGCATTCCCCGCTGCGAATTCACGCGTATGTTTCGCAAACTCTCCCCTCCTACGTTTGGGAGGTAAAGACAGACTACCGTTGGAGGCCACATCAATGTGCATCTACTCATTCACTTGCTCCTGGGAGCGGGATACATCGGCCGTACAACGAGACGCCTGGTAAAGAGGGTGCGTGAACATATGCGCGCCTGGCTAGACAGAGGTGAGACCCGATCGGTTTCGAGTTCTATTCTCGCACATTTAATCGCTACGGATCACGGAGTCGATGCCAAGGAAGCATTTCAGGTTGTCTATCGGACACCAACAAGCTTTTCTAAAGGCCTACGGCAACGGATACTAGCAACGGCCGAGGCAGTGGCTATACGGCCGGCGAGTCCGGTGCTATGATGTCAGAAACCCCTGACACAAGCGCTCTCTCTGCCGTGGCCAACGCCAACCTCACGTGATGACGACATGCCGCCTCAAATCCCTGATTACAGTGATGGGTACTCCGTGTACTCGATCCAAGAACGGCACTCAAAGACTCGCTTATCCCCCTCTCCCGCCGACCTCGTCATGCGGGCGGCGTGGAGAAGATGAGTATTAATGACTTAATTGCCCTTGAGACACCTATAAACCCTGTTAATTTTGTACATTTTCATTCCTTCATGTAATTGTATTGGCCTGACGAAGAATTACCGAAAACACGTGTTAGCCAACTGGACTTTTCAAGTGTAACATGGGAATATTTGCGAAACTTAAACGGAAAAGGTCTGTCAAAACAGCTTTCGTCAACCCGAAATTTGATTTTTTGGTTCGCATAAATCTTTTGGCCTAATATATCGGCATTTTCCCGACATGCATAGATATTCCATAAATAACCGTGAAGATGTCCAACGTCAAGCGGGCGCTCGAACTTCCGAGTGAATGGCAATGAATTTTTTGTGCGGTTTGGTTTATACTACGACGTACTTTAGAAATGAAAAGGAGAAAAATTAACAGTTTGGGCAATATTTTAGTTCTCGAATGGTCACTCTGTTGTAAAACTATAATCGCAGGACGGTGTCAAAAAGGAGCAAAGATAGCGACGTAAAAATTACTAATAACTGCCAGGTAAGTGCATATGCTGACAAAATGTTGCGACTTTTCAAAGTGGGCACTCATCAGCAAAATATCCTAAAAAACAGTTTGTAAAGAGACAAATTATTAGAGCTTTTTAATTTGATGAACGGCATATTCGTCGCAGGCCTAGGTTGTGGATAGTTCTTTTCTTTGGCAATAAGGCTTGGAGTTTGGGTGTCTATAAAGTTGACCCAAATCGCCATCTGCACAAAATGAACGTTCGAGAGATGATTATACAGGTAACGGCCTTAAGAAATGTTCTATGCTCAAGGTTTTGACAGAAATGACTAGGAAAGTTGACTTTTTTGGACAGTTTATCCAGAACAATGATGACCGAAAAGTACTCACCGGCATTACAGGGACATCTGAAAACTCGATGGATTCCCTCATCACGAAAAGCCACGCAGAAAACGGCGGACGCTTAATTACATATTCCCTATATATTCCAACTGGGTCGCTGGATTCCGCCCTGGCGATAGTGGACTGACAGACAGTAGTTCCGACATCCATGTGCGTTCAGGAATGACGTCCAGAGCCAACAAGTCAACCTACCCCTGGTCGCAATGAGTCAGTCTGTAGGCGTATTACCCGGACATTTGCTCGCCGTCCACCCCTTAAACCACGAGCACATGCCGATGGAGACAACCATCCCTGGTTATGATGACCGAACTACCATTAAAAATCCACCAAATGGAATGGACAGAGGTATGCTTATAGGAGCTAGTCAGTCAAGATACTGTCGGGGAGATTGCTTATCAGATCCTACCTGACGTTCAACAATTTCGAAGCCAATTTCGCAAAATATATTATTAGGCGCATTTGAGTATGGAGTCAAAAGACCGCAGAAAAAGAGCAGACGGGTATACGCGTCCAGCAGTACGGGGCGTATGGGTGAGTGCCACTCCCAACATACTGACTCAGTGGGTGACGAGAGCACAGGAGTATCGGGCTGGGAACAGAGTGACTGAGAGAGTTAGGGCTGTAAGTCGGGCGTCGAAATAGGAGCAGCAACTTAAAGCACGTAAAGTCTGAACAGGCTAAGGTCGAATAAACCTCAGAAGCATTCAACTCCCACTTGAAAAGGCTCATTTTAGGGAATATTATCTTAGACTTCAAATGAAACAAACTCTTCCACCTCTACCTGCATACCTCAAACAGACGTTTGCAACATTGTTGGCTCGATTGAGAAATTAATGAAGGACTGCAGTTGGTAAACCGATAATGCGGCTTAACAAGCATGCACAAGTTTTCAGGAAAGAGCTGAGTAGACAGCCAAAGTCAAAGAATTGCAGCCAGCCGGAAGTCCTACCCTTTGACGGATCTTGGCCACCGACCGCGCCGGCCATGTTGTTTAGATGGGCAGAGTAATTTAACATATTTACCTTATTTTGTCGCGTAATACGAGTTCAACACCGCTACCTTGTATGATTTAGGTAGCCACAAAACAAGTTGACACTCATTGCTGCAAATTCCCGCCAGTTAGCATGCCTTTTGAAGTGGTGCACACGAGAATGGAGTTCGCTGATCTATGCTGATTATAAGAGGTGGGTGTTTTCGTTTTTCCCTAGAGTTCCGGGTCCCGAGACCGTCCAAATTCCTGCGCAGTCCTGGGGAATGAGTCATCGGCAAGCTTTGTCCAGCATTTAGGGCACTGAGTAGCTATTTCTGGACTTAAAATGCTCGATAACCCGCTAAACCATTAACCAAACCCCCCGCTGTGCAGGTACATGGGATTGGGTATCACTGGCTGATTACGGTCAATATAATAAGGGATAACATTTTTTTATCAAACTTCGCAATGCTTATCATGGTTTTCTAAATTTTGTAAGTCTTCATGATCTCTTCCAGTGTTACTGTTTCAGGCTGCTGACTATACCGCGATCCCTAAGGCGACTGCCCTTCAAAACCCTGATTGACTTGTGCACCAAGGTAATTGCAGACTTGGTGACATATTGCCGACGACCTTGGCAAAATCCGTTGGACGTCACTTGAGTTAGAAGAAATCCTTTTTGAAAAGTTGTAGCTGCCAACCACTAAAATACCCCAAGACGAAGCAAACTGTCAAGGTCCTTTACTTTTTAGGAACTCCGATATGAAGGAGCGAAACTACCACCAAAGAGCATGTGAAACAGGGCATGTGGATGTGGGAGGGATGCTGATGCCACTGTCCCGGTTTATGCAAAACGTTTACTGCAACGTAGTTTACACAAAATCCATGGTCACTTGGCGAAATCCGGGGAGGGATGATTTGTGCGCGGGAATTAATGTCTGGTCGTAGCGTCAATAGTTGTTGTTCCGATACACTAGTCGAGGGTCATTAATGAATGGGCGCATTGGAGACTCGTGAGTTATGGTAGGGGGCGCTCACCGATCGTTCTTACGGAATTCACTCATTCTGTTGTGCCTTATGGGCTCTCTCTCGAGCCCAACTAGCAGCCGCACAGCGGTGCATGATATAGGCAGAATGGCATTACCGACAAACCTGTCTCCCTTGCCTTTGTCGGTAATGCCACTCGTGAGTTAGTTAGAAAATATTGTGGAAGCTTTCTGCTGCACTGTGTCTACAAGTTCTCTATTAGCATCCAGTAGTATCTAGCGGCAAGATTATATAAAAACGATTGGGAATAATAAATGGCACAATAGATAAAGCCGCCGAATTATTGCGCCATTATACGACTGGTTCCTTTCCGAGAACTGAACCAAGCTTCGTACAGAAATCCATCGGCGTTGGAAAAATACGTCGGTTAGCTTTATCCAACTTTGCTTGCTAGCCGAAGTAGTGACGGGGATGTGCTAGTCTGTGGAGTCATAAACGAGAACTTGACGACAAGTGGGAGCAAAGAGTAATGCCCAAATCGGGTAACCAGGCATCTAGTACGCTTGTCATCCCATAAAGGTGACTAACCCTCACAGACACGAAATTCACCCTGAATGACGTCACTATGAATAATGGACAAACTTTGAATGGTGGGCCAATTTTTGAACTCCGACCAATCTCTTCATGGGCGACTGCGATGAAACTACCGACTTGTGAGCCTATACTGACGTCTTGCATGCTCTTTCCTCAGTAAGGTCCTCCAGTGCTGCTCTAATGCAGTCTCGTCTGAAAATATTTAGCTGTATAATCAGTGACCGATCTCACGAAATGTTAGCCGAATTTCCGAAATACGTCTTTGATTAGGCAGAATTAATTGCGTATGGGGTGTAATATTAATTATAACGCGGCATAAGCGCAAGATATTTCGGACTCGACAGAATGTTGGTCCTTTCGGACTCTAGCTAAAGCCACACTCGGCATTAAAAAAAGACGACCTACGAAGTGTGCGTTTTTCGCACTGATTTTGGATGGCCTTATAAATGCAAATACATTTTATAGAAAAAAGGGCACAAAAATATGCTTTTATTAAACCATTTTGTAGCAAATCACATTTTATACTAAAATAAGAGGCATATTTTGGTTTCAAAAGTTTTCTACTTCCCGGTAGTTTCGGGCTAGGTCAGCCGCTGCATTAGCGTTCAGTGAATCCAGTCTACAAGATGCATACTTTTCGCGTAGCAAATAATCACATATTCCTCTATGCCTTTAAGAAGATAAAATAGTGAGTTCACAAAATTTTGTAATGGATGCGGACTACTTTGCATAATTTATGAGGAAGATTAATAAACGGACAGATACGCTGTTGTATGAAGGGACATTGCACGGTTTTAAAAATCACATAATTTGAAACGTTTTTAAAATCTAAAGGTACTCCTTCTTCGAGTATAAAATGCGATGAAGACGTGATATGCCACAGAATTAGCTAAAGGAGGAATATTTTGTGCATGTTTTCTGTAGAGCATTTTTTAAATATGAGAGGCCATCGAAAATCGACGTGAAAATGCATACTACTTACGTATTCCTTTTTACCGAGTGCAGATTTTGCACGAGGTCGAGAAGAAGTTCATTCAAATGCCAACATCCTTGCAAGTCCGAAGTATTAGAGGATTATGTAGCACGGTAATAAATACTACAACCCTACCTACGTAGTCCTTCCTAATCATAAACGCATTTCAACATTTCGGCCAGCATTTCATGAGATCGGTCACCCACAACAGTTCAACCGTCGCATCCGACGGTGTCCACCGCATGCTCCGCAGCAATGGGAGAGCAGTGACGGTGACTTGTGTGTGAATTAGTTTATAGCGATAGTAGACTTTCACAGAATTGATCACACTCTCCCCTCCTCCTCCCCCCTTGAGCCCGTGTTAGGAGAGAGTCAAGAAGACCGGAGGCGGGGGGAGACGCAGGTGGATGGCAAGATCGAGCTCGCACCTAGGCGCTCCACTCTACACCCCCTGGTCCACACAGCAAATGACGAAGATTTTAAGCAGCAACAACAGAAGGGGCTGGCATGGCCGGAGCGGCAACTATGTGTGCCGTCACACCAGGCTCGGATCCCACGGAGGGAGTGCTATAAAGGCCACATTGAGAAGGAGTCATTGCAGCCTGACTCTTAGACCACCAGTCGGCCGCTCCAAACGAACACACAACATTGGACCAATTGCGAGGTCCCAGTCATCCCGTCAGTTGGCAACCTTCCAAGCCACGGATTCTAGCGCACCGTGATAGCTCCAGATTGCTTGTAGTAAGTAAAATGGGCTGAGTCGTCGACCTCACTCTCGTTTCCCATTCCCAGGCCCCGGTCACTGTCCTAGCCGGTCAGTTGACAGGTGCGGAGAATGGGTGTGGCGGCTGACATATTTATTGACCTTGTCTGCGCGTGTTACAGGCACGACCTGGTCCCCCAAACACAAGCAACGAAATTTCACACAATGGGGGTTGGGCGGCATACATCTTACATGCGTGAGAGTGCCACAGGTCACGTTTAGGAGTCGCTTCAGTCTGGCTCTCAGTCCGCCACTCCACACAAACACATACACACAACTGGGCAGACTACGTGGACTGACTTGGGGCGTCAGTCACCAGCCTTCCAAGTCACGGCGGTTGATGCACCGTAATAGAGTCGGACTCGACACACACATGCAGCAGATGGACCACATGGAGACGCATGCTTCCTACTTGCGTGGGAGGTGGCAGTTGGATGCATGTGGTTGACGCGAATTTTGTGTCGCAGGTGGAGAAAATGTGGCGTGGTGCAGCTGGCTGCTGTCTACTGCAGGTTTTCGTAAATGCGCATGTGGCCTAATAGGCCCATGCGGTGGGTGAATTTGCTAGTGCAGTGAGGACAGTTGAGGCGAGTGTATGTTAGTGCTCCGGTCACCCACTAAAAAGGCAACTAAGTACACCTGGCTACCGCTGGCGTTTTATGTGACAATTTTCATAATCAGCAATGGCGGACGTTTCACGAAGATTTCAGGAAGACCTTCGAACTCAAGACGGCCGAGATGTGCTGTAGTCAATTCTGCACTCAGGACGTAGTTTAAGGAATAGTGAAGGGAAATGCGACCCGCCGGCGAAAACAGGGAGGAGTGCAAAGATTTATGAAGGTGGGCAGGTCGCCCTAAAAGTTCTACGTCAGCGTGTTGACCAGGCAGCTTAGGTGATGAGAAGAATATTCCTCAAAATAGCACCAACAAATCGCTGTCAACGCCTATGGACGGCTTTCGAAATAGGCCATGCATTTGTGATGGATGGAATTACGACGAATCGGATTCTGCATAGAATATGTTTACCTTAGTACCGTGTCACTGTCACTGCATTAGGGTATTCCTATAAAAGGAGAAATCTGAAGGCCAGTAACACTATATTTTGTGGCTCTTAGTCACAACTGGGGGGATACAGTGATAGAGTTTCGGAAGGAGTATGGATGACGCTTATTATTCCCCTGTAATTTAGGAGACAAAGCACTCTATCAAGTACATAAAATTGCCAAGTCAGCCTGTAAGTCCTTTGCAAATATACAGGTTTGACTTTGTCTCGCGAATCTTCTGTGGATTTAAAGAAAATACTTGAGTATTTTTGGGCCCAGGCAAATGTGGTGCTCCTTCTCTAGTCGAAGCCACGGAATATAAAGGTACACACATTTTTGAGATCTTGAAAGGTTTCCCCAATTATTTCTTGATGATGCTAGTCGCCTTGAGACATTACGCCTTCTTCTGGAGGCGCAGCGATGGTGAACGAAAATTCAATGTTTCAATACGGAGATAAAACTGGCTTATATGAGGTGGTCCCAATACGTGATTAGACAGACGCAGTCAAGGCGGCAACTCACACACAAGAGGACTCGAACACGAAAAGACACTGACCAACGGTTAGATCGCAATTCATGACATCGTTTCACTGTCCTTGTAAGTGTCTAAAGGTCGCATAATCACGTACTAGTTCATCCTTTTCCTCTAGACTGATGTCCCAATAAGAAGGCGAAATAAGGTAAAACAACTGGTATCACGGCTCGATGTGTCTTGCTAAAGTAACAGAACTTCTGGGGTGAACGCCAAATTCGTTTTTTCCTAGGTCGTCTGACAATATTTAAAAACTTGTGAGGAGGCCGTGACATCTTGAACAACCGAATGCAAAGCTGTCCCATTTAGTTCAGACAACTCGTCAGAATGTATCGCAATATCTAATGAAACGAAACATCAGTCAGATAAAGTTACAACTCTGTCAGGCCGCATGCTCACCTTGCTTTTCCACATTATCTTTATACCTTAAATGGTGCGAGCGAAATGTGGTTTAAATGCAGACAGACACGGCTCACAATTGACACCTTTTTGCAAACGAACTCAGTTGACACGTGGCGAAATTCAACAAGGAACCACCACCGGGGACGAGTGAAACAGAGAAGGCATGGAGGTCCCGAAAAGCGGATGGATACCAAAGATTTTATGCTTAGTTGGTTGGTTAAAAGCAGGGACGGACACTGATTTTTTACTGCTGTCGAGGTTCAGCACGGTTTGGTGGCACTTCCAGTTGCGTGGTGTGAGCGAGTAAGAAGGAAAAGAAATCTCCCTAAGAGGAGGTAAATGCAAAATACCCGTTTCCGGTAGTCATTAATTTTGTGTGGAGTAGGCGTGTGGAGACCTGCCCAATAAAGCAAACCGGGGCGAGAACTAGCACACCCACGACAAAAGTACACAGGCAGCATCCTTTGATTTAATAAACAGTCGCAGGTGCGGACGGCCAACGTGGTGTGCAGAGGCGCGTCTTGGGTGTTGACGCGCACGTGGGAGCGATGGGGGCTGAAGTAAAAACGGCGATTCCTAGGCGCAATCCAGAAAGGGCACGAAATGGATACGATGAGACGTGATATAAATTTTGTCCGATAGATGAAGTTCGTCGTTAGAAAACTTTAAAATAGACGCCGTACCTCATGGAACCAGGTTTTCGGTGCCAAATAATTCAGCAGCAGATACAACACGTCTACTTAAAGTGTTTGAATTAGGGATAAAGTCCCTCAGGAAAGGGGAGAGTTGAATTTGCCTGCTGATAAGTCTGCACAGATGTAACCGGTGCAAGGGACATAAATTGGAAATAGAACGCCCAATTTTACCAGTGTATTTAAGAGGGAGGGCAGCATCAATCATGATAACGAAGTCAAGTGGTGGGGAGGAGGTAAGAAAAGGCGGAGCAAAAGCGATGCGCATGCCCACGAGCCGTCTTGAGGATAAGCAAAATCCAATCAGTAAGTTCTCACGTCTGCCGCCCAAATATAACTTCCAGCAAAGGACTTATAGTGGTAAATCTCTCCTTAGATGAGCAAGAGAACTGCAGGGCGAGCGAACTATACATCAAACCACTCTGCATTCATTGCATTCTCGGGGCGGTGTTGGCACACTTGAGGCACAGGCCCTGTTCGGTGAGAAGGAATATGTTAAAATATGACGCCGAATATCCTTGGACAGCCGGAGCAGGGGATTCTGATTGGCAACGCAATCGATACAAACAAACGTCATGCCTTGACGGCTTCATGAGTTAGGCCGGAACCTCGGGCGCAGTAGAAGTGGCAAACAAGCTACTTGGAGGGTGCGTTGCGGTGAGAACAAAGAAGAGAAGTCGCGAATAAAGACGGCAGCCTAAGTTTCAAGACAAAATGTTCTCTTCGTTTACTCGAAACCCAACGACTCGCTGCGAATCGCGGAACAAAGGAAAGCGCCATCAGAAATGTCCTATAAGCCGACCAAACCGCTAAGGGTTGTGGTCGTCACAAGCACAGATATTCAAAGTCATTTACAGACCGTGTAGTTTCCTTTCTCAATACTAAACTCAGGATGTATAAAGCAGTAACCCTGAAGACGCTGCTGTATGGAGCGGAGACCTGGACAGTGTACAAGAGGCAGGAATAAAGGCTCAGCCACTCCCACCTCAGCTGCCTTGGACGGATACTAATGCTGGGGTGGCAGGACCGGATCCCGGACATGGACGTATTGGAACGGACGGGAATCCTCAGCATCTATGCCATGCTGGAGCAATTCCAGTGGCGCTGGAGTGATCACCTCGTGCGGATGGACGACAAGCGGCTACCCAAAGGGCTCTTCTATGGAAAGGTCGCCATGGGTTTTCGCCGACAAGGAGGTCAAGTCAGGCGCTACAAAGATACCTGGAAACTTCACTGATTCGCCCGCAAATCAACCCGGAGAACTGGAAAGACCTTGTCCAGGCCCAACCCACCTGGAGGAGTACAGTGAAGACAGGCGCAGCAATCTAGGAAGACAACAGCATCACGGCAGCCAAAGCCAAACGTGAAGTTTGCAAACTTCAACTGCCTCACCTCGCAACGTCAACAATCAACAGCCACCAACCTGCCCAAAATGTCAGCGGACGTTCCGGGCACCAATCGGTCTTGTTGGACATCTGCAAACCAACTGTAGCACCGGG
>CACRXP010000021.1:639392-670816 GCA_902702965.1 Spirometra erinaceieuropaei | reverse complement strand
GACAATATCTGTTCGGTTGCTTTCCCATTCGTCAATTTCGGTGTCAAGGCTGTTGTTGCTGCCGCCCTGACGATCACTCTTGGAGACTGCGTAGATGAGGGGACAGGCCAACCCATCGGTCGTTTTTTCGTGGTGTTGGATGAGTTCTGTCACTGTAGCAAAACGACTTGTCTCTGACACGTAAAACTACAGATGAAAAGAATAAGTATATGATGTAGCAAGAGTCAAAAACGGTTAGACTGAGCGCCTGAGACGAAATAAACAAATTGCGTTTGTATCCTTAAGGCGCCTGACAACCACCGTAACTTCGAAAACGGTCTACTTGTCATAAATGTGACTCAAATATAAACTGTAGTGTGAAGACGGCCATGACACCTCCCGCGATCAACAAACGAATTCGGAGGTGCATCAGGTGACGTAACTCGTAAATCGCGACGACTGAAATCCATATCATCCTTTCAGAAAAAGCCACACGTTGTGCATTTTAATTATCAGTTAAACGCGTTCTGTCAGTTCCTTTCTCATACAGAATCTGTCCTTAGCAAGGAAAAAGTTTGCAAATTTGGACGGAAATCAACGTCATCTTATATTCAGGCAATTGCCTGTGTTAATAACTTCCTCGGTGTATTTGTGCATGTTTTTCTATTATAGGGAACTAATCAGTCAGTCAGAATTAAAAGAATGGAGGCCAGGTGGACTAAGCACCTAAGAAGCGTCCAGTCAGTAAAAGCTCAGACCGTCCTTCCGAACAATCCGGGACGCTACGTACATAAATATTTCTCAGTACTTCTTGATAAGGCTCTCGTAGAGGTACTAGCTCTTGGTCCTAAGTTTTGTATTGCACGGCGGATGCCGAAAAAAATCGAGCTAGAAATCCCATTTGAGAGTTTCTGTAGTCAGACTACAGATCTAAAACCTAGCGATCCTAAGGAAGTTGATTGTCTTCAGTCGACTCTAGTTAATTGCTGCCAACAGTATCTAAGGAAGGCTTCGATAAACAAGGGGCCCTTGACAAGGGCTCACATCGATAGCCTTAGGGAACTTCGCAAAAACAAAGACATTGTGCTAACCAGACCAGATAAGGGTTCAGGAGTAGTACTGATGCATAGAACGGATAATGTGGTGAAACTAGAGGAAATACTGTCGGATCGTTCCATGTTTTCGAAATCCGAGAAAGATAAGGATCACACAGAGGCTGTCGAGGGTCAGTTGACGACTATTCTCGAAAATCTCTGCAAAAAGGCCATTTGTCTAGTAATGAGTATGAACGACTGAGGCCGGTGGGCACGACAATACCAAGAATGTACGGCTTTCCTAAAATCCACAAACAAGGGCTCCCCTATGTCCAATCTTGGATATGAGGGATTCGCTCTATCTCACCGTTTCAAAATGGTTAGTGGATAGACTGAAGCCACTGCAAGGTCATCTGTATCCTCGATGTCTGAAAGACTCCTTTGAATTCGTTGAAGCTATCAAAAATATTAGCGTTGGCGGACGGAGGATGTTATCACTGGATGTATCATCGCTGTTTACCAACGTACCTGTGTCAGAAACGATAAATTATCTTTGTGATTTTATTCGCCATAGGGACTGCCCCATAGGCAAGCCAGTAAAAACGTTAAAAGAACTACTGACGCGCTGCACACAAAATGTCCAGTTTCTGTGCAATGGTCAACTATACAGACAAATAGATGGCGTGGCAATGGGATCACCTCTTGGACCGTTCCTTGCAAATGTTTTTATGGGCAAAGTTGATAAGACAAGATTACAAGATGCCATTAATGACCTCATCTTCTACGGTCGGTACGTGAACGATATCTTTTGCCTGGCGGATGGTACCACCGATATCGACGACCTTGTCCAAAAGTTCAACAGTGCGCACCCCTCGCTAAAGTTCACTGCTGCGTCTGACGCAGATAACGAAATTGTGTTTCTCGATGTCCTTCTACACAGGCAGGAGGACGGGTCTATCCAGCGCAGGGTGTTCCGAAAGAAAACCTTCACGGGACAGTATGTTAATTTCACAGTTTTGTTCCCCTCAACATCAAACGAAATCCAGTCCAGGGATTGGCACCTGCATTGCAGGGACATCTGAAAACTCGATGGATTCCGCCATCACGAAAAGCCACGCAGTAAACGGCGGACGCTTAATTACATCTTCCCTATATATTCCAACTGGCCGACCTTTCGAAATTTGACATTTTGAAAGTGTTTATTCCTCAGACGTCCCCACCCAAGAAACCCAATTAAATTTTTTTCAGCCTTATCAACCGCATTTAGAGTAACGCAAAAATTGGAAAATGACATCGAATTCTCGTAAAATCATTTTCGGAGGCAGAATAAAAACATTAGGGAGTTGACTAGATACCATACTTCATATTACACTACTTATTCGGGAAAATTTAGCTGAAGAGCACACAAGAAAGCTTTCTAAGCGTGGTTGTGTTTACGCTGTTTTATTTATCTGGTGGTTTATTCAAAGGCTTTATGTACCTCTGCAAAATGAGCTTATGGATATAACACGAATACTCCAGTTCTCCGACTTTCTGTTCTTCTTAAGGAAATTTCTACATAAAACCAACAGAATATTATTCTCGACACTTCTTTTGTTCTCATTTGGCTCAGGGTACTTTATTACTAATTGGATGTTTTGACCGATGGTTATGGATCGCTTTCCTATTGGGAAGAAGTGTTTCGTTCGGTTACACACTGTTCCCGGGTTACGCTACCTACTGTTGTTGGGCTCGGAAATGAAGCCTGATTTATCGGTAAAATTCGCAAACGATAGACTTGAACGAGGAATGGTGGGGAAGTCGAACTGGTAGTGGTGGTGGTGGTGGTGGTGGTGGTGGTGGTGGTGGTGGTAATGGGCTTTAGAAAGAAGAGCGTCCTGTTAGATCACATCAAACAACTAGTACAGAATTTTTTTGGTTTTTCATAATGCTGGTTGAACTGACTGCCGCCCACTACAAGATGAAAAACAACAAAATTAGTACCCCACCCAATTCGGTGATAGAGTGCTTGTCAAATTACGCTCCAAAACATTTAAAATGGAAGGGCAAGCTGTGATGCTGCCTATGCAATTACATGTGATCGACTTCCAGTGAAAATGAAGCAGGCTCATGACAAATCTAGTAGCAGGTGCCTAAAGATACGAGGGCGCTAGATTCCGCCCTGGCGATAGTGGACTGACAGACAGTAGTTCCGACACCCAAACCAGGTTATTAAATGCCCATATGCGTTCCGGAATGGCGTCCAGGGCCCACAAGTCAGCCGAGCCCTGGTCGCAATGAGTCAGTCTGTAGGCGTATTACCCGGACATTTGTCCGTCATCCACCCCTAAAACCACGAGCACAAGCCGATGGAGACAACCATCCCTGGTTATGATGACCGAACTACCATTCAAATCCACCAAATTTAATGGACAGGGGTATGCTTGTAGGAGCTAGTCAGTCAAGATACTGTCGGGGGAGATTGCTCATCAGATCCTGCCTGACGTTCAATAGTTTCGAAGCCAATTTGGCAAAATATATTCTTAGGCGCATTGGAATATGGAGTCAAAAGACCGCAGAAAAAGAGCAGACGGGTATACGCGTCCAGCAGTACGGGGCGTATGGGGGAGTGCCACTCCCAACATACTGACTTAGTGGGTGACGAGAGCACAGGAGTATCGGGCTGGGAACAGAGTGACTGAGAGAGTTAGGGCTGTAAGTCGGGCGTCGAAATAGGAGCAGCAACTTAAAGCGCGTAAAGTCTGAACAGGCTAAGGTCGAATAATCCTCAGAAGCATTCAACTACCACTTGAAAAGGCTCATTTTAGGGAATATCATCTTAGACTTCAAATGAAACAAACTCTTCCACCTCTACCTGTATACCTCAAACAGACGTTTGCAACATTGTTGGTTAGATTGAGAAATTAATGAAGGACTGCAGTTGGTAAACCGATAATGCGGCTTAACAGGCATGCCCAAGTTTTCAGGAACGGGCTGAGCAGACAGCCAAAGTCAAAGAATTACAGCCAGCCGGAAGTCCTACCCTTTGACGGATCTTGGCCACCGACCGCGCCGGCCATGTTGTTCAGATGGGCAGAGTAATTTCACATATTTATCTTATTTTGTCGCGTAATACGAGTTCAACACCGCTACCTTGTATGATTTAGGTAGCTACAAAACAAATTGACACTGAGTTTTGCAAATTCCCGCCAGGTAACATGCCTTTTGAAGTGGTGCACACGAGAATGGAATTCGCTGATCTATGCTAATTATAAAAAGTGGGTGTTTCCGTTTTCCACTGGAGTTCCGGGTCCAGAGACCGTCCAAATTCCTGCGCAGTCCGGGGGAATGAGTCATCGGCAAGCTTTGTCCAGCATTTGGGGCACGTGAGTAGCTATTTCTGGACTTAAAATACTCGATAACCCACTAAACCATGAACCAAACCCCCGCTGTGCAGGTACATGGGATTGGGTATCACTGGCTGATTACGGTCAATATAATAAGGGATAACATTTTTTTTTTATCAAACTTAGCAATGCTTATCATGGTTTTCTAAACTTTCTAAGTCTTAATGATCTCTTCCAGTGTTACTGTTTCAGGCTGCTGACTATACCGCGATCCCTAAGGCGACTGCCCTTCAAAACCCTGATTGACTTGTGCACCAAGGTAATTGCAGACTTGGTGACATATTGCCGACGACCTTGGCAAAATCCGTTGGACGTCATTTGAGTTAGAAGAAATTCTTTTTGAAAAGTTGTAGCTGCCAACCACTAAAATACCCCAAGACGAAGCAAATTGTCAAGGTCCTCTACTTTTTAGGAACTCCGATATGAAGGAGCGAAACGACCACTAAAGAGCATGTGAAACAGGGCATGTGGATGTGGGAGGGATTCTGATGCGACTGTCCCGGTTTATGCAAAACGTTTACTGCAACGTAGTTTACACAAAATCCATGGTCACTTGGCGAAATCCGAGGAGGGATGATTTGTGCGCGGGAATTAATGTCTGGTCGTGGCGTCAATGGTTGTTGTTCCGATACACTAGTCGA
Source organism: Spirometra erinaceieuropaei (assembly GCA_902702965.1). Classification (NCBI taxonomy): domain Eukaryota; kingdom Metazoa; phylum Platyhelminthes; class Cestoda; order Diphyllobothriidea; family Diphyllobothriidae; genus Spirometra; species Spirometra erinaceieuropaei. Next base: position 665,776 of record CACRXP010000021.1, on the reverse strand, counting down.
GGGTCATTAATGAATGGGTGCATTGGAGACTCGTGAGTTATGGTAGGGGGCGCTCACCGATCGTTCTTACGGAATTCACTCATTCTGTTGTGCCTTATGGGCTCTCTCTCGAGCCCAACTAGCAGCCGCACAGCAGTGCATGATATAGGCAGAATGGCATTACCGACAAACCTGTCTCCCTTGCCCTTGTCGGTAATGCCACTCGTGAGTTAGTTAAAAAATATTGTGGAAGCTTTCTGCTGCACTGTGTCTACAAGTTCTTTATTAGCATCTAGTAGTATCTAGCGGCAAGATTATATAAAAACGATTGGGAATAATAAATGGCACAATAAATAAAGCCGCCGAAGTATTGTGCCATTATACGACTGGTTCCTTTCCGAGAACTAAACCAAGCTTCGTACAGAAATCCATCGCGTTGGAAAAATACGCCGGTTAGCTTTATCCAACTTTGCTTGCTAGCCGAAGTAGTGACGGGGATGTGCCAGTCTGTAAAGTCATAGACGAGAACTTGACGACAAGTGGGAGCAAAGAGTAATGCCCAACTCGGGTAACCGGGCATCTGGTACGCTTGTCATCCCATAAAGGTGACTAACCCTCACAGACACGAAATTCAACCTGAATGACGTCACTATGAATAATGGACAAACTTGGCCTGGTGGGCCAATTTTTGAACTCCGACCAATCTCTTCATGGGCGACTGCGATTAAACTACCGACTTGTGGGCCTATACTGACGTCTTGCATGCCCCTTCCTCAGTAAGGTCCTCCAGTGCTGCTCTAATGCAGTCTCGTCTGAAAATATTTAGCTGTACAATCAGTGACCGATCTCACGAAATGTCGGCGGAATTTCCGAAATACGTCTTTGATTAGGCGGAATTAATTGGGTAGGAGTGTAATACTAATTATAACGCGGCACAAGCGCAGGATATTTTGGACTCGACAGAATGTTGGCTCTTGAATGCACTTCTTTTCGGTCTCTAGTTAAGGCCATACTCGGTAAAAATGACTACTTAAGAAGTGTGCGCTTTTCGCATTGATTTTTGATAGCCTTATAAATTCAAATACATTTTATAGAAAAAAAATGCACAAAAACATGTTTTACTAGCTCATTTTGTAGCAAATCACATTTTATACTATAAAAGGGAGCATATTTTGGTTTCAAAAAACATCTTCTACTTCCTGGTAATTGTGGGCTAGGTCAGCCGCTGCATTGGCGTCCAGTGAATCCAGTCTACAAGATGCATACTTTTCGCGTAGCAAAAAATCATATATTCCTCTCTGCCTTTAAGAAGATAAAATGATGAGTTCATTAAATTTTGTAATGGATGTGGACTACCTTGTATAATTTATGAGGAAGATTAATAAACGGACAGGTACGATGCTGTATGCGGGGACATTGTACGGTCTTAAAAAATAACATAATTTGAAACGTTTTTAAAACCTAAAGGTACTCTTTCTTCGAGTATAAACTGCGGACGACGTGATCTGCCACAGCATTAGTTGAAGAAATAATATTTTCGTGCGTATTTTCTGTAAAGTATTTTTGAATTTGAGAGGTCATCGAAAATCGGCGTGAAAATGCATACTATTCAAGTATTCGTTTTTACCGAGTGCAGATTTTGCACGAGGTCGAAAAGAAGTTCATTCAAATGCCAACATCCTTTCAAGTCCGAAATATTAGAGGATTATGTCGCGCGGTAATAAATATTACAATCCTACCTAAGTAATCCATCCTAATCATAAACACATTTCAAAATTTCGGCTCAAGTTTCATGAGATCGGTCACCCACAACAGTTCGACTGTCGCATTCGACGATGTCCACCGTACCCTCCGCAGCAATGCGAGAGCAGGGACGGTGACTTGTGCGTGAATTAGTTTATAGTGGTAGTAGTCTTTCACAGCATTGATCACACTCTCCCCTCCTCCCCCACCTTGACCCCGTGTCCGGACAGAGTCAAGATAACTGGAGGCGGGGGGACGCAGGTGGATGGCACGATAGAGCTCGCACCTTGGTGCTCCACTCCACACCCCCTGGTCCACACAGCGAATGACTAAGATTTTAACCAGCAACAACAGAAGGGGCTGGCACGGCCGGAGCCGCAACTATGAGTGCCGTCACACCAGGCTCGGATCCCACGGAGTGAGAGTGCCATAAAGGCCACATTGAGAAGGGGCCATTGCAACCTGACTCTTAGACCACCAGTCGGCCGCTCCACACAAACACAAAACATTGGGTCATCCCGTCAGTTGGCAACCTTCCAATCCACGGCTTCTAGCGCACCCTGATAGCTTCAAGCGCGTCTGATTGTTTGTAGTGAGGAAAGCGCGCTGAGTCGTCGACTTCACTCTCCCTTCCCATTCCCAGGCCCTGGTCACTGTCCGAGTCGGTCAGTTGACAGGTGCGGAGAATGTTTGTAGAGGCTGACATATTTAGTGACCTTGTCTGCGCGTGTTACAGGCACGACCTGGTCCCCCAAACACGAGCAACGAAATTTCACACAACGGGGGTTGGGCGGCATACATCTTACATGCGTGAGAGTGCCACAGGTCACGTTTAGGAGTCGCTTCAGTCTGGCTCTCAGTCCGCCACTCCAAACAAACCCATACACACAACTGGGCAGACTACGTGGACTGAGCTGAGGCGTCAGTCAGCAGCCTTCCAAGCCACGGCGCTTGATGCACCGTAATAGTCTCGGACTCGACGTACACATGCAACAGATGGACCATATGGAGACGGAGCCGAGCCGAGGTGGCAGTTGGATGCCTGTGGTTGACGCGGATTTTGTGCCGCAGGTGGGGAAAATGTGGTGCGGCGCAGCCTGCGGCTGTCTACCGCAGGTTTTCGTGAATGCGCATGTGGCCTAATAGGCCCATGCGGTGGGTGAATGTGCTAGTGCAGTGAGGACAGTTGAAGCGAGTGTATGTTAGTGCTCCGGTCACCCACTAAAAAGGCAGCTAAGTACATCTGGCTACCGCTAGCGTTTTATGCGACAATTTTCATAATCAACAATGGTGGACGTTTTACGAAGATTTCAGAAAGACCTTCGAACTCAAGACAGCCGAAATGTGCTGTAGTCAATTTTGCACTTAAGACGCAGTTTAATGAATAGTGAGGGGAAATGCGGCCCGCCGGCGAAAACAGGGAGAGGTGCAAAGATTTATGAAGTTGGACAGGTTGCCCTAAAAGTTCTACGTCAGGGTGTTGACCAGGCAGCCTAGGTGATGAGAAAAATATTCCTCAAAATAGTATCGACAACGCCTGTGGACGGCTTTCGAAATAGGCCATGAATTTGTGATGGATTGAATTACGACGAATCGGATTCTGCATAAAATATGATTGCCTTTGTACCGTGTCCTTAACTTCTGTCACTGCATTAGGGTCTTCCTATAAAAGGAGAAATCCGAAGGCCAGTAACACAATGTTTTGAGGCTCTTAGTCACAACTTGGGGATACAGTGATGGAGTTTCGGCAGGAGTATGGATGACGCTTATTATTCCCCTACAATTTAGAAGACAAAGCACACCATCAAGTACATAAAATTGCCAAGTCAGCCTGTAAGTCCTTTGCAAATATACAGGTTTGACTTTGTCTCGCGAATCTTCTGCGGATTGAAAGTAAATACTTGAGTATGTTTGGGTCCAGGCAAATGTGGTGCTCGTTCTCTGGTCGAAGCTACGGAATATAAAAGCACACACATTTTGAGATCTTGAAAGGTGTCCCCAATTATTTCTTGATGCTAGTCGCCCTGAGACATTACGCCTTCTTCTAGAGGCGCAGCGATGGTGGACGAAAGCTCAATGTTTCAATACGGAGATAAAACTGGCTTATATGAGGTGTTGCCAATACGTGATTAGACAGACGCAGTCAAGGCAGCAACTCACACACAAGTGGACTCGAACACGAGAAGACGCTGACTAACGGTTAGATCGCAATTCATGACATCGTTTCACTGTCCTTGTAAGTGTCTAAAGGTCGCATAATTACGTATGAGTTCATCCTTTTCCTCTAGACCGATGCCCTAATAAAAAGGCGAAATGAGGTAAAACACCTGGTACCACGGCTCGATATGTCTTGCCAAAGTAACGGAACTTCTGGAGTGAATGCCAAATTCGTTTTTTCCTAGGTCGTCTGACAATATTTCGAAACTTGTGAGGAGACCGTGACATCCTGAACAACCGAATGCAGCGCTGTCCCATTTACTTCAGACAACTCGTCAGAATGTACCCCAATATCTAATGAAACGAAACATCAGTCAGATAAAGTTGCCCCTCTGTCAGGCCGCATGCTCACCTTGCTTTTCCACACTATCTTTATGCCTTAAATGGTGCGGGCGAAATGTGGTTTAAATGCAGACAGACACGGCTCACAATTGACACCTTTTTGCAAACGAACTCAGTTGACACGTGGCGAAATTCAACAAGGAACCACCACCGGGGACGAGTGAAACAGAGAAGGCTTGGAGGTCCCGAAAAGCGAATGGATGCCAAAGTTTTTATGCTTAGTTGGTTGGTTAAAAGCAGAGACGGACACTGATTTTTTACTGCTGTCGAGGTTCAGCACGGTTTGGTGGCACGTCCAGTTGCGTGGTTTGAGCGAGTACGACGGAAAAGAAATCTCCCTAAGAGGAGGTAAATGCAAAATACCCGTTTCCGGTAGTCATTAATTTTGTGTGGAGTAGGCGTGTGGAGACCTGCCCAATAAAGCAAACCGGGGCGAGAACTAGCACACCCACGACAAAAGTACACAGGCAGCATCGCTTTGATTTAATAAACAGTCGCAGGTGCGGACGGCCAACGTGGTGTGCAGAGGCGCGTCTTGGGTGTTGCCGCGCACGTGGGAGCGATGGGGGATAAAGTAAAAACGGCGATTCCTAGGCGCAATTCAGAAAGGGCACGAAATGGATACGATGAGACGTGATATAAATTTTGTCCGATAGATGAAGTTCGTCGTTAGAAAACTTTAAACTAGACGCCGTACCTCATGGAACCAGGTTTTCGGTGCCCAATAATTCAGCAGCAGATACAACACGTCTACTTAAAGTGTTTGAATTAGGGATAAAGTCCCTCAGGAAAGGGCAAAGTTGCATTTGCCTGCTGATAAGTCTGCACAGATGTAACCGGTGCAAATGATATAAATTGGAAATAGAACGCCCAATTTTACCAATGTAGTTAAGAGGGAGAGCAGCATCAATCATGATAACGAAGTCAAGTGGTGGGGAGGAGGTAAGAAAAGGCGGAACAAAAGCGATGCGCATGCCCACGAGCCGTTTTGAGGATAAGCAAAATCCAATCAGTGAGTTCTCGTGTCTGCCGCCCAAATATAACGTTCGGCAAAGGACAGATAGTGGTAAATCTCTCCTTAGGTGAGCAAGAGAACTGCAGAGCGAGCGAACAATACATTAAACCACTCTGCATTCATTGCATTCTCGGGGCGGTGTTGGCACACTTGAGGCACAGGCCCTGTTCGGTGAGAAGGAATATGTTAAAATACGACGCCGAATATCCTTGGACAGCCGGAGCAGGGGATTCTGATTAACAGCACAAACGATACAAACAAACGTCATGCCTTGACGGCTTCATGAGTTAGGGCGGAACCTCGGGCGCAGTAGAAGTGGCAAACAAGCTACTTGGAGGGTGCGTTGCGGTGAGAACAAAGAAGAGAAGTCGCGAATAAAGACGGCAGCCTAAGTTTCAAGACAAAATGTTCTCTTCGTCTACTCGAAACCCAACGACTCGCTGCGAATCGCGGAACAAAGGAAAGCGCCATCAGAAATGTCCTATAAGCCGACCAAACCGCTAACGGTTGTGGTCGTCACAAGCACAGATATTCAAAGTCATTTATAGACCGTGTAGTTTCCTTTCTCAATACCAAACACAGGATGTATAAAGCAGTAACCCTGAAGACGCTGCTGTATGGAACGAAGACCTGGACAGTGTGCAAGAGGCAGGAGTAAAGGCTCAGCCACACCCACCTCAGCTGCCTTGGACGGATACTAATGCTGGGGTGGCAGGACCAGATCCCGGACATGGACGTATTGGAAGGGACGGGAATCCTCAGCATCTATGCCATGCTGGAGCAATTCCAGTGGCGCTGGAGTGGTCACCTCGTGCGGATGGACGACAAGCGGCTACCCAAAGGGCTCTTCTATGGAGAGGTCGCCATGGGTTCCCGCCGACAAGGAGGTCAAGTCAGACGCTACAAGGATACCTGGAAACCACTGAAGCGCCCGCAAATCAACCCGGAGAACTGGAAAGACCTTGTCCAGGCCCAACCCACCTGGAGGAGTACAGTGAAGGCAGGCGCAGCAATCTAGGAAGACAACTGCATCACCGCAGCCAAAGCCAAGCGTGAAGTTTGCAAACTTCAACTGCCCCACCTCGCAACGTCAACAATCAACAGCCCCCAACCTGCCCAAAATGTCAGCGGACGTTCCGGGCACCAATCGGTCTCGTTGGACATCTCCAAACCAACTGTAGCACCGGGATGACACCACCCGATGCCCCCCCCCTGTCCAAGTCTGCCTCGCCCCCCCCCCACGCCGAAAATCAACTGTGACCGCACTCCTGAACCTCCATTACCATCCACCTCCGACGCCTCAAAATCTGCTGCGGTGGCTCCTGCACTCACCACCATTGCACACAATCATGACACACCGACAAATATCAGCCTCGCCACCGTCAACACCAGCGATGTGGACTCGATCCATACTTGTCCTCATTGCGATCGCACCTTCACCTCCCACATCGGCCTGGTCGGTCATTTGCGAATCCATCGCACAGAGACCGCCAAAGTAGTGTCTGGCGCACCAACATACATTCGTCGCATCCGCCTCAACTGTCCTCACTACGCCCGCATATTCGCTCACCGCATGGGCCTATAAGAACACATGCGCATTCACGAAGACCTAGAGTGGACAACCGCGGGCTACACCACGCTATCACACCTCCCATCAACACCCGCACCACGCAACACCATTACCCATCACAGGCATCAATTGCCTATTTCCGCGCAAGTGGGAAGTGTGTGTTTCGGCTCCTTCTTCATGCGGCTCCTCTGCTGCATGTGTGATCCGACTCTGAAACTATCACGGTGCGCCGAGAGCCGTTGCCTTGATGGCTGCTGACTGACGCCCAACTCTGTCCATGTGGTCTGCACAGTTGTACGTTTGTGAGGTGCGTGTGTGTGTGTCTGCGCCACCACCGCCACCTGTGTAGCTGACACTGACACCGCCGACTTCTCATGCCCACACTGTCCACGCACATTCACCTCACGCATCGACCCGGTCGGTCACTTGCGAATCCATCGTACAGAGATTGGCGAACCAGTGCCTGGAGCACCCACAAATACCCACCAAGCTCGTCTCAACTGCCCACACTGCCCTCGCACTTTCAGGCATCGCATGGGCCTATTCGGCCACATGCGCATCCACGACGACCTGCGGTAGACAACCGCCGGTCACACCACACATTCACTCACCCCCTACCTCCTCCTCTACCACCACCATCACCCCACCAGAAATCAACACTCACACACCTCAGGCACCCAACTGCCACCTCCCACGCAAGTGGGAAGTGTGCATCTCGACTCGGTCCCCATGCGGCTTCAACTGCACGGGTGACTTGAGTCCGAGACTACCCCGACACGTCAAGCGTCGTGGATAGGAAGGTTGCTGATTGAGGCCCGCTCCCGGTTCACGCAGTTCGTCGCGTTGTGTGTGTGTGTGTGTGTTGTGTGGAGTTGCGGACTGGTGGGCTGGGGACGGGCTGAAACAGCACCTTCCACGGCACTCTCACGCAAGTGAGAGACACGCCGTTCAACCCCCGTTGTGTGAAATCCTGGTGTTGTGTGTATGGGGGGCCAGGTCGTGCCGTGGCGCGCGCAGTCATGGTCAGTCGACCATGTCAGCCACCGCGCCCATTCCGCGCTCCAGTCTGCTGACCGGCTCGGACAGCGGCTGGGGTGTGGGAGTGGGAAGGGAGAGTGAGGTCGACGACTCAGCGCACTTTCTCCTCACTATAAACAATCTGACGCGCTTGAAGCTATCACGGTGCGCTAAAATCCGTGGCTTGGAAGGTTGCCAATTGACGGGGTAACTTGGACCTCCTCCTTGACTGGAGGCGGTCTGAGAGTCAGGCTGCAATGGCTCCTTTTTAATGTGGCCTTTATGGCACTCCCATCACAGTGTGGGATCCGAGCCAGGCGTTGGCGACACGCCCAGGTGCGGCTTCGGCCGTGCCAGCCTCCAAATCTCTGTTGTGTTGGTTGAAATCCTGGTCATTTTTTGTGTGGACCAGGGGGTGTGGTGGAACGCCAAGGTGAGGATCCGTCCGAGCCATCCACCTGCGGCCTCTCTCGTCTCCGGTCTTCTTGACTCTGTCTTGACACCGGGCTTGGGCGAGGGAGGAGGAGAGAGTGTAGGTAGATGCTACGCAAGTCTACCGGCACTATAAACCCCTGCGTAAGTCACCGTCCCGGCTCCCATTGCTGCTGCAACTGTGGGGCACACGGTAGACATCATCGAAACCGATGGTCGAACTGTCAGTGTGTGTGCTTTATTGGTAGTGCCTCTCTGTTAACGACTGTGTGGTTACCCGGCCTTGGAGGGTGACGGCCGAGGTATATGCAGGGCCATGTGTCACCCTTTTGGGCCTAAAGGTGTGAGTGCGTCTGGTATACCAGGATCAGCAAACCATGGCCCTCACAGCCTCGTATGCGCCGGCAGTTCTCTGGCACCTGGTTCCCTGAAGGTATATCCGCTTATGTTTCCGCTGGGTATATATGCTGTCAGCATGGCTGCCCAGTCATCCTCGTCTTTTTGACCCGTTGTGGTGCTGTTGTTGGTTAAAATCCTGGTCATTTCCTGTGTGGAGCAGGGGGTGTGGAGTGGAGAGCCAAAATGAGGGTTCGGCTGCGCCATCCACCTGTGATCCCCCCGCTTCCGGTATTCTTGACTCTGTCTTCACACGGGGCCCAGGTGAGGGAGGAGGGGAGAGTGCGGTAGATGTTGCGCAAGTCTTTATTCACTATAAACTAAATCACGCGCAGGTCGCCGTGCCTGCATCACCTCACGGTGATGTACCCGGTGGGCATCGTCGGCAACGACGGGTCGAGTTGTTAGTTTCCTTTCCAAAAAACTACCAGTTCAACAACTAACGTTGAACGTGGAGGACTTTCATGAAGCAAATGCGACATACGAAAACACGTAACATGGGAAATATATCGAAGAAAATCCTATTTAACTCCCAGGTGTCGAAAAATGTTTGCAAATACAGCAGTTTCACAACAATAACAGTATGGTTTCTCCAAAGAGTACTTCTCAAACAGCCTTATACACATCATATCAACCAAACGACTGGCCTGTTTTTACTGAATAGTTCTGGCATAATGGAAGCTGAGGATGGACCCTCATATCGAGAGTACGTTGGTTTGTTGGCCCCCTAGCTAGAAAAGACGAGGAATCCATCGTGGGAACAGCCATTTGAGCGGCTTGAATGAATTTGGAATGGACTAGTCAAAAATTAGAAAAACAGCTAGATAACCATGCTTTTGTGAATTTATTGGCTTCGGATATACTGCTAACCATCCACATTTTAATTAGGCAGTCCATAAAGCACAGTGGTCGGGGTCACCCCATCGGCAGGGAAACTGCAGATCTTCATTTAGTGGCAAAATCTTCCGACCGCGAGTTTGTCGAGTTCCCATATAGAGATAGGGAATAATAAGGACAGTTGTTATTAGGAGGTGACACAGATCTATTTTAGGTGGCTTCCAGCTGCCCGCGCAATTCTGCACTAGTGGCGTGGCAATGTAGGTCATGCAGGACCACCGACTAGGTTATAATAGGCTCGAAAAGTAACGCGAACAACGACGGCGGGAGTTGAAATGGCTTTTGCTGACTAGATTATCATCGCCGCCCAGTTACGCCCCAATCCCACGGTTGGGGAAACTGTGAGCTCTAGACCGAAGCAGCAAATCGGAACGAAAAGCACTTAATCTGTCCTGTTAGTAGGTCAGACTGAAGAGTGTCAATCTCACACAACAAAAGGATTTCATCAAGAGTAACAGTATTTCAATGAAATAGCAGGCCAGGTGAACACCATAACACGTCAGAGGTAAGGCATAAAGACACAAAATAAAGGAGTCCGTTCGTTCAACTCAGCCTTAGGGCAACCGTTCCCAGTCTCTATAAGCCACCCAAACTTACATAGTGGGCAGAAAATTAGCATTAGTTTCTGCGGTTTGTTTCAGTCAACATTAATGAAACACTCACAACCAACTGATTGGACATTCCTACGGAGGTTGGAATGTCAGGTCATCAAAACGACTTTCTACTGAATTATTAATAAGTCGTGTGAGTGATGGGTGGAGGATCCGAAACCAAAGCACCTCAACAAGTAAATCCCACCTACCTGGCCAGCCTCGTCCGTGCAAATCCGATAGTGGAAAATCTTTCCATCGCAGCGCAGGCTGATGGTCAGTCTGCCCACATTGGTCTCAGACTCGCGAACCAGGAAACTGCCTGTGATTCCGCTGTTCAGTAGGTACTCCGCATAGCTGCGATGGATGGCACCGTGGTACCAGCGCTCGGAGAGAAGGTCCGGACAAGTGCACGGGCCCCGGCTATCCCTTTCCTGATGGGTCGACTGCAGTGGCACATTCACGCCGGCCTGATTAAGGCCGTAGCGCTGTCCGCCAGTGGCGTTTGGGACAAAGGCGGTAGTCGTCCCCGAAGGTGCTGCCATTTTCGGCGGGTCGTTGACGCAGTGGGTCGGCAACCAGCCACGCTCGCCAGTGCGAATACACTCCACATCCACCATCTGGGAATCCGATCGGAGACCAAAGTACCGAAGATGGTCGTCTGCCGGATGGGTGATGAAATAAGACAGGGAAGTGAAACGTCTGTACAGGCTTGAGGAGGATTTTGTACTGGAACAAAGATGATCGAGCATATTACCGGTTGAGTCGGCAGACCGGACTTTGAGTTCGTATGAGAGATAATATTACCAACAAAGGCAGGGAGAACGAGAATGCCCATTTCTGGCTCAGAGTACTGGCAAAGACAAACGACTATGATAGCCAGTCTTGGCTTATTTGCCCTGGTCAATCGGCTATAGCCAATCCCTGTATAACCGGGTTTACGTGGCCAGCGAACTTAATTCTCTACCTGTCTAGGCAGAGTCTGACGTGCTCTCGGCTGCCATCGGATTTATTTAGTCGCGTGAGAGTTGTTCCTTATAGCAGACCAAGAGTGTACCTAACGGATAGGCGTGCTGCTAGTGATAGAGCAACGTCAAGTCAATCAATACGATCACCAAATGTGCCGCATATTGGCCCTGTTTGTTTTAAATGCCTGGAGATGTTCTGATCAGCACTCCATTTCGAGGTGCCGCAATATAATGGAGAGTGTAGTAACTGAACAGTTAGGCTTGTATGCAAACACTAATATTCGTCAACGTGGGGGGAGAGATATTAATGACCAGGAGATAACACTGCGTTATGGTTTCCACTGTCACTTGACTGACCAGCTGTCCAATGTCTATCGGGAGTCAGCTGATCAGAGGAGACGCCAACTGCGAAGAGCCATTTGAGTCTTTCGAAAATGCGTCCTAGCTACCGCACGCAGCAGAGAATAATCAGTTAATTGGCTCGCAGCTAATAATGATGTTTGTAAAATACCTGTTACCGATATCACACAAAGCCACGTAATTCTCCTCTCGCGGCTGTGATCGGAAGGCGTGTTAGAAAGTCCTTCCCAGGCCCTTAGCGTAACTCCATGTCATCGCTGATTCCCAGGAGTTACGCAAAGCAGAGGCTGTAGGTTAGGTGAAAGCCGTCTTGTCCGGCATATTACTGTTTTAAAAATAAGTCGACTTGCCAACACTTGACTGAACCCCTAAATTTGGTTTCTGTAAGTTAGTACGCAGTGGAATCCTAGCTCTCCACTGAGGATTGTTCTGGTAATTTGGTCCGGACAAACGGCTCTCTATTAAAAATGGCATTTAGGCATATTTTTAAAAACACGCGCAAAAGCAGTTGCTTGTAATTCTGAAAAATTAATTCACGCTTCCAGGGTGTGAAACATACTCAGAGGGAATTATAGAAGATTAGATGCGACCTAAATTCAACTACATGCATCTCTCACTCAAAGAGAAGACGCCGTCAGACAGCTCTAAGTCAACTGGCTGATGTGAGATCAACTATGTGACCCCGACTTTAAAAATACGGGCAGTGGCAAAGCGGCAATGCATGTGTAAAGACTTGAGGTTTTGAGCGCTAGAGTCAACCGCCCAGAAACTCGAGTGCTATTTTAGAAATCCGTAAAAGTCGTAAACCTTCGAGGAACACCAAAATAACGCAAAAAATCACATGACTTCCCGGGTAACCTCATTGAAAGCCGCCTTCAGATTCAGAAAGGACAAGTTTTGAGTTTGGTGTTATAAGGGCGATGAAGTGCTCTCGTAAACTACGAATGAAATCTGGATGGCCGCTCGTCGTTCACTCATTTTGTTGGACGCAGCGAGACCTGTTGACATAACTTGGCAAATGTGACAGAGATGGAGGCATCACTTTTACTGGCTCTATATTCTTCAATATAGGTTGATTTTCGACGAGTTTAGCACATTCGTACTGCGACACTCATGGTTTGAACATCACGAATAGCGTCTAACCTCACTTGCGAATTCTTTTAAACTGCGTAAGTGGTTGATTTTTGGTCATTTTGAAGATTTTTTCTGGATGGGTTGATTTTTACAGGGTTTTGCAAAATAATGCACCAATCTTCTGGACGCCTGGGAAGCCAGTGCACAATTTGCCTACGTCCATTACGCTATACACCCGCCTCCACCAGATGAACAGCAAGAGCTACCGTTCATCAAGTGCTGTTACAATGTCCACCTTTACCCTTTTATGCCTATTGGTGATCGTTTGGCATGTAAGCGATACATGGTACGCCAAAACTTCAAGTTAAGAGCCCTCTAAAGTGGGTCTAAAAAGGATATTCATCATGAAATATATAAATATTAACGAACGCTACGAAAGACATTAACTTGACTCCTGGTAGTTCATCTGGTTAGGTTGCATACTCCGACCACAAGCGTTTTCAGTTTATAATGAAAAGCAGGGAAAGTTGGGCTGTGCTTGTATGTGCGCAGATAGGCGCTAATTGTTCGCCTAAGGCTTGTCTAAATATACTCTTGTAACGTTTTCCAGTCCTCCTCCTCCGAATGCCTTGTTTCTTCGACATATCTGCGTAGTTAGGACACAACAAAGTCACTGCAGGATGAAAGTGGAGGGCAGGTTGAAGTGTGGCTAATAAAGCGCAGTTGGGGTTGGAATGACTGGCCACAGACCCCTTCTGATCTTTCGGAGGTGCCAGCAACAAGGAAGAAGTTCATAGTAGCAGGGCAAGCGGCCAGGAGCCGTTAAGGTCGTGCGCCTCATTGGAGTGCACCAATGGTCGTGGTGTAGCGCAGAAGGAATGCAGATGATCAGATGTTCAGTTGGATGGTAAAATAGGATTTACAAAACCGGTAGAGCCCTAGCCGTGCTGGGTTCAACTTGAAAATGGTGAGAGAAAGCCTTTATAACATGCACGCTTCGCATTGACAGTTCAGCTGTGCTAGTGCTGCGGCACAGAGAGGCATGCTGAGTTCATTAAATGCGGGATGTATCAATAGGGGCAATCGTCGGGCTGTTTCATGGCTGCCGACTGTCTGGTCTAAATTTGACCTTTAGTAAATACTCAACTTCCCACCATTCGACTGCTCATGCTCTGAGCAAATAAGACCGGATGTGAAGGTCTGTCAAGCACATATAACATGCAAACTCATACAGCCTAACAAAAAGAATACGGAGAACCAGCCCTATTTCGTTGCCGAACAGGCCAAGTCAACAGTCAAGAAGTTAGCGAACTTAGGCAGCTTCCTAATAAAAAAAGTTAACGGCACACTGAGGTGATAAGTCGTTTTGAGCGTGAGCAGTTTGACGTTAGTGCTGTACGATGTATTTGCATTTCGCACGGACAGCGCCCGCTAGCCAAACTGTGCTATGAAAACAGGGAGGAGTTACCTTTGGTTAATTTACAAAAAAAAATTTTAATGTGCAAGTTGTTGACCAATCACGCAACAGTGCTTCTGGTAAAGCTTGATGAGTTGACTATATATCCTCAAATATTTATGTTGGTTTCAATCTAATTTTTGACTTGACTAGTCTAGAGGGCTCAGCAAATCTATTGCGGACAATAAGACTGAAGGGTATCGGCGATCGGTTGATGGGGCGTATTTTCTGCGCAGACGATATCAGCTAAAATGACAATGGTCACAAGAATGTAACAGTCAGCTATCGGATACTCTATAGTTTGGAAACAACAAGATCTCAGAGGGAATGAACGGTAGACTTTTTATGAGTGAGATTTTTAACGCGCCCTAAGAACGGCAGGAAGTTGGCAGTCTAATCACTGCAGACGCGATGATGATGCATCCCACACCATTTAGGGTGTCGAGGTATTGACTTAATTTTAAAAGGGTGAGCCTGGCATGTCATTCGAGTTTCTTAGGGTACAGACAAAAATACCGTATCCTTATTTACCTTGAAAAGTTTATTTTAGGTAACTAAGTTCCCCGAGCGGATAAAAACACCAAGAACGTTCAAGGAGTTGTAAGTGGTATAACTGTGTTAGTTTACAAAACTGGACCCAGTGGATCTATTCGGAAAATTTGTATTCAAGCAGCTACCTTTGGAAGGCAAGTGTTGCCGTTTCCACATTTTGTGAGGAGCACTGTAAGGCACAATACATATGCCGTAGCGTAAATGAGTACTGGGATAGGGAGCGTAGTAAACAAGGCAACTATCAGCATACCGTTGTATAAGGATGGTTATAATGAACATAAAACACGAAAACGGAAGACTGTTTTCTTCTAAGAACATAAAGAGCAGTTTGACATTAAGGAACTATTAAGCGCGTTCACCATACTCGGGCGTTTTCAAAAAGCAATGTTCCCTTGCGGAGAAGGCATTATATAAATGCAAATTCTGCAGACGGCATTGTCTACTATTTCAACTAAAAATACGCAAGACCAACCTTTTTTAACAGCGATTTGTGAAGCTGAATCGGGCCCACGATCCGGGAGGAAGTCACAGAGAGCGAACAATGTGGAATGTACATTTTGGCTACAGTCTGAAGGCGAATTTGACAAGGAATCACCGACTTCCTTGAAGGACTTCTTTTCTAAAGTTAGACAAGTAATAGTAATTCAAATAAGGGACTATGCATGGGGAGGCACTAAAGTCAAACATGGTTGACGACAGAATAGTTTGGCCCAAACGAGGGTGAAAAAAAAGTCATTTTAAAAAGAGGCGGGAAATGAGAACAGATGTTGTTTTTAATTTTTTCAAAAATATATATGCACCCGGAATACATTTTTCGGCACAAACCTCAGGTTCAGTCCAGAAGTTTGTGTAAGTATACAAGTTGAAATCAATAGTTTCGGCGGATTGGCCGCATAATACTCACCATCGGCCAACAGATTATTAATTGTATATATAATTCTTACACTGCCAGAACGGGTATAAGCTAGTACCTGCGCCTGGGAGTACGAGAAACCAATGAATATACCAAGGAACTATAAATTAGTACGTTGGTGAACGTGCTACAAAGTAAAACTGTCGGATTAGATTAAAATAGGAATTCTGGCCAGAAAACGAAGGTTTAGTCCATCAGTCTAGAATAGATCCAAATAAAGAGTTCATTATGAATTTCGGATAATACCACAGACTTAAAATTTGCGGTAACTGAGTACTTTGCAGTTTGGTAGATCGTGCATGAACCGCCTCGGTATATACGCTTAAATCTTTACCAATAACCAGACCAGGGAGATTTTTGACTACATGCAGCATAGTGTGGCAATACACGGTTGTTGTTTTATGCGGCTTCACTTGTTTGGTAGTCCTGTATGTGTACTGTTGTGCAAGAATTATTAAAAAAATAATGGTGAAAAGATTGCTTGCTGATATTTCATCCAAGACGGACTTGGAGGTGCACGCTAGAGAGGAAGCAA
Organism: Spirometra erinaceieuropaei; assembly: GCA_902702965.1. Taxonomy (NCBI): domain Eukaryota; kingdom Metazoa; phylum Platyhelminthes; class Cestoda; order Diphyllobothriidea; family Diphyllobothriidae; genus Spirometra; species Spirometra erinaceieuropaei. The sequence goes on along the minus strand of CACRXP010000021.1, from coordinate 649,720 downwards.
AACAATAGAAGAGCACATACTATTCAGTATTTTGAATGTCGCGCGCCGTCAAAAGTACTAGGGTATAAAATTCGTGGGAGCAAAACGTCGCGATGGAAATGTCATTTCGAACTAATGAGCGGATTATTTTCATGCGAGACCGGTCATGTTGTGTTTGCTCTCGCAAAATTGGCTGAACAGCGTGCACCCTAGAGGAACCTAGGACGCTAGCTAGATTTTACAGACGTAGGGATAAGAGACACTGTCAGGGAATTCGCACCTCTCGTGATGGACAACTGCAATTTTGGTGACTTTTTACAGTTCGAAGAAATAGTAACTATGGCCACAGTAAATGCGGTTTTACCAAAAACTTTAGAACGTGGATGAGCTAAAAGAGTTCCAGAGGACCCGTGTGTATCTACCGTGCAGATATTCTTGGCTAAACTCAATTAACAAGACTTAGTTCGACTTAAATGATAAAGCCAAATCATGTACGGCATTCGAACACAAGATTCATACGATGCACTAAAAGAGGCGAAAACGAGATCATCCGTGGTCACAAGCAATAACCGGACAAAGGCTGGCTCATATCTACTACAAATTTCTGTGTGATATATTTTGTGGGATACATTCCACAAGTACTCCCGCTAGTAAGCGTAGCAACAATTACTCGCTAAGGTGTGTCCATGACAACAGTGACGATTTGTTCCGGTATGCAACGAATGCAGATTGTGAATTTTGTCGCAAAGACAAATAAATGAGACAAGAGAGCGGGGTAGTAAAATGTCCGGAAAGTGACTCGACAACATAACCACTTGAAAATATTGAAAACGCAAACCGAGCTTTGAAATCTGCTTCAGACCGACGTATTTTTGAACTGTGGATTAAAAAGATGAAGGAAAAGCGTTTTCAGCAACTATTGTGAGAAGAGGATTGACTGAGCACCGTCGTGCATAGGCGTATCGCGATTTGCGAACGCCTAATTGGTACATCCAAGCAGATATCAGTAAAAACAAGTAAGTTTGTTTGGTATTTCACAGACATCAAAAGAGCGCCCCAGTGATAATTATTTTATAGTTTGGTACCTGGTGCTAGGTCACTATAAACAGGAAAGGGAATATGACTGATTACACCAATGCAGTTGGGTGGGACGAATGTCCCGAGTTTACGTGCCAACGACGACCTGCTAAGACTGCAAACTGATAAACAGCAGTCTGAGAACGGGGCAGGTGTGCCTACCACTTATATGGGTAACTATAAAGAATGCCCATGGTGTAGAGACGGCAAATGCAACAGATCTGGCCACACACATGAAGATGGTACAAAGTACACGGCAATGTTTAGTCTTTAAAACTGAATGTTTTGACCCGCGGTCCGTACAGCACTAATTTACTCTTCGTAAACAAGGTAGGATACATTTCTTTGGTGCTTCTTGCCTGAGTCCTCGAATTTTAATTGCTAAATAAAGGAAATCCTTGCAGCAATGTGCTAGAAATACATCACTCCATGACTAGTACACACAAGTGACTGCGTCATGCTGAAAAATGCACGATCAGAGGATAACGTGCACAGGTCCGCCGCACAAGCGCATTACTGGGCATAGTGAGCACGAGTAATGATATGGAGTACGTGCGTACAGACGAAGATATCGCAGCCACGTCTCATCGGCGCAAACACAGATCGCTAGGAGCGAATGCACTCACAGTCTGTGTCATGGCCTTTCAAGTCGCATACCGGTGAGGCTAACTACAACAGATGCACGTTGGTCTGAAGTCGGAGATGCCTGCGAACAAACTCACGGCTAACAATTATTGGTAAACAAAACAGTTTACAGACGGTCTCCCAGAGGACGTAACGATGTTAATCTCAGAACGTAAAACTGAGAAAAAAAACTACTCTAGTAACTGGCACGCGTGTGCTAGCAGCGTGCTGGACATATGCTAAGTCATTGTTGTAATGCACGAAGGCCATTTCCATTAACATAAATATTACCAAAATAAAAGTAATGAGGGTCCTTATATTGACAAAAAGAATACGCTTACCGTTTTTCGGCATAGGTTCACGATCGCTGAAATCGACCGTGCCTTTCCTACTCTTTTCCTTCGTCTGTTGTCCACCCATTTTGAGAAACGTTTGGTTAAAGCAAACGATAAAGCTAAACAGCGCAAACCGACCAAACCAAAAGAAAGCAAAGTCAACCCTCGAACGGAATTCATCGTGAAATTCAAGGTCATCAAGTAGCCTCAAAGGCTAAGTGCACATTACCTCAAATTTTTTTCGGTCATCCGAATGTCTCTTACTAGTTTATAAAGTAAATTATGCTGACGAAGCAAAGATGTTCAGAAATTCTACGTCTTTTTGTTTATTTGCTCCAGTTAGTTGTCAGTTTTTCTTTTAACCTGCCTTGTTTTACGGAACAGGTTTCAAGATTGAAGGTAAGGTCAGCGTTTGTTCCATCTGATGGTTTATGTCAAAACTCCATCTTCGTCTGCCTTTGGAGAGTAGCTCGAGCCGTCTTTCGTTTTTCTCAATATGATAGCAATAATAATGATAATACAACGTTTATTTTCCGCCATGTGCCAGTTGACATTTTGATTTTACAATAAAGTCAAATAAAATGATCATACCAGTATTATTATTAATATTGAAATACATTATTAATTTAACTATTAAGTTTTGTTTCTAGGATCCAGCAGTCGGTTATTTAACTAAGGCAGTTTAGGTAGTAATGGTCCGACGGATTTGTCAGATGAACGACACAGCTTAGAATTTGTGCAAGTCAAAGCAGACAAAGTTCCCTGCAAGCACGTGGCCGCCTCGGTTGGTGTTGCTTTGAGGGGGCTGGTACTGAGCACATCACACCATGAGTTGAGCATCGTTCTTTCCTCCACTGCCCTTTCATTTCACACGTTTGTTGCAACAGACGTACGTAAAACCAAATCCTTTTGATGTCTTTCATGTTTGTAAGCTCTTATTATTTTGATAACGGTTTTATTTTAAAGTTCTGGGGTGCCAATTAGGTTACATGGCTTAAGTGTTACTGCGGAAATTCTCACGGATTATGTTTCACTTAAACCCATTATGCATTCATTTTCCGTTTTTCATGGAAAGTAAATATGAAGCGAAACTACCTGGGATACCTCCGGAGCATTATCTACGAGCGCATTAAGCGGGACATGCAGGCATACTTTGTCGCCGTTGATGGACCTGAGTGTTCTGTCCCATCGAAATCGTACGCGGTATCAGATAATTCGCCTGAAAGGCAAATGCCTATTTTGAGTCCAGAAGTTCCTACGAGTAGGTTCTTTACGTGTTTAACCAAAAAATGGGTATTGAGGCAGTTGATGAGGCGGTTAGCACAAACCCAGTGGGAGGTAATTGTTTTCTGGCGGATTTGCAAGAATTTCGCCATGACGTGTAACTGCCACTTCCGTAACAAAGAGCTGTTTTATATGCTACGGCCCTCCCATACAGACGTACCCAAAGACCCCTCGATCAAGCACCTGAAGAACGGGTGATATGTCCGTTTGGGAGTTTGACGATGTCTGCTGCACGAGCCGCGCCGTCGGCCGCAATTTGCGTTTAGTTGCACATTGACGCAAAGACGTTTACGGAAAGTTAACGACGGCGTCCTAAATTCTCCGTGGCCCTTTCTCGCTTTCATAGAGAAAATTTTTTGGGAAGGATGAGGAAAATAAAAGCTTGATCGAGTCCCTATTCAAATAAAGGCGTAGTCTTCTCCTAAAAGTGTGTAGATCACTTGAAGTTCTTATATTTAATGGACGGTTATTCCAGAGAAAAGTATACCTGGAAGCGAAAAAATAGAGCTCTTAGAGGCAAAGGCAGTGGGCGGAGGTATAGTCAAGTAATGGTTGCGAAGATTTTATGGGCGACTACTAGGGGTAACAGCTGAAACAGAGGCCTGCTTCTAGTCTTCGAACCCATAAAAAGTTTAGGTATGGGGTCAGCACATGCTTGTCCTTGAGACACGTCCGGGGACTCCTCTCCAACAGCCGCCTTGACCCGGTCGATGCTGACTACGTCCTCTTTGCAACCTCGCAGGATCCGAAAGGTCTTGCTGTTACGTGCAAGCACACGGAACGGTCCTTCGTATGGTGATTCTAACGGCTTCCGCACAATATCACACCGAACGAACACATGGGTGCAGTTGGCTAAGCCTTTTTCAAAATAAGGCTCGGTCGATGGAGCTCGAGGTGGAACCGGGCAAAACGAGAGCATGAATTATCGCAGACGATGCACAAAATTTTCGGGGGTCACTTCGGCACCACGAGAGTTTGGAGTGACCATCTCACCAGGGAGTCGGAGGGTAGTGCCGAAAACCAATTCGGCTGCGCTGCAGTCCAAGTCTGACTTCAGTGCCGCACGAATGCCAAGAAATGCAACGGGTACATTGTCTGACCAGTTTTCGGGATCTTCTGCGGCACGCAGTGCAGTTTTTTCCTGGCGGTGGAAACGCTCCACCATGCCGTGGGCAGCTGGGTGGTAGGCCGTCGTCCGAATACGTGTGCAGCCAAGGAAGTTAAGAAGAGTTTGGAAAAGTGTGGACTCAAACTGCGCGCCTCGATCAGTCGTAATCATGGATGGTGCACCGAATATGGCGACCCAACGAATGACGAAGGCTTTCACAATGGTCTCAGCTTGCACATTCGGTAAAGGAATGGCTTCCGGCCAACGGGTATAGCGATCAACGCAGGTGAGAAGATGAGTATAGCCATTGAATGGAGGTAAAGGACCTACGACATCTAAATGCACATGGTTGAACCGTGCATCGGGGCTGGGGAACGTGTCCGATGGAGACTATTTGTGGCGTTGAACCTTGTTACGTTGGCAGCAAAGGCACGATCGTGTCCAAGCTTTCACATCTTTGTTCAACCCAGGCCATACGAACCTTTCCGCGAGGAGCTTCTGTGAGGCTCGAATCCCAGGATGGGAGAGTCCGCGGAGAGTTTGAGAAACAGCTCGACGCATCGTGGCAGGCACAGAAGGGCGATGAAAAGGAGTCGATACGTCATAAAAGATTGTGCCAGTGCCGGTGGTCATTGGGACGTCAACTAATTGAAGACTGTCAACAGACTCGTCGCCAGGGCATCCGACATGTCGTTGTTCGGCCGCCATAGCACCAAGATCAATCCCGTGTGAGAGGTGAAACGCCGAGAGGGAAGGTCTGGACAGCATGTCAGCCACCGCATTCTTCGGGCCATCATTGTGGCGGATATCGATGGTGAATTGCGAGATGTAATCCAAATGAGAAATCTCTCTCGGGTTATATTTGTCAGAATGGGATCGGATGGCAAATATAAGTGGTTTGTGGTCTGTGGAAATTGTGAAGTCACGACCCTCAAGGAAGTGTCGGAAATGTTTTACGGCTAGGTAAATGACAAGAAGTTCACGGCCAAACGTGCTATATCTCGTCTCGGCAGGTGAAAGCTTCTTGGAGAAGAATGCCTACGGTCATGTCGAGTCGTTGTTATGCTGTTGGAGGACTGGTCCTATGGCAACCGTCGAAGCGTCAACCATCAGGGACAATGGGGCTTCTGGAGCAGGATGAGTGAGCAAGGTAGCATCAGCAAGGGAGGTCTTTATTCTTTCAAAAGCAGTCAGCGCGTGGCCACGTAACTCAAGGGGACCCTTGGGACCAGAGAGCAAGTTGGTGCGTGGCAGCATAAGGTCGGTACAGTTCGGTAGGAACCGGCGATAAAAGTTTACCATGCCAAGGAAACGTTGCAACTGACGCTTGGAGGTTGGTGGAGGAAAGTCACGAATGGCCTCAACCTTGGAAGACAGGGGACACAAACCTTGTGCATCGACATGGTGACCAAGAAAATCAAGGGACGGCACACCCAGAACAAACTTCGAAGGGTTAATGACCACGCCAAACTGATCGAGGCGGTCAAACACTAAGGCAAGATGCTCTTTGTGTTCCTCGGCATTTCGACTGGCCACCAAGAGGTCATCGATGTAGGCGTTCACAAACGGGAGACCACGTAGGACTCGGTCAATGAACCTCTTAAATGTTTGGGCAGCATTGCGAAGACCAAATGGCATGCGAATAAATTCGAACAGGCCGAATGGTGTGGTGACGGCAGTTTTGGGAACATTCTCAGGAGCGACAGGAATCTGATGGAAGGCCAAAACAAGGTCAATCTTCGAGAAAACCGATTTGCCGAAAAGAGCTCCAGAAAAATCTTGAAGATGAGGGACGGGATAACGATCTGGGATGGGTGCATTGTTGAGGGCGCCATAGTCACCACAGGGCCGCCAGTCGTCTGATGTCGCCTTGGGCACCATATGCAGAGGGGACGCCCATGAACTCTCGGACGGGCGAATTATGCTCAGTTGCAGCATGTGCTCAAATTCGGCCTTCGCCGCTTGCAGACGGGACGGAGCCAGTCGTCTAGGCCGTGTGAATACTGGGGGGCCAGAGGTTCGAATGTGGTGGACAACGTCATGCTGGATCTCACCACTGTGACACAGGGGTTTGATTATGTTGGGGTGTTGGAGGGGCAGGTCTCGGTATGGGCAAGCAATACCTGTGTCCAGAACAGATAAATTGTAGGAGTCATTAAAGGGTGTAAGACCGCGGACAGAAAGACCAGTTGAGCGGTCGAGGAGACAGGAACGCCGATAGTCAACAAGGAGATCAAACTCGGTTAGGAAGTCGGAACCAAGGATCGCATGAGGCACATCGGCAATCACAAATATCCTGGAGAATGATCGACGTAAACCAATGTTTAGCGTTAGGGAACGACTACCAAAAGTGGAAATGGGGAACAGTTTGCAGTTTGCAGATGTAGACCAGGGCTGGGACAGCGGCGGTCAACTGGAGTGGGGGGAACCACGTTGATCTGGGCTCCGGTGTCCACCAGGAAACGCCTGCGAGTCACATTGTCGCAGACATAAAGGGTGCGACCAGAGCTTGGAGAGCCAGAGAAAACGGTCGCGTCTATTCTCTGGCTGGCTGGTTTCCCTGTTTCGGTTTAAATGAACAAGGGGAAGAACATTTGCGAGCCTTGGCGGCAAATTTTGCGTGATGCCAACACAAATTGGCTGTGCGAGGTCGCGAACGTGAACGATGACGGCTGGGTGAGCGACTACAGGTAATGCGAGCAAGCTGTAGTTTTAGAGAGGCTATCTCATTCGTCATAGCCGACATCTGTTGCAGTAGCTGCTCGTTAACCGTTGAAGAGTATGTGGAAATCTGAGCAACGGAAGGTGGCTGGAACCGTTGAACCTCTATCACTGGGTCTGCCATTTCAGCAAGATGTGAAAGGGTAAGGCCTTGCGAGCCGGATGCCAAAATCGTTTGGACATCTGCAGGCAGCCGCTCTAGAAACATCTCTTTAACGAGTTTCTCGTCGACCTGCATGTCTCCTAAGAGAGTACGCATTCGTCGGAGAAGTTCTGAGGGCTTTCGGTCGCCCAGTGATTCCTCCTTGATCAACTGGTGGTAGCGTTGTCGGTCAGATACAGCATTGAGACGAAGGATTTCCGCCTTCAGAGCAGAATAGGGAGCGTCTGCAGGGGGTTTCACTAACAAGGGTTGAACTTGTGAGATAATATTGGCAGGGAGAACCTCCACAAGTTTGTGGTATTTCGACAACTCCTTCGTAATGTTGGCGGAGTAAAAGGCTGACTCAATGTGGATAAAATAAAGTTCAGGGGTGTGTTGCCAGAAATCAGGCAAAGTGAAATGGACGGCATGAACAGACTCGGCAGGAACGTCAGGTTGTTGAATTGAGGAAGACATAATAAGCAAAATATAGGTAGCACAATATCGTGAAAAGGTTAGCGGGAAATTTAAATGAACTAAAATTTAGCAAATAAATACAGGACATTAAATGTTACAGAAGGAAAGAACTTTTTTTCAGTTTATTTCAGTTTATTTGGTAAGGATAATAGGCAAAGCCTTTGAAAACCCTATTGATTACATGTCAGCTCGTTAGAAATAACTGTACACGAACAAAAACTGTTCACTATTAAAACAGTACGTGGTTCATTTGAGTGGCATTGTCTCAGAGAAAATATTTGTCTGGACCAGGGGTATTAATTCAGATTCAGACTGCCAAGGGAAAGCAGGGGACAGAAATAATCATCCAAGCGTTTCTTGAAGAGTTGCAGAGACGTCGCCTCCACGACTGACTGAGGGAGATCGTTCCATTTCTCCACTACCCTCTGCGTGAAAAATTCAGAACGGAGATTCAGCCTGGACATTGTTGTCCGTAACTTCATCGAGTGACCACGAAGATTGGGTGAAAGGTGCCACTGAAACATGTCCTCAAATTAAAGTCCATACTCAAGGCCATGTATTATCTTGTAGACGAGGATAAGATCACCTCTTTGCTGCCTGTAACACAGAGGGAATAAATTAAGGCAATTCAGTCTTTCTGTATAAGATTGGCTTTTTAGACCGTTTACCAGCTTTTTTGCACGCCGTTGTACTCGTTCGAGGCATGTTTGGTCCTTTACTAGCCACGGCCGCCATGCTCGTATGCCATATTCTAAGTGGGGCCGAACAAATGTGCCGTAAACTCTCCCAAAAAGGTCTTGGTCAAAGTTAACGAAAGCCCCTTTTATTGCATGCAGCACTCCCCTGGCGTTTTTTGCAGCCTTGTGGCACTGCAGTGTTGGTTTCAGGTTGTTCTATATCCAAACCCCGAGATCCTTCTGTGAAGATTCTGCGGGGAGCCTTATATCTTTCAGGTGATATGTCCTCAGGCTCTCATTTGAATGAGAGTTGGTTGGACGCAGATGAAGGACGGTACACTTCTCCACATTGAAATCTAGAAGCCATTTCTTTGACCACGCTTGCAGTCGGTGCAGACTATCTTGAAGGGATCTCTGATCATTCGGACCCTTAATGACTTGTCAGAGCTTAGCGTCGTTTCCAAACATTATTTTGCCGCAGTCGACTTCCTGAAGGCTGTCGTTAACGTAAAGGATGAAGAGCAATGGTCCCAGAACTGAGCCTTGAGGCACACCACTGGTCACATTCACCCATTCTGACACATCATCCCCGATACAGACACGTTGTTTTCGACCAACCAGAAACGCCCTAATCCAGTTCAGAAGATCTCCCCGGATGCCGATGGCGCTCAATTTGTGAAGAAGACGTTGGTGCGGGACAGTGTCAAAAGCTTTGCGGAAATCGATGTACACGACATCGACCTCAAAACACTCTTCTAGAGCCCTGGTCCAGACCTCCAGACAAGCTAGCAGATTTGAGAGGCAGGAACGTCCTCTCCTGAAGCCATGTTGAAAATCCTGCAAGATGTTATTTTCTTCACAAAATTGCTGTATAGCGCTCTTTACTATAGCTTCCATCGTTTTGCAAGGGAGGCAAGTTAAGCTAATAGGCATAAAGCTGCTTGCTGTCATCCTGCTACCTCCCTTATGCAATGGAACGAGGTTAGCTGTCTTCCACTGTGAGGGCAGCCTTCCTATTCTCATTGGCGGCTCAAAGAGAGTCGAAAGAGGCTTTGACAGCTCCATTGATAGCTCCTTAAGTATCAGCCCGGGAATTCCGTCGGGTCCAGGAGACTTATCAGGCTTTATTTGACTGAGGACGCGTCTGACTTCTTCGACGGAAAAGGCGACGGTTTCAATGACGGCAGTTTCTTGGCGCATTTGAAGCTCCCGGCTGTCTCGGTCCATTTCAAACTGCTGATTGTCTTCTAGGGACTCTTCCGTAAAAACCGATTGAAAAAACTGAGATAGAAATCGCACTTTCTGTGGCCCTTCAACTAATAAGTTTCCGAGGCTATCCTTTAGACACGCAATTTCGTCCCTATGTTTCCTCCTACTGCGGATGTACCCGTAAAACTTCTTGTGACATGTAATGGATTCTGCTATCAGTCGACGCTCGAAAGAACTTCTAGCAACCCGTATTTCTTTGCGGCATTTATTGCGCTGATCCTTATATTCGGCGAGTGACCTTGGATCTCGAAGTTGCAAATACTTTTTCCAGAGTCTCTGTTTCTTCTTCATGGTCCTTTTTGTCGTCGGATTGACCCACGGCGGTCGCGCACATGGTCTTGTCATTTTTATTGGGCAATGGGAATCAACCAGACGCTCTATAATCCCGCGAAGTACTGCCAATATTCGTCTGAATCTTCTGTGTTGACCAACCAGGTTTCCTCCAAAAGAGTGCGTCTCATTGCGTTAAAGTCACCCTTCCAAATATTTCTGCGCGTCTTGATTTTTGGTTGTTGGTTGGATAGGAGAGAGCACACGCAGGTAAAAGCAATATGATCGCTTAAACCGAGTGGAGGTTGTGGATTCACTTCCTTTATGAGTCCTTCTTCTTGACTGAAAACGAGATCTAAACAGTT
>CACRXP010000021.1:601023-632126 GCA_902702965.1 Spirometra erinaceieuropaei | reverse complement strand
TCGCTGGTCTTTTTCTCGCCTGAGAGACTGGCATTCAACTGTGTCTAGTTCCCTGGACGAACATTCGTCAGTTTCAGCGTTTGATATGGCTAAAGAAGCCGTGGTTGCATATGTTTTTTTCCGATTCTGAATTGCCGAATTCGTCGGCTTCTTCTCTTCACGTAAGTGGTGAGTAAGCTGCCTTAACTTTTCTACCTCCATTTTTAGACCTTTTAACTCCCCCTCCATTTTTGAAAACTTTTGGATGAGTCCAAAACATGTGGTACAGAATTCATCGTCGTATGTGACATCCCCCAACTTCACTAGACTTTTTGCGCGTTTTACGGGCATTGGTCTGACAGCAGAACGTCCAACACTACAGTCATTAATATCATGCGTAATAGAATATGTATTATTATTTTTAACGACATTGGCGCGAGTCACTGGCCTAGCGGTAACGTCGGTTGTCTGTCCGACCGATGGACCGGGTTCAAATCCCGCCTTGGGTATACATTTTACACCGTGTTTTGAGGGCATTTCTCTGAATAACACTACCGAGTTTACAAGTTTCAAACGGTTTTCTTAAAGGTATGACACGAATTTTCAACCAGATCGAGGATATGAGGTAAACGACTCAGCCTTTCGTAGGTTTTGGGTATTGCTCCGTGCTGTTGCAGAGAGGCGACTGGACGACGATAGGTTATCCCTCACAAGTCCTGATGTGGTCGGAAGGAGATAGGCTTTCCGAACGAGACCCCCGTTGAAATTCTGTGAGAATCGAGATATTGCTATGAATAATCGACTTGTAAATTCCGAGAGGCCGTCAGGGTGTCCAGGACTCAGGAGACTCGAAAAAGTTAAATCCCTCGGAGGTCGAAAATTTCAAACCGAATTCAAAAGACGCGGTTATTCACAGTCTGCGCTAACGTCGGGAATCACCAATGACTCAAATTATGTCGTTCCCGCGAACTTACGATCTACGGCTTACTAACCTCATAAACGGAGAGAGGTAAGGAAGGCCAGTAAGTGAATAAAGTTAATATTCTGAATGTGCAACGACCTGACCAGAGAGCATACAAGCGACGGAGTCCTCGTCACTTTAAAACGAATGCTATAGTAAAACAAACGTGACAAGATTGTCAAAGGTCAAGTATTCAAGTACTTCAGCACATATCTACGTAAACATTTGCGCGTCCTTTTCAGTCTATTTCTGTGAGCATGATCTTCAAGGCCCCCGCCTACTTTATTCTGAAACTAATTGCCCCCTTTTCCTCGTTTCGAAGTATACTTTCCTTTGCAATCGCCGTCCAATCAATATAAGATCATCGGATAACCCATATATTTTTGATGGATAACAGCGCCCTGATCTGAGTACTGATTCGAAAAAATTATTATTTTCCTCATCCTTCGTAGGAGACTATATTTATGATTTTGAGAGAGGATCGTCGAGAATTTAGTACGTCCACGCGAAAGTGCTGTGGCCCCTCACGTTTGTCAAAATGAGTATGGTTTCGCTTTCCTGGGTGTCAACGGAAATTTCGATTTATCCGTTATTCAGTTTATTCAGTTAATTTCAGTTTATTTGGTATGGATAATATGCAAGGCCTTTGAAAACCCTATTGATTACATGTCAGCTCGTTAGAAATAACTGTACACGAACAAAAACTGTTCACTATTAAAACAGTACGTGGTTCATTTGAGTGGCATTGTCTCAGAGAAAATATTTGTCTGGACCAGGGGTATTAATTCAGATTCAGACTGCCAAGGGAAAGCAGGGGACAGAAATAATCATCCAAGCGTTTCTTGAAGAGTTGCAGAGACGTCGCCTCCACGACTGACTGAGGGAGATCGTTCCATTTCTCCACTACCCTCTGCTATCAGTCGACGCTCGAAAGAACTTCTAGCAACCCGTATTTCTTTACGCATTTAGTTCGCCAATCCTTATATTCGGCGAGTGACCTTGGATCTCGAAGTTGCAAATACATTTTCCAGAGTCTCTGTTTCTTCTTCATGGTCTTTTTTGTCGTCGGATTGACCCACGGCGGTCGCATACATGGTCTTGTCATTTTTCTTGGACAATGAGTATCAATCAATGGGATCACAAGCGGCACCATAATCAAACGCCCCAAAACTCTGAAACTAACATTTTTTACACCAACGGTGTTCCCCAAGGCTCTGTTCTTGGCCCTACGCTGTTCCTCGTATACGTCAATGACTGCGCAAACGAACTGAATTGCGATGTCGCAATGTTTGCCGATGACATAAAGATCTGGAGTACCATACGAAGCGAAGTTGACGAGGTGCGACTGCAGACAAATCTGGACCGCCTCGAGCAATGGTCGAAAGACTGGCTTCTACCGTTCAACGTAAACAAGTGTACTTTCCTACGCGTCGGCAGAACCAGTTCTCCTAACCACACGGTCTACCGTCTGACTGGCAAACCACTGCAAGAAGTCGACGCCCAGAAGGACTTGGGTGTATGGATCACAACCTCGCTTAAGCCTTCGCTGCAATGTTCAAAGGTGGCCAAGTCGGCGATGTCCATGCTATACCTTGTCAAACGGGCGTTCTCCTCCTTTGATGAAGACTGCTTCGCCAAGGTCTTTCAAACTTTTGTGCGACCGCATCTGGAGTTTGCTATCCAAGCATGGCGACCCTGGACCGCTAAAGACTTGGGCATACTCGAAAAAGTTCAACGGCGAGCAACGAAACTTGTATCTGGGCAGTGGTCACTACCCTAAGAAACGCGATTAGCTAATCTTGACCTCTTTCCTTTGAGTTACAGACAGCTACGTGGGGACCTGATACAAGCTTTCCGCATCGTGCGCAATCATGGCTGCTGCCTCGCGTTTGGAGACTTCTTCGAGTTGGCGACTACGACTAACCTGAGAGGCCATCCACTCAAACTGCGTGTGGCTGGTGTCCGGCTAGACACCCGAAAGTTCTTCTTCTCCAACAGAGTGGTTGCAGCTTGGAATGCCTTGCCTGAGGATGTTGTTATGTCAGGCTCGGTAGATACTTTTAAATGGAGACTAGATCAGCATTGTAGCGCGCACCACAATAACGCCGGACTACGGCCACCTTGACAGCCAACGCGGACAATTAAGTGTTATAACGATGCTACTACCAACATTTAAGTAATATATGTTTATGTTATTTATTAAGCCTGGGCCACGTCGCACTCCGCTGTTCGCATTCACCACGATGCCTGTAGACTAAACAATTTTAATTCTTCTCCCGTGTCTTAAGTGTGCCTCAACTGTACGCTGTATTTTGACCAACAAAGCAAGTTAATGTGCCTCTAAACTCTGTTAACGCATGACGTTCTGCGTTAATCTGTACAGTTTTTGCTATTCCCCTCGCATTTCTTTCATGTTACTTCATTTCCATTTCCTCCATATATATCCTCTGCATGTAACCAATAGGGATTTCAAAGGTACACACCTACTTTCCCTGAAATATACTGATACTGATACATACTGATACTAACGTGCAGAGTATATTGCCCAAGTTAGACGAACTGAAAATCCACATCTGTGACCTTTCCCTTGACATTGTCTCTTTGACAGAAACCTGGCTGTCTGAAAACGTGGATGACCGCGAATTAATGCTACCAGGATTTCAATTGTTTCGAAGAGACAGGAGAGAGCGTCAGGGAGGAGGAGTCGTCACGTACGTAAAACACGGCCTGCTTGTGTCAGAAAAAACAGAACAGTTTGCCTGCAGCGCCGAGACTATCTGGCTCACTATAAGGGTACCAGGATCACATAGCCTTGAAGTTCTGACCGTCTATCGACCACCAAAGAGTGACCCCGAGGCTGAAGCTCGTCTGTTAGAGGAGCTAGGACGATTTGCTCTCCGGCCTGACGTCCTAATCATGGGCGACTTCAATGCACCGCTCATTAATTGGAGTTCACTATACGCGCGCGGCCCAGAACTAGCTTTCGACCGACGCTTCTTGGACATGGCACTCAGGTCATTTCTCACACATCACGTCCTATTTCCCACAAGGGCCCGTGAGGGGCAGCAGTCAAACTGCTTGGACCTGGTGCTCACGAAATCGATGGACAGCATAGATGAGGTACAATGTCTGCCTCCCTTAGGTCGAAGCGATCACGTTGTACTTCAATGGGACTATTCAATCTTTTCCGTGCCTGAACAGCCCACCAAAATTAGAAGAAATATTTGGCGTGTGGACTTCGATCAAATGAAGGCCGAAATCAACAATACGGACTGGGAATCAGCGTTTTCCGGAAATATAGAGGAGAATTGGAAATGGTTCAGTGAATTACTGCATGCTCTCCTGACAAACCACTGCCCGCTTTCGCGGAAGGGGCTAAACAAACGACCCCGGTGGCTGGCCCAGGCGTTAAAAAAGGAAATAAATAAAAAACAGAGATTGTGGCAGAAATCTCTTACTGATGGGACTCCTGTATCCATAAACGCATACAAAATGCAGAGGAACTTAGTCAAGCGGCTGACCCTCAGGACACGGCAAAATTTTGAAAAAGACCTATTGAATCGTGCTATGGAAAATACAAAATTATTCTACAGCTACATAAGAAGCAGCACACGAAACAGAGATCCAATCCCCCTCCTGAAGACTAGCGGAGACGTAGAGATTAGTGAGGATGGAGAAAAAGCTGAGCACATTTCACAATTTTTCAAATCCATCTTTACTAGTGAAAGTCCATTTACTCCCCCCGACTACGACTTCGATGAGGGTCCAAAAATTGAGTCTGTGTCTTTTGATGAAGCGACGGTTCGCAAAGAGCTAATGACGCTAAATGAGTCGAAATCACCAGGTCCAGACGACAAACCGCCTAAGTTACTGAAGGAGCTCGCTGCCGAACTAGCCAAACCATTGTCCATGCTTTTCCAAGCCTCGTTCGAAGCCGGCGGCTTGCCCGCCGACTGGAAATCTGCGCGGATCACACCATTGCATAAAGGAGGCAGCAAGGCCTCTGCAAAAAAATTACAGGCCAATTAGCCTCACTTCCATCTGCTGCAAACTCATGGAGAAAATAATCAAGCGAGAGCTGATGCGCTTCCTAGAGCAGCATAATTTATTATCTGATGCGCAGCATGGGTTTCGTAGTGGCAGGTCTTGCGTGAATAACCTGCTCAACTGTTTAGAACGTTGGACTCGGTCAGTTGATGAAGGCAATGCGCTGCATGTAGTCTATATCGACTTCAAAAAGGCATTTGATTGTGTCCCACATCAGCGACTCCTGCACAAACTGAGCCGAACAGGCGTTAGGGGTAACCTCTTAAAATGGATTCAAAGCTTCCTGTTAGACCGTTGTCAAACTGTCCATGTCGGTGGCCAGAAGTCGACGGAGGTTGCCGTTGAAAGCGGTGTTCCCCAAGGCTCAGTTCTTGGCCCTACTTTGTTCATCATTTACGTCAACGATTGCGTGCGTGAACTGGATTGTGGTGTCGCCATTTTTGCGGATGACATTAAGCTCTGGAGCGTCATTCGAACTGCAGATGACGAAGAGCATCTGCAGGCGAACCTAAATCGACTCCAACAGTGGTCAAAGGCCTGGCTTCTGCCGTTCAACGAGAAAAAGTGTGATATTCTACGAGTCGGCAGAGCTCGCTCTCCGAACCATATGGCCTACTGTCTAAATGGTATACCACTGCAAGAAGTGGACTCGCAGAAGGACTTGGGAGTATGGATAACGACCTCGCTCAAACCCTCGCTGCACTGCACGAAGATAGCCAAGTCTGCAATGTCAGTCCTCTACCTTGTCAAGCGGGCTTCCTCTGCCTTTGACGAAGACTGCTTCGCCAAAGTCTTTCGAACTTTTGTGCGTCCGCAACTAGAATTTGCTATCCAAGCTTGGAGACCCTGGACCGCGAAGGACCTCAGCATCCTTGAAAGGGTTCAAAGGCGTGCAACGAAAATTGTGGCAGGACAGGGTTCACTACCATATGGAACGCGGTTAGCTAACCTTGATCTCTTTCCCTTGAGTTACAGGCAGTTATGGGGTGACCTGATACAAGCCTTCCGTATCATACGCGGTCAGGACTGCAGCCTCGTACCGGGTGACTTCTTCGAGTTAGCAACCACCACAAATCTACGAGGCCATCCATTCAAACTACGTGTGACAGGGGCCAGACTGGACACACGAAAGTTCTTCTTCTCCAACAGAGAGCTAGAAGCCTGGAATGCCCTGCCTGTGGATGTCGTTATGTCTGCTTCCGTCGAGGTTTTTAAGAGGCAGCTGGATTTGTGTAGCAGTGTACACTAAATTACCACCCCGATCTCTGTAACCTCGACAAATTCCATTATTATAATACTACTTGCTATATTTCAGTAACATTTTAAATTGAACTTATTATTGTACCAACCCATCGCCTACGCTTACTGACATGCACATATGCAAATTTTGTCCCCGGACATATTATTTATTTCGCTGCACTCGAAACGACAGCTCTACAACTGCTCGTACCACTGAAATCCGAGACAGTTTGTTTGTCTGTACAGACCTGACGCTTTTCCGATTATTTGTTACTTTATAATACCGTTTCGAGTTTTTGAGATTTTGCAGTTGCTTGTAAACAAATAGGGAGTTCAAAGGTGAAGACCTACATTTCCCTCAACAAACTGAACTGAACTGAATCAGACGCTCTATAATCCCGCGAAAGTACTGCCAGAATTCGTCTGAATCTTCTGTGTTGACCAACCAGGTTTCTTCCAAAAGAGTGCGTCGCATTGCGTTAAAGTCACGCTTCCAAATATTTATGCGCGTCTTGATTTTTGGTTGTTGGTTGGATAGGAGAGCGCACACGCAGGCAGAAGCAATATGATCGCTTAAGCCGAGTGGAGGTCGTGGATTCACTTCCTTTATGAGTCCTTCTTCTTTACTGAAAACGAGATCTAAACAATTCGATCGTTGTCCTTCTCTCATTCTTGTTCCGAATTTTATGTGCTGAATGAGGTATTCATTCCTGTCCCCCAAACGAAGCCCTCAGAGGTATAGTGGGGCCACGTTTAAATGCACGCTTTAAGCCGCCGCCGCTTCGCCTATCGTCAGATCTCATCAGGATGCCGTTCTGGCCTCTGAGATTTCGAGATTTCCTCACCATTTTCGGCCCCACCCTCGGTCTGTCACCATCTAATCACTCCATGCTCCCGACCTACCCTCATTAAGAATTTACACTACTCTTCAGTAATCTTTTGTGAACAATGGTTTTCGCGGATATTAACGTCATCTCCCTGTCGCGACCCCCAGCGATATGTCGATGATCACGGCGGATTCATGCGGTTCGCCCAGTTGCCAGAATTTTAGTCAGCCAGTAACATTGATCGAGGATAAGATGATGTGTCACTTAACAGCGAATTACTTACTGAGTGCTGCTCAGCATGGATTCCTCAAAGCTCGATCTTGTGACACCTGTCAACTCTCTTTCTTTGACTATGTTCTCCAATCTAGGGACCATGGTTTTGCTCTTTACACAGTATATTTCGATTTCACTAAGGCTTTTGACCGTGTTGACCATGCCCTTCTCCTCTTGAAATTGTCCTCCTTCGGAATAGGTGACAAACTTTTGAATTTTATATACTCTTATTTGGGCACTCGCACACAACGAGCTAAGATTTCCAATACCATCTCCAAGCCCACACGTGTGAGGAGTGGAGTCATTCAGGGTAGTGTACTCGGCCCGCTTTTATTTTGCCTTTTCGTTAATGATGTACCCGATTTATTTCAGAATGGTAGGCCTTTCATGTATTCCGATGATCTTAAAGTTGCATATCGATATGTGCCGGCAGATCATGACATCGTGCTTGAGCTCCTAAAGAGCGATCTACAGGCTTTCGCCCAGTGGTGCCGCACATGGCGCCTTTCTCTTTCTCGGCACAAGTGCTCAGTCCTGGTGGTTGGCGACGACCGCCAACCTCAACTAAGTATTGAAGGTCACGCAATAAATGTGCCAGGGGTTAAAAAGGATTTGGGCGTTTCATACTCCAAGAGTCTCAATCTCTCGGAGCACTGTGCTTTGATAGTCTCCAAAGCACGTAGAACGACCGGGTTTATCCTCCGAAATTTTAAAACTAGGGACATTAGAATGCGCCTTTTCAACATGTACGTTAGACCTGGTCTGGAATACTGTTCGTTTTTATTTAGCCTCATGCGTGCTACTGAACGGAAGAAAATAGAATCCGTTCAACACTTTTTTACCAAGAGAATTTTAGCCACGGAACACCGACATTTGTCTTACCAAGAACGTTGCCGGCTTACAGGCCTCGATCCTTTATGGTTCCGTTGATTACAAAAAGGACTATTTTTGCTATTTAAACTCTTAAATAATCACACATTTAACCCACTCACCTCTTTAAGACATCATATCCACCCACGACGTAACAGTCACCGTGAGGTCTTCTTATTTCTGCCTCTGGCACGTACTGTTAAATATCGTCGGTTCTTTTCTGTAAATGCAATTGCTATTTGGAATAAACTATCCATGAGTGTGAAAACTCCGCAAAATTATCCTTTATTTAAGAGAACTATTACTCGATTTTTGCATTCAGAAAAGCTCCCACAAATTTTGGATGCTGAAAATTCTGATCGACTGTACCGTAGCGATAGCGTTTGAGGTTTCTGAACACTATGGCCGGTCTCACCAGCTGTTCCTCAACGCCTCTACTTTGACTATCCCCAACTTCATGAAAGGAATTAGACGTCCGATGATATCCGATACCGTGCAACCTCCCCCCTTCTTGACGGTCGATATTCTCCCACCACCGGCAGTTTTTTTCTCCTCAGCCCTCCAAACCACAAAAACCACCATCAACTATATTTTTATCCCTTAAGCTCTGGAGTTTTTTTTTCACTGCCGGTCGGATTTATGTTTAATCGCTTCCCTTGACAATGCCTGTGAACTGGCATTAAATAAAAAAATTTATTTATTTATTTTATTAAAGGAGTATCACGACCACGTTTCCCCGCCGTTTGACGGACCTTGCAGCGTTTAACGACTGCTCCTTGCCTGGAATTCAAATGGACTCTGATCGACCACGTTAATTCCCTCCTCTTTTGCCACTCTTATGGTTGTGTCTGCTGTTGGCGCAAAAATATTAGGGTAGCATCTGCAGCGAAGAGACTCATCCTGTCTGGGAAATTAAGCTTGACGAGGACCGTTTTGAACTCTTGTATACGCTCATCTGCGGGTCGATCCTGTCCGACTCTCATATTTACGTTCCCGTGAGCGATGGTTTTCTCACGCAAATTAACAACCTAAACAACGTTCGTCTTACGCTTTATTAAGAACTGAAGGAGTTTTTTTACTGTTCACTAACCGTCCTGCTTAGCAGACTGTTTTTTTTCATAAGCAAGAACTAAACCCTGTACAGTATCTGTCCACTCGTTCTGAAATTCGTTTGAAAATTTAAGTTAACTTATTATTACATTACCCCCAGGAGCACCAAACAAGACAGTTCGTCTATTTGTCAAATACTTTGTCTTTTCTGAACCCTGTCCCTACCTCCTCTATGACTGGCACTTTTGAGGGAGAGAAAATATGCACACCAGTCACGGCATAGCTTACATAACGTTTATTCGAACTCAAACTTACGAGTAAAATTCCAAACTATCAGAGAAGATAAATCTAAGAACACGCTAGAAGCTAGCCAAGCCTACCCACAAGACAACACAAAAGGCAGCAATTATCTACTGAAGAAAACGAAGGTCGATAAGGATTAACACTTCTCTGTTATCACGCACAACATCAATCTTTCCTCAACATATGTGAAATTTTATGCAAAAATAAGACTCCGTTCCTACAAAAGCAGCAAGATTTTCTCATCATCTCTCGCACACCAATTTAGTCCGAAGATTTGGGGAAATTGTAAAACATTTGTAAAATTAATCAAAGAAACATGTCCGTTAATACCCATTCCGAACCTAAGAAAGGTTTGCGCCCTTTGGAAGGTTCGAACACTTAAGTCAGATGAAGGCGACTATCAGCTGGTTTTACTAGACTGAAGGTTGGGTGCGAAAGGCAAATATTGACTGTGAACTTTCAGGATGCAGTCGTTTCTCAGCGTTTCGAGGGTTGTAACTATGCAGATTATGAGGAAACCCGCTAAGGTCTTTCCCAACAAGTTGTTTTACTCTACCTGCGATCAAAAAGGAAGCGGGATTAACAGAGAACTGAGAATCCACCCTGATGCTGAAAAAGAACCTCTGGAGCGCTTTCCGAACGATATCAACCCACTAACGGGCGAAAGGGATGGACCACGTGGCCCTGAACCGACAAGATACGGAGACTGGGAGCGCAAAGGAAGATGCATTGACTTTTAGTGGATGACTAGCTTCTGAGTCATTAGATTCAACACTAGTTTTTGGCAATAAAATCCTTTTTTCCGATATTTCTTGTCTCTACAGCGGTGGCTGTTCCAGTGAGTATCTGGGTCTGACGGTTTCTTTTAAGTTTACCGCATTTATCGCTACTTGTGTTGCTGTTATGGTGACTCGGGCAGCTCTCTAAGCGCACACACGCGCACACGGAAATGTCGTTTTCTTATTGTGGGTCGCCAAGTGTTTCAGGGTTTTATTCCCTCGGGTTATCTACATTGTTTATCAACTCGATTGCGCGTAATGCTCCATGCCATCCATCCGCTAGAGGCTAAGCCGTTCTTAACAACATGTTGACAGCCGGTTCGTAGTGCGGTTTTTATTTTACCCGCATTCACTCCAACAGTAGGCCGACATTTCCCCATTTCTTAAGCTTATTTCAGTCCAGTTTTATTAAGGCAAAGACAGTCGAACGCCTTTAAATTACCTATTGCAGAAATGTCGAAGAAGAAGGCACCGTGCGGGCCATCTGGGCAATGCCGCCAAATCTAGTATGCGGTCTATGTTGCCTCTTTGACAATCTTTCGGTCGTGGTTACTAACTTTCCTTTCATCTGGGCTTGTCAGCTGCTTACTTTTGCTTTGTGAACTTCTTTTCCGGATCCGCTGCACTTTTAGTGTCCCCTTTACATATAACTGCTGCGTTTTTAAATACATGCATCAGATTTCCTTGTCTTATACGTGGATACTATAAACTTGCAAATATGTCCACTCATGTGTGAACTGTAGTATCACTAGGTGGGCATTGTTTTTCGCGATAAATGAACGTTTTCTGTCACAATGGACTGCGAATTGTCCTCCAATCATCGGTAACATGCGTCATCGTCTTGTATGACAGTTTCCAGGGCTTTTCACTCCGTTATCTTTCGTCTGTTTATTCTTCAGCCTAGTGGTATCTGGAGAACTCAACTGGGCCTATTTTCTGCTCGCTTTACTGTGTTCGTAATTTTGGTGGCAAAATCTCACCTGCCATCACTAAGAAGTTGGGAAGTTGCTTATTTCTGATTCCATTCTAACGCGTGGCACTTCTCGTTACCGAGGCGAATTCGACGCTTCGATCACGTCTGTGCCAGACGACGCGGCCTTCAAAACGAGGAGATAAATATATCCTGATGTTCTGCGTTTCATCTTTGCGATGCGCAATATTTTTGGGAAACTTTTGGACGTTCCTATTAGTCGTCTACAATTATGTCGTCTTAGTATTCTTTTCTCATGCTGTCAGCCAATCCCGACCTCCCATCTAATCCTTTTTTCCTTATTTGTTATTCCGATCTTGAATAGATGAGCCTGATAAGTTTCCTATCCCGAAGGGAAATTCTGGGACCTTTTTCTATCGGCCAGGCAGCAGTCCCCTCAATGGGCCTCCGTCGGTATTGTCTAAAAGACCTCCTCCCTGCCAATCTTTTGGGCGAAACATTTCTGGGCTTCACTGCAAATGGGCGTTTTTTAGTCTCCTATTCAATCCAGGGTGGCCAGTTCTTCGTACGTTTCTGGGCCTTTCCTTCGCACCCAAGTGCCATACGTTTACAGCATCCCTTTGCCCAATTCTCGTTTAAGACTTACACTGACTGCCCTTTCCAGTCAGATTTGCCCGCTGTCCGCTTCTTGCAGTCGCTCAATGATCCGGATAATTTCATTTTTCTGGTCGCATCGGTAAGTCAAAACCTCCTTTATGTCTCCCCCTCATGTCCGGTGATCAAATTCTTTCTGCTTGGACGCAACAATTTTGCGCTTTCTAGGCTCTTGATGGTGATGTCTTGGTAATTTGGGGATCACTGCCTCAGTTCGAATGTGCCAGCTGCTGTGAAGTTGCAATGTCTCTGGGATTTTCCCAAAACTGGTCTTCTGTAGTAGATTCTCCTACCTTCAGTTGTCCGCAGCATATGCGCCTGCTACGTCTCTACCCGGATCATCAGTCATTTTCATTTTCAAGCCTGTCAAAATACTGGAACAATTTTTCGGAAGATGCATTTGAATCGGCTGACCTGCCTGTTGTATATGGCGAGAATTTGCCCTTCCCTCCTTGCTTGACGCCATCCGCTTCGACGACAATCTGCAAATGCTTTCGACTTTCAACCGTCGTTCTCATTCACCCCTCCGTATGTCCTAAAACTGGACGCCTCCGGCTTGCTTGGATCAGCCAGGGTCGACAAGTGCGCGTCCTTAGTTGCTCCTTTTTTGCATTCAACGAGATGACCCTAAGTTGTCAGTTGCCGGCGTGTTCCTTCCCGCTTGTAAGTGCGCATACTTTTTCAGGCAGATATTCGTTTCCTTTCTTTTAAGCGTTTCGATTATGTAATGAGTCATTCACACTGTAAGTTTCTGGCTCAACTTTTGTTTTCGGGGACATTCCTTCTGTTGTCCTCTGTCCATCGCTTTTGGGGAAACAATTAAAATTTTGATTTAGTCCGAACGCATATAGCTTCATTGTCGGGTGGTGTATGGCGACCTGTTTGAAGTGGCCTGTGTTGTTTATTTATGCTGTATATTATATTACTATCCCTCACGTTATAAAACAAAACGAGCACTACCAGAGTAGTCGAGCTAGACCTTCTGCCTGTTGCACGGTCCATTTCGTCGTGAAAGACAGAGTTTACATGTACTTCCGATGTGTTCAATGACCTGAGTTTGGCCTATCGCATATTCGCCATAACTACGTTGTTTGGTCTAAGAGAAACTCCCAACATATACATTAGAAATGAAGCACTTCGTCAACGGCCGGATATCTGTCCTGATGACCGAAACATGTATTGCGCATGTCCGGTATGCTACTTCTAACTCACAGCATTACTGATCGGAGGAGAGGGTAGTGTCCTAGTTCGGTCTTATGGAAAGTCTTCCACTGCTGGGTAGCTTTACCGAATTTAATTGTGAACTTGAGAGATGAGGCCCCTTTCTAAACTTCTGACGAACCCTGTCAAGTATAACTTTTGGCCTTTTCCTTGGGATGGAATTTTTGCTGATTTTTCCATGTCTCCTGTCCTCATGATGAGCATTAATGGAGCCAGACACTGTATACTTAACGGTAGAACGACTCAATGAGGATGAACCGCTCGACTCCCTAAGGAACTGGGGAACTGTCCGTCATGACCGCTGGGTTGTCCTCTTCTGAACAAGGGAACAATCGAACTGCAGACTTTCATTTCCGACCAAGAAAAAGAAATACCCCTAATTTCTATCGTGTCCATTTAGTGAGGCTGGGCACCACGGCTTCAATTTTTGGGATGACTGGAGGCCCCGAATTTCCGAATTAGTGAAGAAATAGTCGCTTGTCTCCCCATCTTTCAAACTCCACCCTTCTCTGGTTTTCAGAGACCGCATGGTTGATAGAGACGACAATGTATGCTTTAAAGGGACTTAATCTGTCACATGAGTTAACCAAGCTCTGTAAATGGCCCTTTTCTTCCTTTTTAGGGATCCTGCATCTCAAGCATTGCGTCTTCCCATTGTCTGTCTTACGCTCCTTTAGCATTTCGTGCTCCTCTGCTGACCAGCAACTACTGCTCTGCTTGCTACTCCTGGCCGTCAGAACCGACGTGCTCCCGACATGTGCAGACTTCGCCCTATCGCTTCTCAAAAGTGTTCTCCCACACGAGAACCGTATCTACTGAGGGGTGTGCTTTCCGCGAGGCCGTGCGACGCGTATCGTCGGATGAACCCTGGCCTGACGGTCATCGGCCAGCAATTGTAAGTTAGCATTTCAGGCCGTTAACTGTTATGTTTTACCTAACTTCGAGACATCTAATCTGACAAACTGAGCGTTCTGCTATGGAATTCCCGCATGAATTATTTGCCGTGACGTTTGCTTCCATCACGTCTACTATACGGTTGTCCCGATGACTCCCATTTTGTTGCCGCCTTCCGTATTTACATCACTGCATTACAACGCTTTGCCAAAGCTATGCCCTCGAAAAATTAATGACCTGTCTGACCAGGCGATTGAAGTCAATTTTAGCAAGTCGAGGTAGGAGTATGGACAAAAAGTTACAAATTAAATAGGAAGTTTTACTTTGCTCGAAGTTTCCATATTTAGTGCGACGATGAAGACCTTGAAAATTTACTGAGAATAAGTATTGATATTTTCTGAGCCTAAGACCCGCATCTCCGTTTAAAAGCGTTGAATTACTGCCAGGCGCGTGGGGACGATGTTCTTCTATCCACATCCTTCGAGTGGTTCCGATTTATTCACCCAGTGATCTTATTGACGTGCTGCGTGAGGAAATTATAAAAAAGAGGCTATATAATATAACTACTCCACTGTGAGGTCCGACGAACCAAAAAAACTGACAGTTTTCTTTTTTCAAACATTTGGGTTTTTTCTCTCAGTGGACCACCAGAGATATGTTGAAGAAATTATTTGGCGTCTCTTAAGAAACAAACTGTCACAAAGGAGTCAATTTAGAGCAATAACAAGGAAACACTGCCTTTTTCAGAGTATGCATAAATCCCTTGGCTTTGAATGCAGTATTTACATTTGTCATACTTCCGATACAACAGGCTTGACAATGCCTAAATTTATAACTTCTGCCGATCGCTTTCAAAGCTACGTTGCAGCCGCGAACCGCGACTGTTAACTTTTACTCGGTACAAATGTCCCCGCGCTTAATCCAACCGACCGTATTGATGCTGTGAGTTCCACCTCCAGTCGTGGCGATTTGCGGTAGTGGGTCTGAGAAGTTCTTTTCGTTAACGTTGGGGACCGAATACTAATAGTCAGTGGACCACTGTCATATCCTGACGAGCTGTGTTCGGCCGGATTTCGAACCATCAAATCCGTTGGTCCTCTCAGGTGGTCAACAACTCGGGATCAAGGATAATAATAATGAACTCATGGGGCAGGTGACTGTCTCATTCGAGAGGAAGTCTGTGTACTTGACCAATGAATGGTTCTCAGGCAACATTGGTCAAACGCCGCCAGTTTTCGCTCATCTACTATCCACACAGGCAATTATTCACAGTCGTATAGACGAATTGGCCGGTCGGATGAAGGATGTGCGAAGCTTTTTTAATGGCATTGATATTGCAACGGGTCCACATACACCTCTTAAAGCCTTCAAAAAATGAAAGCAGCGTCAATTTGGGCATTAATACCATGCGTACTCTGTCCATTTGTCAGAAACTTCTGCTGGTAGTCATGACAGAGTTCAAAAATGTGTTTTTGTGTGCATATCTGATAAACGCGTTCACTCTCCGCACGAAAACCATCCAGGTTGGGTCTCGTTCTCGGATCACACACCCCTAAAACCGCCTATTCAATCACCTTATGGAGCCATGCTGCCAATAGGTACACGGGCTTGTAAACCGCAGCAAGGATCCTGGTCTCTCCAAGGATCTTCTTGCTGCGCGACTTCATTATTATATCAGTGCTTTATTCCTGTGCGGAAGGGTCATCTGGGACCGTATAGGCTGGAGAAGGATAAAACTCCACTCTGGATGAAAGAATTATGCTCGCTCACTCAAGTTGGACAGGCGTTCAAAGTGTTCACGCGATACTCAAACGTGACTGAGTTGTCAGCAAACACCCACCATTCGCATCGCGAACAGTACTAGCAGAATAACTTAGTAGAGTTCTCGGATGTCGGTGATGTTTGAGGCCCACTTCGTGGGGGTTGCCACTTCAGGTCAATAGCCTTTACGGTCATCCCATGCCGACATTCCCCTTCACTTTCTGGAGTTGGTGGGATGAATTTTCGCTGTAGGGCCCAACTCGAGCTGTCTGAACAAACACCTGTAGGGTTCTTGTGCTGATCATGAAGGCTGAGGACTTCAATGGTGACCATTAGCTGCTGCCCTCTTCAACTCGGACTGCAGGATAAGATAGAATTCCTACGTTTTAAGTCTCGATTACGTTATGTTGTCGTAATTTTTCGTCGGTATGTTCTGCACGAGACGGGAAGTAGACTTTTAGGCGCGTGCGACTGATGACGCGCACTGATCATAAGATGTTGCCATTTTAACACCAGTCAGTGATTTTCTATCATGAATCCGATTAATAAACCTTAAACTGACTAAAATATAGCCAGGCTGAGTGTCCATACGACCATCGCGTGAATATCTGGTTGGCAGATGTTTTCAGCGATGATGAAAGCAATTTCTGATGACTAATAACTGGTTGCGGTCAGCTAAACTCAACACTACTTCATCATTGTTGTGTCGAGAACCCGCCCTAAATCGGCCACTAACGTGGCTGATGCAATGGTCGCCTTCCCAACTCGACAATTCTGAATGTTTGCAAAAATCGGTCGACCACGACGGGGAAGGCTTTCAAGCGGTCGGCAGTTAGTGCTAGCTCTTATACGGAAACGATAATGGTGTTAGTACAGTGTCTCATCCAGTGGTTCGTAAGCTACCTGGTCATTTAATGTCTCCACGCATGAATTACATGCTATGTCTGTTACAATAGGGCGATAACCACGCCGTGTCCATCGCAGGAGTCACATGGGCTCCCTGCGTTATAGGATGAAGTGGGAGCTGATTTACAGGGTCCTGATCTCCTCGACACGTTAGCACTGTATTGATGAAAACTGCGAACCGTCGAACTTCGAGCACAAAGGTGGGAAACATTTACATATTTCAACATCCTACACCAAGAGTCCGTTCTCAGTTGAATAGTTCAGCTCTCATAAAATTTTCTCGCACCAATGGACCAGGCAAACGACACGCGTCGGTTTCCGCGGGCTCCGCGGCATGCATTACGGTGCTATATTCGTACATTTTCGTGGATTTTGGGAAATTCGACTGTAGACGCATGCTTAGCAGTCGCCGGGATCGCTCACGAGAAGTTTTCTTTATCACAGCTTTGGTTTAAGAACGTACCCATAATACAGTGGTGACGGGCAAACTTGTTTAGTAGAGGTTAACGGTCCCCCATGTCACAGTCGTACAATCAGGTTATATGCTACCTCTTGCGTGCCAAGCCTCGGCCTTCACGTCCTGAAGCGTTGCTGCTGCTGATCTGCGGCCGCTTTTTGGTCGGACTTGGAAGCCTGCTTATTGCTCACCTAGCCTTCGCTGAAGACAATGCCATTCCCCACCACCCCTGGGGCTCTCGGTTCGTTCGTTGCTTCTGACGATGTCCACCGTGTGTGCCTCGCAGCAGGGTTGGCGAAGGGACGGTGACCTGCGCTGGAGTTAGTTTATAGTGACAGTAGACTTGCGCTGCATTCACCGCGCTCTCTCCTTTCCTACATGGAACTGGTATCATGACAGAGTCAAGAAGATCGGAGGCGGAATCGGGCGCAGACGGCTGGCATGGCGTGAACCCGCGTCTAGACGTGCCACCACACCCCTGGTCACACACTAAGGGCCAGAATTTCACACAAGGGGGGTGGCTGGAATTCCAACTGAGCGAGAGTTGTTGCACTGAGTCCGGAGATGTCAGACGAAACCGATCTGTGCGCGGAATGTTCGCTGACAACGTGGACATGTTGGAATCGACGGGGCGGTGGGGTTAAGTGTCCGTGGCGCTTGCGAACCGGCCTTCGGGCTTTGGCAGCGACCATCCAGTTGGCTTAGTAGGTGGCTGGTCCAGTCGTCACTGCCCCTTTTTCTAGACTCGTCGGTCCAGGTCGCCGGATTGATTTGTAGATCCTTAGGTGAGGTCTGCAGGCTGTCCTTTTAGCGTTGTTTTTGTCCGACCCCTCGGCCGTCACCCGTAGCAACATCACCGCAGAAGAGTCGTTTGGGTAGTCGCTCGTCGTCCACCCTCACGAGGTAGCCGTTCCATCGCAGCTTTAATTGCTTCAGCGTGACATGGATGCTGAGGATTTCGGTCCGTCCCAGAACCAGGATCTGCTCTGTTATTTTGGCTTTATTATTCTCCGGATACAGCCGAGGCGGAAGTGACTGAGCTTCCTAGCTTGGTTGGCGTAGCCAGTCAATGTTTCCGTCAGGACTACCGTCTTGAACATTTTGAAGTTCGTATTGCGTCAGAGTGCGTGGCGGTCCCAGGCGGAGGCCAGCAGCCCGCCAAAGGTCTGGCTGACTTTAGAGATTCAGTTGACCATTTCGTCGTCTATTTCGATTCCACGTGAGAATGTACTTCCTGAATAGGCGAAATTGTCAACGTATTTGAGTTGCGTGTCGTCGGCAGGAACGTTGTATTCAGTGTTGGGTGCCAGTCAATGCATGACTGTTCTTTTGTCGTGTCGAGACGCTCAAAAAACAACCTGGACCGTGATTTTCTGAGTACCGAATTGTTCTATAGTTTATTATCTATATGCACGCTTTTCTGACGCAAAGATTTGCCCGGTCCTGCTTTATGCAGCGCACTGTGCTTGATCTCGGAAAACTGAAATAGCAGCGCAAGTTGTCTGCACGTATAGCTTCTAATAAACGTGTAATTTTTTCGCAAACGCCCTCGCTATTGTGGATTCGCCATTTCTCCAAGCAATTTTTGGTTTCTTCACTGACGTTTCATCAATTTTCAGCCATATCTTTGAGATATCTCTTTGCTTTCATCTATGAGCGCTTTCGAAAAAAGCTACAGACACTGGAATGACCATTTCTGGCTTACTGGTCGTCGCCAGTCAACGATACCCGAACCCTAGTTATTGACACATTTAGGGTTTACGGCCGTTTCCAGTGATCCGTTTGCGCCAGAACTGAGACGTCTTTTCTGTCCACTACGCACCTATGTCCTTCAGTCAGGGCAGACTAGTATACACAACGGGCGTGGTAGAAGGCCGCTCACCGATCGTGCTAGGGAACTCACTCGTCCCGTTGTGCCTTGGAACTCTCTCTCTCTCTCTCAAGCCCCGACAACGGCCGGACAGCGGAGCGTGATATAGGCAGAATAGCGCTACCGACGAGTCCCCTTTGTCGGTAATCCTATTCTGCCTACAACGAGCGTGTGTGTCTCTGCTGCATATTTGCATAACTCGTTTCCCCTCCATAAGCAACATCATACCGGCACTTGGAAATATACCATCTGAAGAGTACTTCGCCAATTGTTTTACTGCCGAGAGATTAGCTAATTAGCTTCGAAGTAGACGTAGTGTACATCGATCTCCGCAAAGTTTTTGGCGGCGTTCCACATCAGCGCGTCTTTCATAAATTGGGCGTTTTTGGCATCAGGAGAAACCTTCTGAAGTGGATAAGGGCATTTATGGCTGGTTGGAAACAACTCGTCTGCGCCAGAGGAGATAAATCGAACTGGACGTATGTGACTAGTAATATTTTTTAGAGCCCAGCTCTCAGGTCCTTGCTGTTGATTCGTTATGTTAATGACAGTCGTGGGGAACTTTACTGCTGTAAGACCATGTTTGCCGATGACCCTTGCAAGTCACTAGGTGTCCGAATGACCGGAAAACCCCTCAAAATCGTGTGCACTGACTGCAAACGGGGTCTGAGAAATGGCTTCTGAGTCTCAATGTGCAAAAGTGTGCCGTCCTCCAGGCATGTTGCCTGAAAGGCATTTTATTTCGCAAAAGGATATCTGTGTCCGGATAAAGAACAATCTGAAACCTTCATTGCAATTGAATCAAGGCTGCAAAAACGCCACAGAAGCACTGCACGCTATCAAACGTACGTTTTTGACTTTCGACAAACACCTTCAGCGCCGTCCACCTCACCTGGCATATAGGCTTGGCGACCATGGCTGTCAAAGGACAAAATATGCCTCAATAGACTCCAACGACGTGCAGCAAAGCTAATAAAAGATCTAAATTATCAGTCTTATTTAGAAAGACTGGAATCTGTTAATATATTCCATGTGTGTTACAGAGAGCAAAGTTTACAAGATAATACACGTTCTTGAACAACGAATGCACTTTGAGGACATACCTCACTGTCACCTTTCGCTTCATCCTCGTGCAAACTCAATGAAGCTACACACAGGAATGTTCAGACGGAAATTTCGCTCTGAATTCTTCACGCAACAGACGATAGAACAGTGGAATGATTTTCCCCAATCAGTTGTGGAGGCGACTTCCCTGCAGCTCTTCAGAAGACTCTTGGACGGTGCACAACGGAACGAGTGAGTTCCTTAAGAACGATCGGTGAGCGCCCCTCTACCATGGTATACTCTCGATCTAAACCTACAGGATAACGAGCCCGTGGCTCAGTGGTTAGAGGCGTTGGACTTCGAGCCCCAGGTGTTCCATACCTTGGGATTGGGTATAACTGGCTGATGGCTGCTTATAGTCCGGTAATAACATTCTGCCTATATGTACCTTGTTTTCCCTCGACACTCTATACCTGAACTATATACCAAGTCTAGTCGGGGCGAAAGTTTGTTTAAAGAACAATGCTACTTTTTCCGCGAATATTACTTTAATAGTGAAAGTTCTTCAGAATGCGTGTATAGCTGTATAAAACACACCGGTATTTAAACAATACTCCCTTAAAGACTTTGTCTATTACTCACAAAAAGTAAACTAAAATAATACGTAGACGTCTCTCAGGATTTGTTTAGGATTTCGAGGTTGTAGTTGCCCGATTCTTATAAAGCCGATAACAGTTTATAGGCGGTCAAGCAGTTAAATGTTCCGACAATTCATACTAACTGTGAATAACCTGTTTGAAGCGTGGGCCAACTCTACTAGTATCGTTTTGTATTTCTTGCTTTTTCCCGCCGGCGGATTTTCTAGCCTTATTAGTTGGAGGTCAGCTCACCCTCGTGGTAATTATGGCTTTGTTGAACTTCCAAGGTGTTTTCCAACCCCAGTTGCCTGCGTCCTCGTTCAGTAGAACCTGTTCTTTTTTGTCAGCTCTCGAAAAGCCGCCTCATCCGCGATCACCAGTGCAACAACCTCGTTGAGAGTGAACATTCACCAGCGAACCTTCAGCGTGCTCGGAATATTTGGACGCCAGCCCTCCTCTCCTCACGAGCTTACCTCACCACCTGCTCACCGGTCTCCTATCTGGCCATGCTTCAGGACATTCGAGCCTCATACATACATTGGGTTCGTTTTAGCAACTTATCCGACGTCCCAGTACGAGGGGCGAAATTGCGTTATTGCAAGATGTACATGGTTTTTGTCAGACATTCAGTTTCTAACCGTTTTTTTCTCTAAGCCGTCCTCATTCTGACGCTGGAGAAGGCTCTAGCACATCCTCCATCAGCCAGTTCCTTTTTCGCCAACTTAACTCATTGTTGATAGCCAAAAAGGTGGCACTGCGTATCTACAGCAGGTGCCGCATCTCGTTAAACGTCGACAGGTATGTTGACATACGCTTTCAAATGGGAAGGTTGCTTAGCTCAGACCGTATGGGATGCATTCCTTTGTTAATTCATGCATGCCGACTTGTGGTTAAAAATCATTCCAACGCTCTAGATCGAGCCGAAAGCACAACAGAATGAGCCTGTCCCGGTGAACGCACCTCCGACATAGTTAATATTCCCAATCGCAACGGAAATGACAAAGATCCCCCGGCTCAATTGGTCGAACGTTGCACTTTATGACGTGCGATGACCAAAGAACACGGGATCGAGGCTCAGGTGCCCCAAGGACCTTGGCCTTGGTGGGGTCAACTGACGACGTCAATTAAGCCAGAAATGGCCACCGCAGTCTCCCCTGTCTGTCGGAACTCCCTCTATCATATGCTATTAGTCGCTGTGCGACTGCCTACGGGACTTGAGATTGAGCCCCGAGCCATCACAGGAGGAGTAGGTCCCGTAGCACGATCAGTAAGCGCCCTCTGCCATGTTGGATACCTCGTACAAAAGTCTTGGTGGAGAGGGGGAAGAGACGAGAGCCAATCAGAACAGACTGGCACAACACACGGCGGTCGCTTACTGGCAAACGCCAAGCGACTGCACCTATAATTTTAACTGTTTTTAGTGCATTTTTTCTGCGTCTGACCACGACCAAGGGAACCGGCGTTGAAAATTTACACAATAAGGTGTTTCCCCAAAGAACGTATCTAGCTTCAGCATATATTTCTTGGGATGTCTACCATCCAATACACATATATGTTGTAGGGAAGAAGTGGTATGCATATATGTATATGTAGGAAAGGGGTACAGACAAGGATAAGGGAGACTAGAATGGTCATTTATGACCCATTAGCTGCCATCAACCAAAAATATCAAACCCTGGGTTTGTAACCCGTGAGACAAGAACTCGCTCTCTAGCCACTGAGCCGTGGGCTCGTTCTCTTGTCAATTGAGATCGGGTATATGTTAACTGTGGTAGAGGACTGCGGCCCGCTTTCAATTTGCTTTTAAATCGGCCAGAAACTGGAAAAATGCAAATTCACGTGCTGTGGACCTTACGGTCGCTTACTGCAGCCTTACAATCTGTTTCGCGTAATCAAAAAGACTTCCACAAACCTTTTTGCCTTTGTTCGAGTTTACGCCTGCCGATGCCCCTCTCAAGACTGAACTCATCCTGCCTCCGCTTTAGGCTCTGGTGCCCATAGACAGTGGCGAATCTGCATTAGGAAACATGGCCAATACCGGACAGTCGGAGAGGGGTCAGTCGTTGACCAGACCCGAGGCCCTCCTGGCAAATCAACTTTGTGGGCAATGCCATTCCTACTTCGACGTTTCCGACTGGCAAGAGGCTCCAGTAGACGAAGGTGGTTGTTGGCACCCAACCAGCAATCATCCTCTCCTTGCACACATGGAGGAGGTTGTTTTCGATGTAAGTGCGGCCAGTGTTTTTTTTCTTCTTAACGGGAAGCGTCAAAGTTACTTGCAAGCGACATAAAACACACTCCGCCTTTTTGATGGAAACATTTCTACCAGACTCGTAGGCGTGTGATGCCGATTGACACCCACGCCAATTTTACACTCCCAGGTCAGGCGTGACAGAGTCAAGAGAACCGCCTTGATTTGGTGAGACTTCACAAGTTTAAAGTTCAGTTCAATAGGTGCGATCTGCGTAGCCCATTCATGCACCAAGGTCACGTTAATCTGTTGACCCGTGAGCTCCGTGGGAGCTTGTGTCCCACGGGGTGGGTGCCTTGTGCGTGAATTAGTTTATGGTGGGGTAGACTTATACAAGGTATATAGAACTCTCCTGGCTCAGATGACAAGACGACCGGATGCGGGCTTGAGCGCAGTGCTTGACAAAGCTAAGTAGTCCGTCTACGCGTGCCCCACACAAGACGTGATCCCCACAGCTCGTACCATACTCGGATATCACATCGGTTAGGGGTCACTTCAGCCTGACTTCCAGCCCTGTCGGTTGGCAGTCTTCCGCGCCAAGGTTCAAGCACTTCAGAATTGTTATAAGGCAGAATGCGCCGATGTGCCGTAGGGATAGATTACCCGGTTTCAACCTCGCTTTCTCCCCCATCCATCCCCCATGCCCCATTGAACTTCCGAGACTGTCAAACATCTGATGCAAGGGTAGGGCACAGTGACCGATGCGTCGGGGAGGCCTACGTCTGGGCGTGTCAATACACATCCCCCCACCCATGTACGACGAGTGTTATAGGCCCGCACAGAATCTGTTCTGCCTGACTAACGCGCGTCGTGGGCCAAACTGAGCCCAACTTTTGGTCCGGCGCTTCTGCAGGGCAGCTCATTATGGGGACCACATGACGCTAACGAAAATGTCCACAGCAGTGTTGGGGCGCGGGGACGGCGAATTGCGCGTGAATTAGTTTGTAGTAGTAGAAGTAGTAGTAGTAGTAGTAGTAGTAGTAGTAGTAGTAGTAGTAGTAGTAGTGCCGTTGACAGATAAAGTTAAACACCCCGTCTGTGCATGCCAAACATGGCCTGGTCCGTACACGATGGACCAGGATTTCACAAAAGGCAGGGGGGGGGGTGGACGTCTCGGATCCCAATTGACTGGGATTCCCATAGAGGCCACGTTAAGGAGCCATTGCAGGTCTGTCTCTCCCACTGGAGGAGAGGACGGAATTATCCCGTCAGTTGGCAGCCCTCCAAGCCACAGATTTAATTGCACCGAGTTAGTTTAAAAGGGCGTCAGATTTTTGGAATATGCGCTGGGTGCCGTATGAACGCAGTCCCACATTTTCTTCCTTCCCCCGAACCCCAGTCCACTGTCTAAGTCGGTCAGCCATCTGATGCGGGGACTGGGCGCAGGCGGTTGGCTCAGCGCGAGCCTGCGCCTGGGCGTGCCATCACACTCTACGGTGCCGCATACATGTACTACCGCGTGTAGACAGACCAGCCGGACTGCGGCTCTTTGAAGACATCGACCAAAACCTAAATTGACTTTAATCACTTTAGCCTCCACGATTGAAAGTAACCCCCTGGAAGGGTGATATCTGAAGACAGACCCATTACAACTTTGTTGCCTAAACATGCGTCACTTAGTCAGTGTTTTGATCTATAGTTGGGGAATTGCTCAGTCTAACAGCCGATGTTTTCGATCGGAGTGCACACGGGATCATGCAAGCATCGGGGATGAAAACGACCGCAAACGTAAGGTACATGGCTTGTGGGAAAGTATTTCAGAACAGTCTTTATTGCTGTTTAAGAGAAATGAATCGTTGTGATATACGGGGACTTCAGGAATTCCATTGTCGTCGCCTACTTTAAGTGTTCCATACGGTTGAACGTTGACTATACCTCCCTTCCGGACTACCTGCTAGAGACTGTCTAGCAGAGATTTGGGGCAACAACAAGATCTGCCAAAAAGGTGAAAAAGTCTTCTGATTATGTGTGTGCTGTTTACTATCCCTTCTGTTTTTGAACTGGTACCTGCGGGTAGCTAGACCTCGTTTCAAGAGAGCAATGGAAGCCTCAAATGCTCACTTCCGACTAATTAGCCGTCGTCAGCCATCCACGCTCAAACCTCAAGTCTGTAGAACGTTGGATTTTAACTCAGACTTTTGGATTATCGCTCATGAAGTATAGCGCCCTAAGACTGAGTCACTGGATTGGCATCTTTTTACCTGCAATCCGCAATATTGGTTCCTGCGGAGTTGGCACTCCCCTGATCCGATTCTATTAAGGAAAGTGCTTGTTCTTTGACATGGGGCTCTATCAGAGGCCCTCGCATGCGGTGGCTTGACGACAAAAAAATTCAAGTAGAAAGAATACCAACAGACGGAAGGAAGACTGTAATGTCTACTTCCGGTCTATTGATCGTCGTCAGCCAACCCTGTCGGTAATCCTTCCAGTTGCATTGCTTGTCGCTACGCGACCGCCCACAGAGACGGTTGATAAAGCTCCGGGACATAGACAACGGGCATGTTCCTTGATGCTTTTTCTTCAAGGTATTTCCATGCCTTGACTACAAGTCTGTGCGTTTTGTTTTGCATGCATAGTCAGTTTTTTGAACACTTTGGAACACAGCGTTTCAGCAGTTATAGCGAGCGATTCCGTGAACATCGAAGACAATAACGTCTGGATACAAGACTTACATCCCTGTCGAACTTGGTCCTGGTCGGCTTCGGCGACTAGATTGTCATCTGTTTAACTAAAACGGACCTAAAGTTCACGAATCTAGTCGCAACCGTTTTCTTCCAGTCTTCTATCAAGAAAACGTGGTTTGGCAAATGTTCTAGACTTTTTTCCCTCCGATTACCTTTTTACCGACCAACGCAGGATCCTTCTGGATTTTGGCCACTATTCGAACTTTTGTGCATTGCAAATTCAGGTTTTTCTGACTTTTCTAATTTTTACTCCGGTAGAAGATTCTCCCATAACACCGAAATTTCAATTCTTTTACCGTGCCTGCTCTTCCAGCTTTGTGACGAGGATGGAGATGATGATCCCCCTGAGCGTTTTCTCTTTGTTTCCCCCCTCGAGCCTGAATGGCTGCTCGTCTACGATATGCTGCCTGGAAAGGGTGCTCGCCCAGTGTCTAAGTTAGACGATTGGAGCTCTCCACTGCGGCATACCGGCCAGCGTAATCCCGTTGCTCTGATTGACCTCGCCACAGGCAGGCAGCACGACCCCGAGGAGCCCTGTTATCGAACGCGGGTTGCCGCCCTCACGGCCACCTGTCCCAGTCAGCACGCCGATCCCGAGGACATGGCCTCGGCCGATGCCTCAACCTCTCTCTATGAGCTCAATAACTCGCTGGCGGTTGTTCATGGCCGCAGTTTGACGCATTTCACCGACCCACAGGGTGGTTACAGCATACATTTATAAAATTCGCACTGTTTCTTTTGAGCCCACTACTTTTGTTTCTTTTTTTAAGGTTGAGAGTTCTATTTTCGAATAAACGCCTTATACACACTCTGCCTTTTGTTATGTCTTAATTGCTCTGTTGAATTGTTGTGTGTACGATCAGATAAGGTACAGACCGACGGGTTTTACTGTTTTGCTTTTCTGAAGACCTCCAGCGCTTGTCTGTTTGGCTGTTGAACAGTAAGTGGACGCCAGCTAGTGCCATAGTTCCAGCTTGTGCAGCGGTCTGGGTTCCTTTTTGCCCACCTCGGCTGCATTGTCGTTTGCCCCACTACCTTATCCTTACGCCTTGGGCATATAGCATCAGTCAGCAGTTAAGAATCTACCCGATTGTCGCTTGTTAGTGCGCCTCATTCAGAAACACATACTGTATCCTAGTAGGCCCCTCCTGTTTGAATGACGGAATTTTTATCCTGCTGTTTCCATTTGACGCCCTGAATCTAGAAACTAGGTTAAAGACCTCCAATTGACCACTAGGGTGGATTTACGTATCTGCCTCGCAGGAGACCCTCTTTTATTTGCTTTACTAAGTGTGCAATGACCAGATAGCTTGTTGATCAGCCAGTATCTACACCCCTCTGTGCATGAAGTCGCAACTGGGGATCTTTGGGTATGACTTGAGGTTCAAGTGTTAAAGTTATATTTTATATGGAGACCTTTCTAGTCACCTATTAAGTTTGTCTTATTCGACCGTCGGACGCTTTTCTGGCGTGCATTGTGATGCACTCTTCGGCGTTTCGAGCTAATCGGTTTTTTGCAAGCTCCTGGAACCCTACTCTCACTTTCTTTAAACTCTTGCTTCTTCGTCTCTGTGTGTCCGTTTTGTCCACTCTTCCATTAACGCTCTCCGTCCCTAATTTCCTCTTTCTATGGCTGTACTCTTCGCCTTTTAACTTCATGCTCTCCGTTTTTGTTTCTCCACTCTTGGGTACAACTGTCAGTCATCAATACTTAACTAGGTTTCGCAAGTGCAAACATCAGCACACGATCCCCAGTATACCGACAGCTAATTGGGGGGTTTTCGCCCTACCGTTGCCGTCTCGTTCAATGAGATTTAGCCCCATTATTACGTGTTTATCGTTGTCTAGTGCCTCAAAGGTGGCTCCGCCAAGATGATATTCTCTGCAGGACTGCCTGGTATTGTAGTTTTCTTCACCATAGAAGTCCATATTTTCCCATTCCCTTTCGTTAAATGCATGAACTTCCTGTCTGTTTGCAGCTGCGCAAAGTGAGGGTCAATTATCGCCCCCCGCCCCCTGTGGGCGCTTTCTTAGGAGCATTCTTTCTGTAACTCGTAAGGCCTGCGTTCGGTAACCATTGGGTCTCGCTTGCTTCAACGTTCCGTCCAGACTGAGGTTGATGAGTCTGGCCGAGCCCTGCCGTCGTAGGCTAAGCACCAGCCTGAACTACGGCCGTTACCCGGTGTACCCCTGGGCCAAGCTTCCGCAGTCAGTGCAGTACATGATCTGCACCCGCATCCTCCCCACCGCCCTGCCCTCCTTCGTACTCGTCACTGAAGACGGCGGTCAAAGTACCTCAGGTCCCAGTTGGCGTCGCGTCCTGCTTTCATCTGTCTCAGAAAATCCTGAAGAAATCTCACCAGAGCAAACAAGGATTGTGGCCTCGCCCAATCCACCCGTTGGGTAAACCATTAAAGCTAACTGCATACTCTTCGTGGCCAAAAATCTGCATACTTGTCAATGACTACGGTCTTGTTTTTTGTTGTCAAGTTATTTGCTTCAGTGTTCCGCTCTGACGTACATCTGGCGCCTTTCCGCCCGTGCTAATTATCACACCTACCTGATTACAATAATACAGGATCTGTTAGATGCGTTCTACTGCCGCAATGACTAAAACCTACACACTGACATCTCGCAAAGCCTGATTGAGATGGGACCCTCTTCTTTTACCGTATCGTTTACCCAGCTCCTGGTTTCGGAGGACAAGCAACTTTACCGTGCCTTGGTATTGTACCACATAACGATAAAACGGATCTTGCATGGTCGGCTCTTAGACTTCCTATTTTTTGTTACAGGCTTTCCCACTGCCTATAGCCCTTCTCTAGTTGCATTAAAATCCTATTCTAAGGTTGTCTATGTCGTCACATTTACAACACCCCGACCAATTTTCTAAAAAAGTGATACCAGAAAGTATTCATATGGTAAAGGCCACACTCACCTAACGCACGCTTTACTTCGAAGGACTCTTAACCCTTACAGTTGCTATGTATCGTCCAGATACTTTCTGTTTTTTGAATTGGTGTTTTTTGAAAGTTTTCGGCTGAAGCCCACTGACATCTTGAAAACCCTTCCGAGGGTCGCCTATCTGGAAGCTAGATTGCAGCTTTTTGCATATTCAGGAAGCCGAACCTTGTTTTTTTCCTTTCTATCTCCTGATATTAGGATTAGTGGAAGCTTCTGTTGTACAGCTGCATTCAGATGCTGACCTCTGTTGCCCTATGTCTTAGCATTGAATAATTGCAGGAGATGTGAGCATGTCAGCCTGGAAACTTTCTGATGATCACTGCCATTGAGCACAAACAGGCAAAACTTAAAATAGGAGGAGAACATCTCAATCTTTGCATCCATACCTTCAAATCTGTTTAGCCTGGCTGCGAAATCAGAGAGTGGGCTTCAAAGTTCTAATCTGATAATAGATTTGGGAAATATTGCAGCTAACTTAGTGTCGTTTTCGCTTCAAAACAGCACTGCCGATCGACCTCGTATGTTAGCTGTCTCTGCCAGTCAGCTCGAAATGGCCATGAACGCGCAAACGCGACTCACATTCAAGTCGCCCTCGACTGTGGAGATATCAATTTATTTGCCGGAGACGGAAAGCTCTGCACTTTTGCTGAATTCCACTGAAGACATACAGTCACCTCGCTCCTGGGAACCCTTTCTCTGGCAGTGTGGTCTCTGCGTTGCACAATTTACAATTTGTGAGTTTTTATACTCCCTTACTTCACTCAAGTGTGTTTGGGTGACTCGGAAAACTTAGACTATCCTAAGAGACGGTGAGAGTACACGCCCGACTTACTTTTCAGCGCGGACATATATCCTCTTTTTAACGTCTTAAGGAAGCTTCTCTACCACATCTGCAGCTGATTGGTCGGTAAGCGTCCTCCTGCTCTTCCCCACGAAAGTGACCCTGAAGTTTTGGAACCACATGGAAGTCTTACGAGGACAGATTTAGAGTACAGGAAGGATGCGGTATCCCAAACTCGCAGCCTCACACAGCTGCCACTGAGACTCTTAGCGTGTGAAGGGCACCGCAGACACAGTAAATAGTGGGATGGATGTTTTGGCTCTAGAGTTTGGAATACGGATGGGCCTCCAGTAGCCACCTTTGTGCTTTATTCGAGGTCCTCTCCTCTAGCACCTTGGCCCAAGAACCTGACCATAGGGCTGTGGTGGCAAGCAGGTTTACTCGATAGCAGCTCACGATCGCCATGTCACAGTACCGTCTGTAGGGCCTTGCCGCACCTCATTAGCTAATCGAGGCGCCAACCCTGTGCGCCACAGCATCGCTGTCGTTGCTGGTTCCTGAACACTCGAAACCTTGCTAGTTTCGCACCTAGCAGAAGGCTGGGCCACTTTCGGCTACTTGTGGACGCCCCTGCGGTCACGTCACCCTGTGATGAACAGTAAAGGTGTGCACAATCCTATATGATACCGAGGGACTAAGTCCTGGCAAAAGTATACTTCAGGAAGTCCGCCTTGTGTATGATTTTTGTGTTGAGGCGTTTTAGCCTCTAGCGAGGTATTTTGATGAGAAGGTTTGGCAAACCGGTTTCGGGCGACAGTTTTCCATTCTAGACTACTTCACCCAAACAACTCAACACAATGTTCACTCACAGTAGTAATGCATGAAGCATATTCCTACTATAACCTCTCATATAAAATTGTGTCTATGGTCTTGCTCTCTCCCTACTGCCTGGTCCCTCGCAGTGTGACCTGCGCTGTAGACACGTTCGACCAAAACAGGGTCAGACTCGCTCACGACACGCGCCAACCAGGTTGCCCAGAGTTTGCGCGAGCCCATGACTGTTACCGGGGTTGTGGTGGCACGCGTAGACGTACACATTCATCACGTCAACCGCTGCGCCCAACCAATCACCAGCTGGCTGACAGGATCGGACAGTTGACTGGTACACAGGAGAGGGAAAACAAAGTGAGGCGAGTCCACCTTCACAGCACGTCCGCACATTCCTCACTATAATAAATCCGACGCGCACGATTCTATCACAAGATACAATTTGTGACTTTGAAGGTTGCCAACTGGGGGGGGGGGGGCTAACTCAGTCTTCAGGACTGGGAGTCAGCCTATGATGGCTCTTTTTCAGCGTGGCCTTTATCCCACTCACCCACGCGAGATTCGAGCCGCCTCGTGAAAGTCTGGCACATGCTACGGGGACCAGGTCGTGTGTGACACGTGCAAGCGGGCTGCATAGCTGTGTCAATCATCGTGCCTAAAGCCGTCGTCTATTGTCTTGACATTGTCTTGCCATTAGAGCCAGGTGAGCGTGGGGGAGAGGGTGCGGTAGATGCTGTGCAAGCCTTGTCCCCCTATAAACTAATCCATACTCGATTCACCGTCCTAGGTCCATCACGTAGATCAGGCGGTCGACGCGTTGTGCCCTACGGCCTTGCACACGATCGGGATTTCGAGTGTTCTAGCAGGCCTCAGAGATGTTTCGTCTGACGA
>CACRXP010000021.1:565247-600871 GCA_902702965.1 Spirometra erinaceieuropaei | reverse complement strand
AGTCCGGAAGAATAAATACTGGAGCTGCAGAACTTATCTAAAGAATGGAAGATGCATCTCCGTAAGCGTGTGTTCGTGATTCCGGCATCGCGCGTCGCCTTACTTAACTGTTGCTATCCCTTGTAGCGCCTTGCTACTCACGGGTTTATCCTTCCCGGCTGTGTGTAATGGGGGACCGGGCTTAGCGGTTTTTCTATCCCTTATCCTACTGTGAAGATCCAGCTGGGGCTTCCATCGGATGAGCGACGGTAGAAAGGTGTATGTAAACCTACGTTGATGCTAGCGACGCCACACATACAGTGAAATCGAGGTCTGTTAGCCGGGGCCCTGGTGCAAATTTGTCATCATCAGGACTGTGTCGTTCTGGGTCAATAAGCCATCATCTTCATCCCCACGCGGACTCACGGCGGATAGAACCAATTATTGCAGTGAAGTGGATCAGACGACCGTCGGCTGCCGGTAGCAGTGGTGAAATTCAAAGATACGCCGTCGGCCCTCCCGCGGTCAATGGTGGACGCAGATTGATTCGGTCTCCTCCCTTCACACTCACGTTGGGACCGCTTGCAGATACCAACGTTGCCTATGAGACTTAGGCAGTGGTGGTTCTACTATGGCGTCATATCTCCCTCTATGAAATCACTAGGATGATCGGGCCCCAGACACCAGGTATGATTCTAAGTCCAGGCCTCTGGAATTCCGGCCGCTGTTGTCAACCCACTGTTTCCGGAAATCAGCAGGACTGTTGTCTTCTCAAGATGCCCTATTGTAACGTAACCCAAGTCACATATCTTGATTTGTTTCAAGCCAGCGGACGTTACATGAGACCCCGTAAACTGGGGAGTTGGAGCTCTATCTCCATGGAAGTGGATAAACTTGTTGCGTTACTATCGAAGTTGACAAGGCGTCCGCACTACATTTGACTTTGGGTTATCGGAGATCGTATTTCTGCCCAAATCGTAGCCACAATTTATGGAAGGCGCGCCAACATATTCGAAAGATGTGTTTATTGCATTCAGGTGTTCTCAGCGCTCGAAACCCATTTCTTAGGAGTTGCTGCCTCGGATAGCAAGAACCGCCCATATGGTCCTTCGAAATGCACTCAGTTGCGCCATATGTTATCTCAAATGTTTCCGCCACGTTTGCAGTGTAGCTCCTCCACCGCCTATCACGACACACCGCCATCCTCACAATCGATATCACCTTTACAATTTTTTCCCAACGTAAGTATATAGTGCGCAGAGGACTGATCCTGACGCAAAATGGTCGCGCAAGTACTAATCCCCAAGAGTAGTTTCACGGCTAGAACGTGAATGACAGAATACAGAT
Organism: Spirometra erinaceieuropaei; assembly: GCA_902702965.1. Lineage (NCBI taxonomy): Eukaryota > Metazoa > Platyhelminthes > Cestoda > Diphyllobothriidea > Diphyllobothriidae > Spirometra > Spirometra erinaceieuropaei. The sequence goes on along the minus strand of CACRXP010000021.1, from coordinate 599,545 downwards.
TGCTCCTTGTGCTTTCAGTAGCCATGAATTTGTGAATCTCCAGCTTTTATGTGCTACCTCGCCTGCGTTAGTTCTTACATGAGTGGAAACTGCATTTTTCTGGACTACTAATTCGTGGTTGAGCTCGGCATGCCTCCATCAACCCAGGTATTCAGTCTCAGAAATATAAGCCACTATAGGGATTTAGCCAACTGTGTCTCATTCTGTCTTCGTACTTAGCTGACGAACACTCAATGGAGCTTGTTGCCGCCCACTTGCGTCTCCATTTGGAATTACGTTTCTGCTTAAAATGCAACACAGTCCTGCCGAACAGTGCTCTCGCTGTGGACGCCCCCGACGCCAAACCGCATCGCTGCAAAGACCTCGTTACACCGGTCGATCTCAACATACGCCATCAGCCACACAACCAGGGTGCGTTGTCTTCATTTAAAATCCCGTGTCTTCCTCCTTCCACGCTACTCATCCTCACTGGCATCAATAATCTACGAGCCCAGCACAAGGTCGTGGTATATGAAGCTGGTTCGGTTCGGAACACGAGAGATTCCACAGAGGAGTTGGGCAACTCAGGCGATTAGCTAAACCAGACGGTCAGTGACTCCCGGAGACTAGTTATAGAGGGCAGTTGATCCAGACCCTCATTACTTTTACGAAGGAGCTGTGCGCGAAACCCGATAGCCTGAGTTTTCGTTCCTATCGGGACTCACAAAGTTGCAAAATAGAGCTTAAGGAGGGCTAAAGAGGGACGGAACCGGCGGTGACGTCATCTCACCGACTGACCTAGATACAGGCTGGCCGGACAGTGGAACTTCCCTCTGACTATTTGGACTGTTGCGAATTGAATGTGTGAAGTGGTGAAGAATAGGCGGTCGCCACATCTTGAAGCAGTAATGTTGCCAGGTTCGGCTGATACTAACCGACAGTTTGATGATCTAGCAGAAAAGTTCCAGGCCAAAATCGTACAGTGCTTTACGTGCCTACAAGTTAGGGCAGTGGTGATGGGCACGCTGTCTCTCTTTCTCTCACGGTCTTTTATGAGCGCTGCCTACCATTGTATATTCCCGATCGAAACCGGCAGGGCAAAAGGCTCGTGGCGTAGTGGTTAGAGGCGTGGACCTCTCAATAACAGGTCGCGAGTTCGAGCCTCGAGTCTTCCACACTTCGGGGTTGGGTATGACTGGCTGACTATGGCTCATGAGCCAGAAATGGTCATTCCAGTCTCCCTTGTCTTTGTCGGTAATAACATACTGTCTTTTATGGCTGTTCGAAACAACCAGATCACTTGTACAGCCTCACCAGAGAGCGTAGACTGCACCGGTTCAGAGGATTACGGTAGCCGGCATAAGTACAAACGGAACGAGTATTCTCACAGCCTCTGTTATCTGTCAAAATAATGAAGAAATGTTCACTAGGATGGCTGTTTACTCACCTTTGGGAACGCGGTTACCGCTCAGATTATAACTCACACTTGAGGGGTTAGTAAAGGTTGCTGTGACAGTATACCTAACGGCATGCAGAACTTGCCGGCAATTTAAGAGGCCGTAGGTTTATGGCTACCTTTGACTTTTAATCTGTGGCGCCGTAACAGCACCCAAACGCCTTGCTGCCGTCCGGTCGGGCCCAGACAGAAAAGCAATTGCCTTTCAATCATTTGCGATGCACAACCGGGCAAACAACAGGTGGTCGCTATTCATCTGTCTATTACCGGCTGTCTTCAAAATCGCTGCAGAAGATGCAAACTAAAGTTCTTCTCACTTCGATGCTTCTTCATGCTCTTGACGCAAGGCCTGTGTTTTCTAGTCGGGGCATGTGTTGTACACCCGTATGCTACCCGGTTTAACGGAAAATAACGTAACCATCTGCCTAATCTCATACGCTAACGCAGCGTCCTCGACTGCTGGCGATGGCAGTGCGTTGATTTTCAGTCCGGACCTGTCCAGGTCAGCCCCACACGAGCCCTTTGTATTCTGTGCTGTGAGCTAGCCGTTTTAAACGCGGTGGTAAATATTCTGGTGCCACCCAGTGTTGAGGTCTGATCCGCGCTACTGCTGCTTTCAAGAACCTTGGGGTCACAAGCCGGCCGCCCTGGTGCCTGTTAAGTGTTAGGCTCGTAAGTTGACAGAGGACATCTTAGATAAATAGATTTCAAAGTACTGCTTTTTCCAGTCGTCCGATCCTTTGCGTTCAATGTCTTGCCAATCCAGAGCCCAAAATATCAGAGGAAATGGAAGCGCCTTTGGGCGAACATTAGACGGTCGCCTGCACACTTTCGACTTGTCACACCGCCGTTGTCCTGCTGGGTATACTTGAAAAGACGCCTGCGCTTGCGTAACTTTGACTCTGATCATTTATTTCTGCTTCAGAATCCATTCTGTTTGAACCACAACACGGCTCTGAGGAGTCCACGCAGAACCCTTGGAGGCGTTACTGTCAGGTATGCCGGTCTCATCCATACGTACTCTTTGCATATTCTACTGGTCCAATATATGCGTCTTTCTTTATCTGCATAAAGATCTGCCGACGGGGCTTCAGCAGCCCGGCCCAGTACTCCCAACATTTGAAAAACGTACACAAGAATAAGCGCTTCCTCTGTCCAGACTGTGGTACGTCGGATGCATCCATAGTGACTAGTTTAATTGGTCTTGTCTTGGAAACTTATATTCTTACCATGTGATAATCGGTTTGTTTTTCCGGCGTCTTGCTTCCATACGCAATTCCCACCCCCAGTGTTCCAGGTTACCAACCAATCGAGCGCTAGTATTCTCCCCACTCACCCTCCGCCAACCCTGTTGTCATAAGATCGACCCTCCTGTTTCCACAACTAAACAGCGACCTTAACTATCGATAAGACTGTTTTAAAATAGGAAACTTTAAAATTTTTCCCGAAGTCTGCCCGCCAGCGGACGCAGTTCTTGGCTCACCCCTGCAGAACGGCTGAAGACAGAATTGCAAACAATCTGCTGCTGGCTGGGTCACCGAGGTTGTCGTGGAGACCAGAGGACCTATGATGCTCACAAATGTTATTTAGCAGATAAATTTCTCGGTGGAGGTTGCCTTGGGCAGGGCTTTTTACGGATTGTTGAGTGAAACGCCAGTCAGCAAGCAAACTAAGTCTGCGGAGGAAAATGAGTTATTGGGGACAGAAAAGGTGCATATATCCATGTGGCAAAACCACGATATCTCAGTGGTCTGGCTGCTCAGTGGATCGTCCCTCGTGCTGCTTGAGGACTCACAGTCGCCAGTTTCTCGGGCTGTTCATTCGGAAATTTGATTTTAAGGCAAACACTCCATCCTTGGCAATTCCCTCCAAACGACCCTTTCATCACGCCTTAAGAATTTCTCTTTTTTGTCTTACATTTTTAACCGCAGTCCACACGTCTTTTTGCCGCAGAGAGAGAGGAGGGGGACGGACGGCCTGGTACCTCAAGCCCAGTTAGCTAGCGGCCGATTGCCGAAAACATAGTTGGGTAGCTGTGGCCTCGTGTGCCATTATTAGGGCATGTTCACGTTCTTCAACCGGAAATGGGCAACTGCGTTTTTGGATGGTGAATTTTGGCGGGCGCTTGAGGGCTGAGCTGGCTGTGACCCCCCATTTTTAATTTGCTTCCCTCTCCTTTAGGCACATCCTTTAGCACCAAAGGCAATATGACAACGCACTTTCAGCAAGTTCACAATCTCAGCGACTCCGTGTCATGTCCTCTGTGTTCCAAACGCTGCAGTAACCGGTGAGTCAACAGGCGTGCTATTGACTGCAACTATGCCCACCCCCGTTCCTCTGCTTCCATAATACGCTTGCCAGCACAGCTTGGCAAACAAACTCTCTGTCCAGATGTTCGCACCCACCGCTATCGAGTTTCTTATGCATCAGTGGGATGTCTTCCCAGGACACCACTTTCACATAAGCACACTCACTAGACCCACTTCGATACATCAGTGTTGATAATTTTATTGTACACTGAGTGTCTCACTCTAAACCTTAGATACAACCTACGACGTCACATCTCTCTAGTCCATGCTATAAAACAGCGGAATCCGGACCACTCCTCCGACACAGAGGGTAATGCTGAGAGAAACACGACAGACCACACTGACCTGTCCAGCGACGCTGATCAATCAGCGACAATAACACTGACAACGGCGCCCACAACAGGAAGATCTCGAGGTTACTACCTATACATGGCACCGCAGAAGAAAACTCCAGAAGCGGCTGAACCCAGCGGCGGTCTGGGCGCCCCGACGTCTGAGGTTTTACAGGCTAACAAAGAGCAAACTGATGCTGGTGGTCAGCAGGTCTCCGAGCCGTCTCTGGTAGCGGAGGTCAGCATTGTTCGCAGCAGGCGCTATGCACCCATTGTCAGCGTTCAACTCTCGCCCGCAGGCAGTAGTAAGGAAATTCGTCTTTTACAACCACTGGACGGGAAACCGGAATTGGATTGAAAATCGCCTTTGTCCGTGTACATAGTACTTGTCTTTCTTGTTCTTCTTTCCTCCTCTCCTTCTCATCCCCGCACTGCGTTCCGCATTTGTTACTCCGCTGTGGACGTCGGATCGATGGCTTTATTTGGGTGTTTGTTTTGCGACTCGGGATTGTCCGATATTTGAAAGGCCGGGTAGCACTGTTCGCAGACTAGCCATACACCGCAGGCGCTATCAACTCCACTTGTCGTATAAGCTACACTCCAGCAGCTCGGGTTTTAAACCCTTGCCAGCGCATCTCTCATTGCTAAGTTAAATTACAGTGGGTAAAATCAGATTCCCTAAACAAACCCCACTGAAAGTAGTGGACACCGCTGACGTTTGCTGGGGTTCTGTTGTGCTGACCCGCGTACCTTCATGGAAAACCTGCGGCTGGTAATTTGGCTTTGGGTTGCATCACGGCCCCAGGGCGTGCCAACCAACAAGGGTGCAGTAAACCTATTTGCCAACACGATGGTCGCGCAAGTTTGGAGCTCCCGGGGAGCCAGCAGCTTGTTAGGGTATTTTCGAACTGCTGTCCACAAGTCTACATCATTCCCGTAGATGATGATGATGTCCCGAATCAAAGACCCGTCACAAAAAAAGCGGCATGGCAGTGCTGCTCACGCTATTTCGTGCGCCGGGCACTTGTGTACGCCGGCTCGATGGGCTGATGCCTTGCGACGCGCCCCACAGCGCGTAAACAGGCCCGCCGGCTAATTGCCACCGATGTTTGCATCCGCTCGAAGGCGTAGAGGGATACCGTCACAACTCCCATCGGACACGCCAGACTCCCACGAAACCAGGCAATGCAGTGGTGACTGTACTAACGACAATACCGATCTCGACGCACACTGCCAAGGTCTGTGGTTGTTCATCTGTCACTCTCGCCAATGCGTAGAACTAGGCAACAATAGGTTATCCCCACGGACCGACTATCCCTTAACTCACAGAGAATACCGGTCGAGACCTTCCTTCCCCCAGGCATTCGAAACATGCAGTCACCAATGGCAGCCATCGCACCTCTCGCCTTCCGACACGCGGACCTCGCTCGCCCCATTGTTCGTAGTCACTATCTCCACTCTCGAGAACGCTAAGCGCTCTCCCTGCCGACCGCACCCTCCCCCACAGCTCTCGAACTAGACTCTTCCTTTACATGTCACCTGATAATCGGCTGTTAGAAGTTCGGAAAATAACGACCAGATCTCTGATTCCGAGGTGCCCTTGTTTCTCCAACAAATTATGGTTTTCGAATGAACCTCGAACCGATATACGCGTGGTTGCGTGTGAAACCTTTATGATCGAAACGGTCGGCCGAAAATGAGTTCCAGCCAACTGCGGTAGAATGGGGATTAAGAGAAACCTGAATATTTTCCTGAAGATTGTAAAGGTGCTCGGGAAATGCCTACACTTTAAATAGCAAATTGCCTGTCCAAACAGCCTACGGTTAGCGACATGGGACTCTGTTGAAATGCGTTTCTACGGCCGGCCAGTAAGCCAAATGCAATTCATCTGATCCCTTGCTTAGGTAAGTTTGAGGGGCCTTAACAACTCCGGAATATAGCCCTGAGAGGTCAAAGTATGAAAACTGGAAGATTGTTCGAAAAAAAGTGCTGTACTTTCGATTTGGCAAGCGTAAAAATACAAATATGAAGCATGAGCCAAAAGTTAGAAAGTTATTCGCGGCGTGATCACGAGTTCTCTTTGTGCAGAGCTGTCATGTATCCGTCATATTGCGCCAAGAAGATAGAACTAAAGATGGCAGTTAGTCCTTAAAAACGGGTGGCAAACCTCTTTTCGCGCTCAATAACAACTACGAGGTCGTCATCTTCTGTGATAATACGTGCGTGTTTAAAAATAGAACTCAAGACGTTGGATGCACTTTTCTCGTTGTTTCCACGGGACAAAATTGGCAAGCCTTCGGGGTCAAAGCACTCGACGGCAGTAGCGTCTCCCTCCGACAGGCTGAAACAGAAATTCAATATAGGCAGGGCGAAGGGGACAGGTGACTGACACAATCGTTTCAGATCTTTAATAACCCCATCCGGCAATCAGACCTCGATAAACAGTTTCGATCATATATCATCGCAGTCATACCAAGTACAAGTCAGTCGAATAGGCGAGGCGCTGGCAAAATCGAATATATGGTCAACATGGTGTGTGCGGTTTTCTTTCGATCTCGTCGAGACTTCGGGAGTCGGTGAAACACTAGTCGTGGAGCCGATCTTCGAATGTTCGAGGACGTTTCCAGGATTTCATCAGGCACTTGGATGCCTAGCCACAGGCTGAGTAAAGAAAATGATGAAGCCGTCCTTGACATCATCTCACTCGCGCTCCGCCCCCTGGTTGACGATCCCAACTGCGGACAGATGTGCGTGAGGACAACCGACTGCAGATCTGGCACGGTGGCATAAGATCCAAGTGGATGGCGAGTCAAATGGTTGAGTTTTGCTAGGGAGTCTGTTGTCGATCGACTTCAGTAGATGGCGGTCGTCGATGAGGTGGCAGACCCGCGGCATCAGACCGGTTGACCTGCTCGTGGTATCTCCACAAGTGCAAGTAAACAGTAGTACGTAGTCTGCAAACGGTTACGTATACTCGTTCTAATGATATTTATTAGTTGGAGAAGTTCGCTCAGTAAACAAAACAGAAAAACTAGTAATAAGAGTCAGTGTAATCACAAGAGGACGGCTGAAAGCGAGCACAGTCTGTGAAAGCACCCTAGAGGAAACAAAAGTAGTATTAATGCGACACGATAGACATACATTTCTGTGAAGTATTTGTCCAGCTCTCCCTCCATGGTTCTGATAGACGTTGAGGTTCCCGTCCGTCGAAAACGGTGCTTTCTGTTTAGGCCTTCGTAATGAATGCGAGAGATCCGGTTTAAAGGTTCTCAAAGTGATCGCCGGCAACTCGATGACAATATGCCCGCAGGAGGACGCACAAACTCTGTCGGGTAAAACACTGAAAGTTTTATCCCAAAACCTTCGGGCGATTTCTGAAGTGCCGTATGGATGGACGACTGACTTTGGAACCTACAGTTTACAATTAATCCGCAACGACTGTGATAATTATTAGAGAAACTGATATCATTGTAATGTAAACTGAGGGGTAATGATGCTTGTGAGGATGGTGACGGTGCTTACGTGGAGTATGGTGCCGCCACCGCTGGTGACGATGGTAGTGCAGGTGACTATTATTTGGCAGTCAAAACGGGAAGAATGAACATATAACAAAGCGCAATAAAAGTGGAACACCAAGCTAAGTAATTGGCCAAACGGTGACTATAGAGTCCCTATTACTTTAAAGGTAGAGCACTCTGCGGAACATGAATTCGGATGTCTGTCAATTCTGGTAAAGGGGTAAAGTGGTAAGAGGAGTGAGCGTTAAGTACGAGAGCTGGAAAAGGCCCAAAAATTTCTTGCACACTCGATATCGGCAACAAAAAGATTCCCTCGAAGGGTGTTCAGACGAGTTTTCTTCAACCGCTTTCGCCATTCTGGATGTGCCATGTATAACATATGATTTGGTTTTAGCCTTGTTGTCACGCATAGGACATTAAAGGTTGTCTTACCAACAAAAAAGTAAAAATACTTAATACTTAGTACGAGTTTTGAGTAGGACACATATCAGACGCAGGAAATTGGCCTTCATTTCTGACTATTGTACAATTCCGAAGATTTTCCAGGGTAGGTCACAGGAGCGAGTTCTCGAGTGGATTAAGGCCTTAGTCTCTAATAGCATATGACTGTATTACATCAACGTATTCTTGGCATTTTCTTGCCGTGACAATGCCCACGCGCTGATTGGTCGAAATACTTACGTGATGGATTAATTCCGGGAACTGTCGATCAACGTCTTGAGTACAATTAGTTGATGGGTGTCAAGTGCTGAACGACAGAATTGGCATGCTGCCAGTGCTTGCGCACGTGAAGACGGCATCGATTTGGCGCGAACAACAGGTGTGGGCAGGAGGTCAGGTAATAAATGTTACCAGGTCTTTCGGTCATTGCTGCACCGTGATAGTGTCTGAAGGCCAACGAGCTCAGGCTCATAAAGTACAGTTTCGAGCGAGGTGTCAGTTCTGGCTTTGGTAGTTTGAGTGCCTGACGTGTTTTGCTTCAGCGGCCCTTTTTATCTACTCACCCGTTTGATTTTAACTATTTACATGTTCCCAAGAGAATCTAAAAGATTTTCTAAAAGGCTATAGCACGGAAAGTTAAGAAAAGGCATCAGGAAGTGAGAATGTGGGAGGAAAGGCTGCCTTAGCATCGTTCGACTCGTCACTTTCGACGTCGGAGTCAGGATCGGAATGCATGGTGGTGCATGAGCTAGGATTTGACAATTTCACAGATAGATTCAGCAATCTAAGTGTGCGAGGTTCTCGTGTTTGTCGTGCAAGCACAGCAAGTGCGGCAGTTGATGATGACGAGAGAGGGTGGAACTGTGAGCCGTGAGCTGTTCACTCACATACACTGCAGTGTTACGTGAAGGCTTTGTTACTTCCAGCTAAAACGTTTGTAGAAGATACGCGTGCAGTGTAGGTTCAATATCGAGGAGGCAGTATGTCTATCTTGGCCTTGGACCTCAGGTGATTAATATCAACTCACCTAGTGGTAGATAGTTTTAAACGTACACTGAAGTTAGTAGTGCCATTGGTAGAGATGGCATACCGGTCAATCGTAAGTCAGAAGATGAATGTTGGCCCATCTCAGACAGAATTACAGGGTCGATTAGCAGCAGCGTATTTGTTGTAGGGGTTTTCCATAATCCGTCAAAGCCGGGTGACGTCGACGTCATTGCGAAGTACGACACGATCGTGTCAAACTGCCAAGAGATAACGCGCGATATCGCACACCTTAATCAAAATAATAGACAGGTGAATGTCCACAGTCAGTTTCTGGCACTATCAATCCCGTTCTCAAAGTGGACAGTGCTCGTGAACCCTACAACCACACAGTCCCCAGTTAGAGGTTTGCCAGCACATGGGATGAGGTGGACATAGTAGCAGGATAATCCATTATTTTGTCGGTGTTTAGCCGTATATTTTCTGGGTGGTTGTAGATAAAAACCCCGATGGACATCAGTGATAATGAAGACGGCCAACAAAGGTCGGGTGGAACAGCTCGCAATCCATGCGACAATCCGATATTGTCGTTGGACGATCCTCCACTGTCACCTCTGGTAGGTTGTATCTTATGAAAAAGCATACTGTTTAGGATACGCAAGGCAGTTGCCTCCGACACTGATTCTGCTGATGGGTTGCCTTCATGGTCAGCACGTGATACACTGACTTTCTAGACACAGTTGGCAACGCAACGCGCTCTGCCATCACCACAATGACCCGGGAGTTACACTAACAACGGAAATCCAACCAGAAAATTCGCAAGCAATTGGCGTGATTGACAAACAGCAGCATTAAGTTTCACGAGAGACTGCATATTACGGACTTGTTGGCAGCAAACCGATCATCCACTTCTACTGACTCTACGCCCTAATAGCAATGATATGCGAAACGGATCTCGATGCTCGTATACCAATCAAAGCTGGACTCTGATTGGTTGGCCGCGGTCGTTAAAGCAATTTTCCCAGGGGCGTACTGCGATGAGCGTACGCCGATAAACTGCCGACTCTTATCGATAAGACGGTGTGCTTGCTATCGCACGCACGATTCTGGACGTCATTTCCTGCTTTCCCACGCCACTGCACGCACGCATTCCCGCTGTGTTAATCCTCTTTGCTTTACCTGCATTACTGATGTTTTGCATTTTCTTTTTCATACGTCCAGGGCAATATCGCGAAGAACTCATCGTAGGCGGTCACAGCAAGAAGTCGGGAACATGTTAGGAGAAATAACGGCCGCGGCCATTTTACCACCAAATCCCCTTAACAAGCCGATTAACAACTGGGTGATTTTAATGAGGTTGGCGGACGGCTTGGAAACCCTGTGTGCCGGAGTATAGTGGTAGGCTTTAAATTATTTTTTACGGCTTACCTCGACGGACTTTGTTCAGAGGGTGTTATATGCCCTTTTTGATGAAGAAGTCACGGCCAACGTGAACTTCAGAGGAAAAATGACAAAGGGAGGAAGTTGCAGCTTGCCGTTGTATTGCTTCTACCTACATAAGAAACTTATCGTACAATAGATGTGTATGCCATGTGGCACAAGGGTGGGCGTGTTGATATCTACGAACTGGAGGCAGCGTTCACCAGGCGGCTGAAGAGGTCTCTGGATGAGTTAAGGAAGCGGCGTAATAAGCCTGATTCAATAATGAATCTGACTGACGGGTAGTACTAATGATACCTAACAAAATTCCTCTTGTATAGAACCACTTTCAGACTCACTCTTTCCGCCGCAGTTCACGCCGGATGGCAGGACGTCGGCGGACAATTAGTATAGGTTTCATCATTTTGTACACCATTTTTATGATAAAATTACGTCAATAAGACCGTCACAAAGACCTCCACGTAAAGTAAATTCGATGGTTGGGAGAGAGTTAGTGGGCTGAAAGCCGTCGAAGGCTTATACGTTGGGGGTTGTTATTGTCGTACGGCGCCCTATCCCGACTTTTCGTTGTTGTTCCCACAGCGACTAAATGAACGAAATCCACTTTAATCGGCCATAACTATCGTGACTTTTCCATAGCCAGTCGCTGTTGAATTAATACGGGCTTGCTACTGGAGATACCTACAAGGTCACAAGACATGGCGCACACAGCGCGCGACATCTTGACAACTGATAACTATACATAACAATAGCCACCAAAGCAAAACACGCCAGACACTCCAAATACCAAAACCAGAACCGACACTTCACTCGAAAATGCTTTATGAGGCTGAGCCCGTTGGCCTCCGGGCACTATGAAGGCGCGACAGTGACCGAAAGACCTGATAACATTTACTATTTGACCTCCTGCCCAGACCTGTTGTTCGCGCCAAATCGATGACGTCTTCGCGTGCGCAGGCTTGCGTGCTAGTGCTAGCACTGGCAGCATGCCAATTCTGTCATCCGGCACTTGACACTCATCGACTGATTGTACTCAAAACGTTGACCGACTGTTCCCCGAATTAATCCATCATGCAAGTATCTCGATCAATCACCGTGCGGCAAAAATTGCCGCACGAAAATGCCGAGAGAACGTCGACATAATGCGGGCATCTGCTATCAACGAGCAACTTCGGTTAACCGCGATAAAACCCACTAACAAATGATAAATGCATGATGTTAGTAACGGCACTTATGTTAACGGTTTTCAGTGATAACTACGATATAAGAAACTTCAGTAAATAGGGAACAGCTGAAGAAAGACAACCAGGACGCAGAACACACCTTGGCAGGCGGACGTCACAGCACTGGCCTTTAGTGTCGGCATATGGGATGTAACTTCTCAAACACAGATCTTCAATTTATATGAAACGCAAGTCACACTGATTTGAAATAGTTTAAAATCTGTCAAATATAGTAAGTTTTACAAAATACTGTCGAAAACTTAGAAAAAAAACAAGACTTGATTTCCTGCACTGTCTATAATACGCCTGGCCCCGACATGCCAACGTGGTGGACTCGAAATAAATCGCAAACGAAAGGGATCCAGTCTTTTATTCTCGACAGTTAGCTGGCAAAGTAATAGATTGCTGCTCTTAGATCGCCATCGTGGAATAAATGCAGCGCAACAGGCCAGTGCATCAAGGTGATCGTTTGAGCGCACTTTTATTCACGTTGTTCGTCAGAAACAAGACGTATTTCATATAGACTGTCACAGTAGATCAATTATATTAGAGGCAATTCACACGCACACTCTCATAAAATAAGCCTCTCTACGCGGTAACATCGCATTAGGAGCAATTCACTCCATACCGACAAACTGCATCTTTTTTGATTAGGGTCAGTCCGAAGATCAGTACAACAAAATTCACCGCCCCCTCGGATCTGGCTGCATCTTCCACGTCTGCAACAGCCTGGCCAGCGGACATCCGGATCTTAATTAGCGTAGCCCCTCTAAATTCGGCCGACCGCCGCTGTTTCAAACCTGGTCTTTGTTTCCAGACTGTTCACTGTCTCCAAAATCATACGTTTGGCAGCCTTTCGCTCTAAGTGCATTTGCCTTCGTCGTTCGTTCTTTGGATCTTCGTGATTAGCGATGCCCTTCATGCAATTCTTGGCGTGGAATCCCTAGGACAGTTCGATCTCCTAGTGAACTGCCTGCGTTACCGTCTGCACGACCGCATGATTCCCCTAGCTGTTCGCTGGTTGTCTCCCCTTCCAACCTGCTGAAACTTATAAATCCTGGGCACACGTATAGATTGCCCTAGCAAAGAACTCCTTCTTAAATATTCTAACATTATCAGCCCCCAGATCCAAAGTTTCGAGGTTCAACACGATTTTGTGCATCATATGCGCATTTCAAGGCTTCCTGTGCCTGCGCGACCTAGGTCATTTGCGTCGGTTTGTCGGCAGGTCGCGAGGGCGGAATTCGAATGCGTGCTATAGCGTGGTATTATGCGACCATCCAAGGGTCCCTCGACGTTTCCTCTGCGCGTGGTGGCCTATATGACGTCAGGCGACTAGTAACCCTGTTACGGCCGTAGTGCACCCGAAAATGCATTCGTCTCTAATAGTTTCCCAGTGTCTCAGCTGCAAGAGCTTGACAGCGCCTACTATTGCAATGTGGTTTCCCTGACGATCGATGTGGTGAATGCCTTTCACCATATATCTCTCACCCTGGGGACATACCCGAAACTGCTGTAAGTTCTTTATTTGACCTTTGAGGCTTCATCCGTGTGCTCCTCGGCTGTTTAATTTCCGTCCGGATGGCAATCGATCACGCCTTACATAGTCTACCTTTGTGTACGCCTTCATCGATAACATCTCTTTGACCGGTTGAATTCTGAGTCCCAAAATCAGCATCTCATATTGGTGTGTGACCACGCCGTCGTCATTAATCGATTAAAATGTGTTTTCGACGTAACTTCCCTCGAGTTTTTTGACCATCTTGTCGACCCAGAGATTTTTTGTCCTTCACTATCCTAATTTGACGCGAATCACGATTTTCCTTTAAAATACGATAGTCAGTTGAAATGGACCGTCGCATGTCCAACTTTTACTGCCGGTCCCTTTCCGAATTGTATTGACCTCGTTCTGCCGCTCGCCAACATTTTCTCGGATCCGAAGGCCCTTGAAGCTTCCCAACGACGTACTGATGATTTTGAGAAAATCAGGCATTTCTTTGTGTATGCTACCTTGCAGACGCCTCCCGCTGCCGAAGCCTCTCTGCCGCTGATCGTAGACGATTCGACAGTACCCGTTGGCACAGTCCTTTAGTGACTCTTTTGAGGATTGACCCTGCTGTAACCCGTCTTCTCTAAACAGCTGTCGTCAACTAAGACACGCTACAGTACCTTTGGTTGTGAATTACTAGCCATCTACTTAGGCCTGGGGGATTTCCGCCAATTCTGTGAAGGCGTATTGGCATGTTTGTGCTTTAAGGGTTACAGGTAGCGCCCTTGATAACCCTATTAACATACAGAAGAAATTTGCGAAAATTTAGAATGTGTTCAAGTCCAAATACAACAAAATACAAACTACAACAAAATTATCACGGTGCGGTTGTCAGAGATATGGTCGGAAGTATGTAGGTTTTTTGGACGAAACTCCCGTTTTAATTCTGTGATAATCGAGGTATTTGTATAAAGAATTGACTTGTTAATTCCGACAGGCCGTCAGGGTGTCCAGGACTCAGGAGACTCCAAAAAGTGGAATTCCTCGGAGCCCGAAAACTTCGGACCGAATTCAAAAGACGCGGTTTCCGTTGGATCCTTTCACTATTCTAAGAGCTTTTGACAGTTCGCGGCTCCTTTTTCTCCGCTTTTGTCGTGCTGCCTTCCTGTCCACCTTACAGTCCCTGTCGATCCGCTGCCGGGACGCGCGAGACTTGTCCCTAGCCTCGCGAGTGCTCGAAGCCAATCAACGCTGTCCCTCCTCTGATTGACTGGCGGACACTGAGACAGCGAAAGGCGCACACATGCGCTGGGTCTGAGTGCCTCGACGACGGACACAGACAACACAACTTGCTTGGAGAGCGCGCTCGAGGCGACTTCTTTCAGAGCTTTGTGTACGCACTTTGTCGGCAGTAAAGGCTGTCCAACTCAATCGTTCTTGCCTGACTTGTGATTAGGGAACCATAGTCTCGTTGATCACCTGCTTTCGACAATTGGTGACTCCCTGCGAAAAGCAATCTTTCTTCTTACTTGACAACGATAAAGTCAGGCTTTGACCATGAATAATTTTCCACCGGAAATGCAGCATATTTTGGCACCCGCTTTTGATATGCTTTCGGCCGCCCAACGTACTCGAATGGCCGAAAGTCTTATGGAGATGCACGATTTTTCTAAGCCGTCACTTTCCGAACTATTAACTCCCTCAAATTCTCTTCCTTCTTTATTTTCGCGTTGGAGATCGGGCTTACCAGGCTGGCCGCTGATATGGCTTATTTCCAGAGGCGGCCATTTTCTCCCTCATCTCAGAGCCAACCAAAGCCTTCCATCCCTCATGCCCAGTCTTCATATTAAGCCCGTTCAATTACAGCCGCCACTTGCTGGTATCTCACCATCTTTGGTGTTAAAGCCCTCGCTGCATCTATCCCTGCTCCTTCATCTGCAAGCAGAGCAAACAGGTAAAACGGGTCAGCCCGAAGGCCAGTTCAACCAATCTTCCTGACAACTCTGACGTTGGTGACATCTGAAATGACAGGATTTGTTTGGTTGACTCTGATGTCTACCTAAATGCTACTCCACCCGCACCAGCTGATCGTTGGTGCTCCAATCCCGACCTTTTCCTACAGGCCGTCAACACATCGCCGATTACCACCTTCGAAACCTGCTCCTCCTCTCTGGACATCGGCCTCCGGCGTCTTTTGCCTTGGGTCTTTGCCGTTGCTGATATCTTTGCCATTCTCGGTGCAGATTTTCTCGCAGCTTTTGATCTTTTGCTCAACTGTCGTCAGTCTTATTTACACGACAAGAACACCAACCTCACCATCCGGGGTATCTCTTCTTCTAACGCCCCTCGTCAGCTCGCCGTCCTGGACCGTGAACCCAAGAATCCGTTTCGATAACCCTTCGCCAAATACACTGGTCTCCCTCGTCCAAACTTCAGCACTTTGATTCACCACACGACGTTATTCAACACACCCGACACTGATCCTGCCGTGTTTTCTCGGCCCCGCCGTCTCATGCCTGCACGTCCTGCTGTCACCAGCACCAAGTTCGAGCACATGTTCCGAGAGAATATCATCCGTCAGTCTGAAAGTCCATGGGCCTCACCCCTTAACATGGTCCCAAAGGCCGTACTAGTGACTGGAGCCCCTGCGGTTATTACAAGACCCTAAACAACTTTACGATCCGGGACCGCTTCCCCGTCCCGCATCTTCAGGATTTTGCAGGTGCCCTATTCGGCAAATGTGAGTTCTCGAAGCTTGACCTGGTCCGCACCTTCTACTAAACTCTCGTCGCCCCTGAGGACGTTTCGAAGGCGGCCGCCATCACCCACTTTGGCCTCTTTGACTACCTGTGCATGCCCTTTAGACCCCGCGACGCCTCCCAAACCTTTCAAAGGCTTGTAGAGAGAAAGAGAGTGCTTCGCGGCCTACCATTTGCAATGCCTATATCGACGACCTCCTGGTAGCTAGCTCCGCCACCGAAAAACGCATGGAGCATCTGGCAACTGTGTTTGACCGCCTTCAACAATACGGCGTTGTTTTCAACCCGTTAAATTGCTTCTTCGGCGTGCCCTCTCAACAACTTCTCGGACATCTGGTCGACTCCCACGGCATCCGTTCTCTTTCCCTGAAGGCTGCGGCTATCCGTGATTTCACTCCCCCCTCTTCCAAACGTCAACTGCAACGATTTCTGGACAGGGTGAATTTTTGTCGGCAGTTCCTCCAGCACTGTGCCGACACCATCCTGCCGCTCACTAGTCTCCTCTCGGACCCCAAAATTTCGTTCGGGTTGTCTGCAGACGCCCTCGCCGCTTTTGACAGGATGAAAGCTGCCCTGGCCGACGCGACCCTACTGACGCATTTCCCCCATGCTCCCATCTCCCTCGTGATCGACGCCTCCAATGATGCAATCCGCGTTTTTCTCCAAAAGCATCTTCCAGGCCACACTCAAACTTTATCTTTCTTCTCCAAGGAGTTATGATCTGCCAAGTCGCGTTATAGCACATTTGGACGGGAGCTCCTTGCTGTCTTCCCTGCCGTGAAATATTTCCGGCAATTCTTCGAGGGCACTACCCAGGCCCTCTATCGCACGTCTCCAACTTTCACTCAGGATCGACCTAGCTTAGATAGCTGCCGAAGAAAGCCCTTTTGGTTCTCCCTGTGATTTGGATGTTTCAGGACTCCAACTCCAGGACCTGCCACAGACTACTGACAACGGCACCTTTCTGTACGATGTCTCCACCACTTCCCACCGTCCCGTTCTGCCACCATCCTCCGCTACACAACCTACCACACTCTATGAGTCGGGCTACCAACAAACTGACCTCCGCTTCGTCTTGCTTGAGATGCCCAATGACCTCAAAACATGGACACGGGGGCGTATCGCCTGTCAACGAAGTATAGTCCAGCAGCACAACCGTACCCCATCGGGACCTCGCCCAACCATGGTGCAAGTTTCAGCCAAACCCTACCGGACGCTGTAGGTCCCCCTTTCGCCTGGAGGTTGTTCCTACCTCCACAGTCACATGGATCGATTCCTCCAGTGGCCTGAAGCTATTCCTCTGCCCGACGTCGATGCTAATAATAATGATAATAAAAATTTTTATTCAAGACCCGTGGGGGTCCCACCGTAGCAAGTAAGAATAAATTTACAATAATTTTAGAAGTTTAGAAAAGGTATACAGAATTAATAAAATACGTAATTCATGGTTATTTAATGAGTAATATCTTACGAAGAATGTAAGCGAGCGGTGAACAAAAAACTCCTAACATAAACAAAATGAATTCGATTGGATGAGAACTATAGGAGAAAAAACTCGCTCGTTAATATATAAAATGCAGGCAGGACCGGTCTCTATACGGCACTGTATAATAGTAATTTTTTGTTAAAGACCATTCGGGGTCCCATCAAAGCAGGTAAAAATAAATTTACATGCGAATTTTAGACGAGGTAGGCAAAATCTGTACAAATGCAATTCATTGTTTCTGAGTAAGTATCCCGTTAAGAAAAATGATTAGCGAGAGGTGAAAAAAGCACTTAAAAATTGAAAAATGATTGGGTTAATTGTCCAGGAGGAAAAAAGGCCTCAGAAATAATGATAAGTCAATTCAATTCAATTCAATTCAATTATTTTTATTAAAGACCCGTCGGGGTCCCATCAAAGCAAGTAAAAATAACATCAAAATGCGGGCAGGACTGGCCTGCATGTGGCGGTATATAGCAAATTATAATCGGACATCGTCAGGACAGAAATAAAGGTCAGCCTTGAGGGGTACGCATGCGTGTCGGACAGGACTGGCATGCATGAAGTATTGTATACGGGATTCGCAATTGACATCGTCTGGGCCGGATGGATACGCCGGATGAGACTATTCGCGTCCAAGAGGCCAGACTAGAGGAACCCAGACGCGATCGGCCACAGTACGCTTCGAGCCCAGCCGAGGAGTGGGAATGGGAGGTACGACCAAACTACTAGTAGACGGCGAATTCTGAGGGTTCCGCCGTGAGCGTCGACAGACCGCATGAGGTCGAAATGCGGGAGATGACATCAATAACCGCGAAAATAGTCGCTATGGAGTAAAAGTGATAGCAGTGGATTTAGCAACCAATTCAAAACAGGGGTTTCTAATGATATACTTGAGGGTTACCACTTGATATACTACTAAATCCCAGAAAGGCCCTTCTAGAAGTCAAGAACATGAGTGTTCGGTAATGAGACCGTTAACAGTGCCTTTATGATTTCCGGTGTAAGGTGTTTGCGTAATTTCGACTCAAATACCAGTAACTTAGGCGACGACCTAATTTCTGGCGGAAGATTATAAGTCAGTATAGGTCAGTATATTTTACGGGTAAAAGGCAATGCCTTTGAAAACCCTACTGTAAACGGTACATGCAATGTGTAACTTTAAATAAACACACAGCACTAAAGTGTTGTCAGTAATATACACACTCAACAGAATATTTTTCATTGAAAATGCAGGACCGAAACTCAAACACATTCAATTGTAGATGATATCGGTTAAATGCAATGACAGTCATCCGCATTAGCGCTAGGTGTATGCAAGGCGTTGGTTTGGCACCACAGAGCTGCTCTGCCCAGACAAGCGGTATTGTCCAAGCAAATATACATCTAGTCTTTGCTTGAACGTCTCCGTGGTATCCGCCATTAGTACGCACTCGGGAAGCCCGTTCCAGTCACCGACGACCCGCTGTGAAAAACGGTATCTGCGAACGTCCAGGCGACATCCGGATCCTCTTAGTTTTAGAGAGTTCCTACGCAGGTTTGTTGTTGTGGCCAGGGTGAAGATATCGTCCAGGTGTAGGGCACAGTCCCGGTTCCTCAATATTTGATAGGCCTGTATGAGATCTCCTCGAATCTGCCTATACTCAAGATGAAATGGTTTAAGTTCACTAAGTCGGCAGTTGTAAGGCAAAGTCCTGAGGCCTTTCACAAGTTTTGTCGCTCTCCTCTGAACTCTTTCTAGCAACTTATAGTCTTTTTAGCCACGGGCACCACGCTTTGATTCCATATTCCAGGTGCGAAAGAATGAACGCTCCGTATATTTTTCCAAATAACTCTTTGTCTATGTCTACGAAAGTTCGTTTAATGGCAAAGAGAACACTGGTTGCCCTTTTGGCCGCCCTAACGCCCTGAGAGGAAGGCCTTAAAGGCGACAAACTGTTAATCCCCAGATCTTTTTGTTCGGTCACATTTGAAAGGCACCTTCCACCAAGCATTTTTCAGTTTCAGTTTATTTCAGTTTATTTGGTAAGGATAATAGGCAAAGCCTTCGAAAACCCTATTGATTACATGTCAGCTCGTTAGAATAACTGTAAACGAACAGAAAATGTTCACTATTAAAACAGTACTTGGTTCATTTGAGTAGCATTGTCTCAGAGAAAATATTTGTCTGGACCAGGGGTATTAATTCAGATTCAGACTGTCAAGGGAAAACAGGGGACACAAATAATCATCCAAGCGTTTCTTGAACAGTGTCAGGGACGTAGCCTCCACGACTGACTGAGGGAGATCGTTCCATTTCTCCACTACCCTGTGCGTGAAAAATTCAGGACGAAGATTCAGCCTGGACATTGTTGTCCGTAACTTCATCGAGTGACCACGAAGATTGGGTGAAAGGTGCCACTGAAACACGTCCTCAAATTTAAGTCCATACTCAAGGCCATGTATTGTCTTGTAGACGAGGAAAAGATCACCTGTTTGCTGCCTGTAACACAGAGGGAATAAATTAAGGCAATTCAGTCTGTCTGTGTAGGAATGGCTTTTAGACCGTTTACCAGCTTTGTTGCACGCCGTTGTACCCGTTCGAGGCATTCTTGGTCCTTTACCAGCTATGGCCGCCATGCTTGTATGCCATATTCTAAGTGGGGTCGAACAAATGTGCCGTAAACTCTCCCAAAATTGGTGATCCTCTCCGTCGGCTCTTCCAGCTGTTTTGAGTCGCAGCGTGACGCACTTTTCAAAGTTAAACTTCAACTGCCATTTATCAGACCTTTCGCATAGGCGGTTTAGTCCTTTCTGCAGGGCCCGTTCATCATTTTCCCCGTTGATCGCTCGCCATAACTTGATGTCATCGACAAACATGACTCCATAGCAGTCCCGTCCATTCATACAGTCGTTGACATAAATTAAAATTGTACTGGTCCGAGTACATAACCCTGGGGAACTCCACTCACAACTGGCACTGGCGATGACTTCGCACTACCAATACACACAGATTGTGATCGATCAGTCAGAAGGTCCTTTACCCAGTTTAATAGGCTTTCCCTTATCCCTGACTCGCGGACCTTGTAAAGTAACCGTTGGTGTGAAACACTATCAAAGGCCTTCTTGAAATCAATGTAAGCGATATCGACCTTTGTTCCTGCGTCTAACGAGCTCGACCACTGTTCCGTTGAATAAGGCATATTAGTTAGGCAGGAGTGATTCCGTCGAAAGCCATGTTGAGAACTAGCAATGAAATTATTTTCTTCAAGGTACTTCATTATGGATTTTTTGACTATTCTCCCCATGACTTTGCAACAAATGCACGTTAGGCTCACCGGCCGATAGTTGTTTGGAAGCAAAGAAGAGGGAGCGCTTAGATGTAGTACAAAGAGGCGGCCGAATCACCATGCAGGAGTTGCGCGTGGCATAAGACCGATCTCTCGGAGTGAGAGTGTCAATGTGCGGAAGACTGGAGCTAGAGTTGATGCGAAAAAGGAAGCAAAGGCCAGCTGCGAGTCCTCTAACCCACAAAAACTTAATGTTTGCCAGCTGAGATCTCTGAGTATAAGAAGTATCGGGTGCGACTTGAGCGAACAGTTTCCGGGTGAAAACCCTGCGAACATTTTCGATCTTATAGCGGTCACAGGCATTTAGTAAACCGAAGAAAGGACAGCAGTATTAGAGGACAGGAAGGATGAACATTTGATAACGTCTTAGCTTCATTTTCGGAAGGAAAAAATTATGCGATATGAATCCACATATGTGTGCGTGTTTGGCAGAGATTCTATCTGCATGAGGCAATAAAGCAAGTTTATTTGTATAACATAAACCTAGGTCCTTAATGGTGAGGCCTTCTGAGAGTGGGCTATTCTGAAAAATTATGAGACCAGAAAGTTTGGCAGGACCAAAAACATGAAACTACACATGGATGATGAGAACTCCATCTGCCATGTTGAAGCCCATCTGCTTAAACGTAGTACATCGGCAATAATTTTTTCAACACAAACATTAGCGGTGTCCATAGAAGATGAGTAAACACGCTTGACAACATCGGTTTAAATAACAGTTTGTTAATTTCCGAGTTCAGTCGAAATATCATTGATGTAAAGAAGGAAGAGTAGCGGACCCAGAATCGTGCCTTGAAGTCGCCACTCGTGATCGAGTGAGGTGTCGAGTAGCTAGTGCCGACCATGACTTTCTGATATCGGTTTGACAGATAGGACCTGATGAAGTCGGGTAGAGGCGGCCGGATGCCGAGAGCTTCCAATTTTACTAAAAGACGTCTATGCGGCACCTTGTCGAAGGCTTTGTTAAGATCAAAACAGATAATTACCACTGACAGCTGCTCATTACGAAGAGAAGTGATTAGATTAAGACATGCCAAGTGACAAGTTTCGGAGGATCGTTTAGGTAAAAATTCATGCTGACTAGAGCTCAGAAGCCGATTAGCTAGACAGAAGTCAAGAACTTCATTGAAAATAATCCTTTCAAGAAGCTTTGCTAGAGACGGCGTTTTGTGCACGCCCCGATAGTTATTAACATCGGACCGAGATTCAGACTTAAAGGCGGGAATGATAATTGACTTCTTCCAGGTTTTCGGGAAAAATTCGCTAGAAATACAAACCGGGAATAAATGACTAAGCAACATGGGAAGGTAGGATGTTTGTTTAATAATCGAATTCAGAATCCCGTCCGCTCCTGTGCAGTGTGAATTGTTCAAACGACTTATGTGTTTCTTAATGAGATCTGAGGAGACATCGATTGTATTCGGTGTCCTACCTGAAAGTGGACGAAAGAGAGGGACTGATGCGGACTCAGTATTAAGGTGTTTTGCAAAGAAAGCACTTACCCACTCCGCCGTGTCAGTGTCATCGATGAGGAAGATTATGTTGGAATTATCAGGGGTTGAAGCTCGTGACCACGCTTAGAGGAGGACCGATGATGGAAGATGTTATTGACGGATTTGCCAGGGTTCGAATCACTGAGGGCAAGTGACTCTCTTTGCCTGTCGTGCGCTTGGCGCCTCATTGAAGACATTTCAATAATCTCTATTATTCTAATAATAACGGATAAATAACTAGCGTATAGGGAGGGCAGCTGCCGTTTCAACTTTTTTTAGTCTGTCGTGAAGAAAATGAAGAACAAGGAAATCTGAAGAATTAGTTCTGAGATATCTACGCGGCACAAAATCTAGGATGTCCTTGGAAACGTTGGACATGACGTCGCGAAGAATGGCTGCATCGCTACAGGAGAGAAAGAAACACCAATCCAAAGATCTAATACAGTCGTAGTTTCGGTAAGTGCGAACCATGCTAGTAGTTTAGTGAAAAGGCAAGTGGTAAGCAACAATGAATTTATACGTGGTCACTGTCGAAGAGGTCCTTTTTGAAAGCAACAAAAAGAGGAGCAGTGTCATTGGTAAAGATTAGATCTAAAATGTGAGCGCACCAGTTGAGACCAGTTAGAATACTTGACAATATATTCGAAAACTGAAATCGAGGTGGACAGCTATTGGAAACCCAGTCTATTTTAGGAAGGTTAAAATCCCCAGTGATAATTTTAACATCGAAATCAGCTTCCGAAATCCATTTAAGGATTTCACAGAGTTGTGAATCATCACTGGCTAAAGAATTTGGGTGATTATAGATACATTCAATAATTGACATTCTTTGCATCGAGAGAATAAAAAATGCGAAGCAGAAAATTCCCGTGCATGAGGAGACATCCAGATAAAGGGGAGAGTGTTTTAGGTAGGATTTAAGATAAAGAAGACAACCGCCCCATGCCTAGTCGTGCAGTTTTGACGGCAAAAATCGAAGTCATCTATCAGAAAGGCAGAGTCAGGAATAAGAGAATGGGTCCAAGATTCTGTTACAAATATAATACCAGGCGTCATTTCGAGGGCAATAGCTCTAATTTGGGTCATCTTGTTTATAACAGACCTGGCATTCAATAATATAATATCTAATGTGTTTCGAACAGCAATGCTAGTGTCGACGGTATTTTAAAGAAATTTGGAGGCGGATATGTAAGCTGTCAATTAATAACACTTGGTGAATAAGTACCAGTTAATCTAGAGTTATTGACGTACGGGCAGTCAACAAGAGAAGGCTGAGTATGACACCTAAAGGACGTGGGGATATAGTTTTCGAGCATTGAAAAGATTGGGGTGTTATAACAAAGATAGGCTTGTTGATACTTAAATTGTGGATGAGGAGGGAGCCTAGAAGGAAGGTAGAGGCTGGTGGGGAAGGGTAAACAGCTATAATAATAAAAGGGTGGAAGACCAGGTCTAGGTTGGAAGTCAAAGGAATTAGGTTGACTTACGCGAGAGCAGTTCGCCTTAATTGGTGGGAAGCCTGAACTAGGTTTGGGGGTATATGACTTATGGTAATTCACGTGTGCATTATTTGCTGGATATATAGTAGGGCTTTGATAAGTAACCGGTACGCAGGACAGAGAATTATTTGGGGATATAATTGGAGCTGCGGGGTTTGTGAACGAGCTGGGCTGTAAAGGCTTGTTATATCTAAGAGAAGGCGGCGTACGTCGAAATAGAACTGTACAACCTTTCTTTTGGTTCGGGGTCTGATTCAGTTTTGGAGTCTCACCGTCCTGGCCCCAAGCCACGGTTGACTTAAGCGTAGGGCTTTCAGCACCCTGTTAAACCGGAGAAGTTAACGGTCTAGCTGATTTGGACGGATTTTCATGTGTCCCAGCGAAGCTATCCGGAGGATACGAAACAAAAAATGGGGCTGATGTTGCTGCTGCTACTACTACTCGTTTAGGGGCAGACAAATGCGTCAAGTGGCCTGACTGAGATGGTGATGTAGGAGTAAGGGGAAGGAGGAAGTCAGATGTCGCAGGAGAAGGACAAGCTGAATCCTCACGGTCACTTGCATTACGATCGAGTTGGTGAGCATTCGACTGAATAGCAATGATTTTGCATGAGCTGAGAGACCCGATTCTACGCTCCATAGGAGTATGATCATGACAAAGGAAAAGTTTTGCATTATCCAGGTGCGCAGTGACTCGATCTTGATGGGCAAAGATTGTGTCAACCTCGATTGATGAAAATAACTTGACTGAGAAGAGCGGGTTTTTGCTACGGAAGGACAAACGTTTAGCGTCGAGTATTTGTCGTTGAAACCATATGAATACAGGAAATTGGTCGCAACATCAGTTGGCCAAGCAGATCGAGGTACATTTTTGAACAAGATGTTGTAAGCACGCCTTTGTCTATCACTAGATTCACTGACGATCAGGTCAGCAAGTGAGTCAAGACGCCTACATTCTTCAGAGGGAATATCGGAGATGTTCCCATCGAATAATTTTCTGAGAATTGACAGCAGAGTGCCAAAAATTAAGATAAGGTCATTGTAGTTGTCTAGTGCAGACAGATGAAGCTGCCTACCGGTTACAGTGGTTGAAGACTCGCAACTAATATCTTCTGACTTAGATTTAGGTAAGCTTTCTGAAGTAGATTTAGTTAAGCCTTCTGACTTAGTTTTAGTTAAGCCATGCTTATGTACAGAGGCGAAGAGCTTACGCAGACCTGTGACTTTTGCTCTCATCTTGTCTTGAGGCAAGTTGTAATTAAGAAAACTGCTGACAGACCAGGTGACCGAATTTCAGCTAGTGGCTAACGGTGTAAACACAAATTACGCAGTTAGAGAGAAATCGAATGCACAAAATGCGAATTGCAGAGTGTGACTTGTGGTCAACAGGCACAGACCAGCAGACCTCAAAAGGGAGATGGCGACAGGCTGTTCTGAATTAATAGGCCTAAACTTAAGGGAAGGTAATCAAAAAACAGGGGCTAAAATTGTTAAGTCTCACAGAAAAACCACTTAAAATAATATCTTCGAATTAAAAACCAGCGGCTCCAATATGCTTCCGAGGATTTCTATCGATTATGACATCGCAACATCTACGGGGAGGGCATTCGGTGGTTTGTTCGCTCTGGCAGTGCAAGTGAACTGCGTCACATTTACTCTTGCCTGTCAGTGTTCCGTTTTAGTATGTAAACTCGAAGGCCAGTCGTGGTGGAAAATTTAAGAAATGTCCTAAAAGATCAAGCTACAATCCAACCTCTTCGTAGTAGGAAATGCTCGTGAGAGCTCTCCGCGCAGTTGCCTTTAAATGAAGGGAAAGAGGTTCCGACTTTTTAGGCGAATTGCATAGGGGAACGAATTCTGACCCTTAACAGTTTTCGTGGCTTTCCTTTTGACTCATCCAATACTATCTTGGTCTTGTACTGCCCACGATCTCTAGGTTGGTATACTATATCCGAAGTGCGATCTCAAGAATGTTCTGAAGATCTTAGAGTACAGGTCCTCGTCAAAATCCACAAATGTCCGCATTATGGCTTGTGACACGGACGTTGCGATTTGTGCAACTCTGTAGCAGTGAATGTATGGTTTTAAGGATTTCTTTATCGTTAATATGTTATGCCACATAGAGCACTCCTAAGTCAGAAGAGAACAATAACCCTGAAGTATGTAATGAGGTCTCAACACCTACAAATAAACCACAAGGTCCTCTGCTTGATCGCGGTAATGGCGTTGTCATAAGCTTGTCCGTTAGTCGGCTTCGGACACTCTAAAAAACAGATTGCATCATAGCATGGAGATATTCTATCTTTATACCAAATCCGTTTAAAAGGCAGCGAGAATGGCAGCCTACTAGGGACTTTCATGTGAGTCGAATGGGAGACTCGAACGGCGAGTCGGGTCGACCAAAACCGCTTGAAGTTGTGTTCTGGAATAGGAAACAAACGATTATTCATAAGCGGGAGACCCACACTCCAATATGCCCACCAAACAGCTTTTTTCCCAGGATATTTTGCCTGCGGAGAGAGCTGAAAACTGAAGTCCTCAGGAGGTCCAACATGAGCGAAAACGATCTCAAAATACCGAATGGGAAAAATATACATACCCAGAGGTAATTTCTGCGAAAACGCCTATACCTCTGAGAGCTTAGGTGTAATAAACACGAGTCCATCTCGGTAAGCATCGACAGGCTATTGCATCCAATCCTACGAAATGGACAGACGCCTGTGCATCAGGTTTACTCAGGCCAAATTGAGATTTTGTACGTTAATTCCCAGAGTCTCACTTCGAAAATTGACGAAGTCGAGACGCTAATTTGAGAACAAAACAACGATGTCGTATTCATTACGGGAAAGTGGCTCGAAGACGAAATCGCGGGTACTGCAATTTTGAGACAAAGATAGCAATTACAGAGTCACCATTTCATTTGATCAAGGAAGCGGCTAACAATCGAGACGTTTTTATTGCCGGAGATTTTAGCGCACCTGTGACAGATTGGAAAAATCTGGCAGTTGGCGGTACGTCAACTCTCTTCAGCTGCAAGCCAATGGACTTCATATTCAACCTTCCTCTGCCACGAAATATAAACACACCAACGAGATTTAGAGGGAAATTGGCAGAGAGCCAATTGCTTAGACCTACTTCGTGCGAAAGACTTCCCCAAAATTGACAAAGTGTATTCCAGTACAACTCTCGATATGAGTGACCATATTAAGACACTGTACGGTTACTCGCTCTATTCACAATGTCAGAGGAGGTAGATTTAACATGACAAAGAAAAAAATAATGCGAGTGAGTAAGGACTGTTTTTAAGAGGATTAAAAGAACAACTGGCGATCATTTAAGAAGACCCCAATAGATTTGTCTCAACGCACTTGTTCAGAGAAGGTGTGAATAATGACTTATCACTGTGGTTGGTAAACAGGACACCTTAACGGACAGTAAAGGAAGAATAATATAAAGATATTCGTGAAAATTTAATCGCTGGAACACCTCGGGCAATTTAGTCACCAGAGAAATGCGGTCGAAAAATGGATCCGTCAGCCAGGGAAGGACTGAAATCTAGGATTATCCGGAAGGCCGGACATCAACCCCCGATGTCATTTCACCATATTACCAGTCCACTGAAAAACACGAGCAGAGTATCAGCATTTAAGGATGGCAATCATGAAGAAGTAGTTGAGCTTCTTAGTCACAGTGTCAACAGTGCTGTTGCAACCGTCGGTAACTTTCTTGGATCTTTACTGACCCTTGCGTCTGTTGTGGAAACAGTTCAGTTTATTGAGGGAAAAAGGCGTAAACCTTTGAGTACCCTATTTGCAACGTAAAAAATGTGTGGTATACAGATAAATGTTCTGGGCTGAAATAGTTCAAACACGCCCATAATTGTAGGACAAAATGGGAACGGGTTACAGGGGGTGAGCTCTACTTCTCATCGCTCTTGGTCATTTCGGAACATAAATATGTCAAGATTCTTTTTAAAACTTAGTATGGATGGTGACATCACAACATCCGCGGGAAGGGCATTACATGGTTTGACCACTCGAACAGAGAAGGAGAACTTCCATACATCCGACCATGCATGCTGAGTGCGCAGTTTTAACGGGTGACCTCGGAGGTTGGTCGTGGTAGCAAACTCAAAGAAATCCTCGATAGCCAGACTGCAATCCAACCCCTTTACAACGCGGAAGGCTTGCAAGACATCCCCGCGAAGTTGCCTGTAACTCAAAGGAAAGAGGTTCAGATTTACTAGGCGAGTTGCATAAGGAAAGGAGCTTTGACCCCTAACCATCTTCGTGGCTCTCCTCTGGATCCTATCGAGGCAGTTTTGATCCTCAACCGCCCACGGCCTCCAAGCTCGTATGCCGTACTCTAAACGCGGCCGGACGAATGTTCCGAATGTCTTTGAGAAAACATCATCGTCGAAGTCCATGAACGCACGCTTGATGGAGTACAGTACGGACATTGCGCTTTTTTCCACCCTCGAACAGTGGGCGGATGGCTTCAGGGAACTCGTCGTCAGCACTCCGAGGTCTTTTTGGGCTTCGACCTCTTGTAGGGCTGCACCGCCCAGAAAGTAGTTTCATGTGCTGGCGGATCTGGCTGAGTGGCCTAGGCGAAGTATGCTACAGTTGACAAAGTTGAACCGCAGGAGCCAACGGTTTGACCACTCTTCCAACAGATTCAGGTTCATCTGCAGTCTGTTTTCGTCAGCAGGACCCCGAATTATACTCCATATCTTCATGTCGTCAGCAAACATTGCTACTTCGCAGTCTAAAGCTCTTGCGGCATTGTCCGCGTAGATAAGGAACAAAATGGGTCCAAGTACTGAACAGAACTGCATGAATTCAAGTTCTTGAGACTTGGCAAACAAATTTTGCAACCCCATTTTTGCATATCTTTCAGTCGTCATTCGGATTAGAGAAGCTCTCGTGCGAGAGGAAGACAACAAATATCTATCCGATATACAAGGTTGGGTTTCAAACGAAGGCCAGTAATTATAAACCCATCAGCCTTATCTGATTTCGATGTAAAGTTAAGGAAACCATACATAGGAGGGTGACCGTGAAGTTCCTGGGGATAACCACATACTCTAAAGGCTGCAGCAAGGCTTCGGACAGAGCCACATATGACTTTGCATTTTATTGCTCTTGGCGGAGAAGTGGACTCGCGCGCTGAACGTCGATGGTATGGTTGACGTCATCTATGTTAATTTCGAGAGAGCACGTGCCAACATCCCAAACAAACGTCTGATCGACAAAATATCTGAAATTGGAATAAACGAAAAGCCGTTGGCATTGATCACAGATTTTCTCACAGTGAGATTGCAAACCGCGTGTATCGATGCTTCGATGACAACCACTGCCACTTTTCTCGGTAGTATCACCCAGTGCTCAGTCTTAGGGCTGTTGTTCTTCCCGGTCTACATCAACGACTGCGTCGACAACCTAGGTTACAACAACTTTATGCTTGATGACGATGTTAAATTGTGGAGGGTCCTCAGACCTGACGCTGAAAGGCACAAAATTCAAGAATATCTCAACCTATCCAGCAGTTGGTTTTTTCTTTGTCTCTTCAATTTTAACGTTGGCGAATATGTGGCCCTATGACTCAGTACCAGAAGGACAAGATAGATATGCCTTTTTCAATGCCTCCTTGATGAGCAGCCCCTTTCAAATGCTAAGGAACAGGAAGATACTGGTGTCCTAATGACCCCCTCCCCTAAACCATCATCACAGTGTCAAAGGCCAGCCAAACGCGCAACAGATGTTTTATTCTACTAATACAAACTGCTGCTGACAACCTGCGCGCACTGTCCCTGGGGTTACGCAACCACAGGTTCAGTAGCCTTGTCATAAATCCAGGGTAAACTAAATGCAACACTGGTACTTGCTACGTTGCATGCTAATGGAGGAGATATACCTTTGCGGTGGCAATTGTCGGCAGCGGATAGGAAATCCCCATCCTATCTAGCACGTTCAGACACATTGTCATAATCCACTTTGACTACGTACTCTCCATTAACCCAGGATCGCTTGCAGCTGTAGTACTCGTCCACATTTTTAATCTGATTAATAAAGGAGTTTGCTGGAGCATCATATATGATCGAAAGTACACGGAAGCGCACGGTTCTATCAATCGCATCGACAAACAAACCACCACTAGTCAACGACAACAACTTATTGACCAGTGGTTTGCAGAACGCCTGCACATCTGAGGGCTTTTCGACTTCGCCATATATAACTATTGTAAAAACTGTACTTACAAAGAGCTTCATAATTCTACCTAAATTAAGCCAAAACCCACGCTTAGTCTTCCCATGAATTGGAAGCCCATCGAGTGCCATACATACAACTATTTCATCTACTGAACAACACAGAGACAGACTACGTAACTGTCCGTCCAGCTAAATTACAAGACCCAAATTACCGTAATCACCGATGCCCGTTGCCGTTACCGGTGCAGAGAAGTTTCGACACGCCCAACAGAGTTCGTCCGTCAGCTGAGAGATCCGGCAAAAACAGACTCAAAAGTATTTAGAAGGTCGTCTAGGTGGAAGTGTGGCTTTTGTAAGCGTGAAGCCCACTTGCGCAAGGTTTCACGTAGGCCTAACACCTTTTCGGCACCTTCGGCGTCGACTGGCCGTCTTCGTGCGTAGAGACAGTAGTGGACTCAAACGTAGGAGAACAGCCGTCATCGTACATAGTTCAGGAGTCAGAACAGTAAGTGAAGCTGTCTGACGAAATCCAAGATGATGAGTCCGACGACGACGTTTCAATCACCTTTACGTTGATTCTTTGCAATATGTTTTGTGTCTCCTTACGTGCGTGACGTCGGAGATTGTGACAGCTAATACAATTCAGCATATTTAGGTCAGTTTATTAAGGGGATGATGCTTTCACCCTTGAACTCCCCATTCATATCGATAAACAGAAATGGAACCAAACATTACATAAACAAATGCGGAAACTCAAAAGTTAACGGTAAGAGTGAGCCAGGCGCTTAAAGGCAAAAAACAATCAGGCAAAATGGGACCAATTAGGCAACGAGAGCGTGCTCACCCCAACATGAGAGATATGGGAAAAGCGTGAGTACTATCAAGCGAAGGAGCCAATCAATAAGCAAGTGCAGATGCATGCGGTTGTTTGCACCCTTTGCAAGACCAGCGCAGCAAACCTAACAACCAATCAAATCACAAACTCACTGAATACTTGCCATCAAATGCATGCGCGAGCTCACCACAAGCAAGTTTTATATTAGAGCAAATAATTGTTCGGAAAAATCTGCGTATTACTTGTTTGGTCTGTCATGGGTATGCGGCCGAGGCCTGGCGTCCGTGGTATCAGAAGGATTATAAACAACTGAACGAAAGCCGGTGAGGGCAACGAAGATGGTTAAGAATTTTGGCCACCCTCCCTACTAAACAAGTCTGTATAAGAGACAAACCCACTAGTTGGGCACAGCGAGTAGGCTATCCAGGAAACGAAAATAGCAGTATCCCAACAGTTACAAACTAGTAAATAAGAACAAAGTCGTCAGCAGGTAAAAGCGCACGTGCGTGTTCTTTGTCTTATTCAAAGTTGTGTCAAAGCGTATTGTAACTGATCAAAACAAAACGAACTTAAATGTCACTACAATACTCCCCCTCCTAGGAGAACGGAGTTCAAAAAAATTATTGTTAATAGTAGGAAAATGTGGGAGCGTTATGCATATTGTACAAGTTGGTAACGGTCGGGAAAACGGACATGACGACCGCTGCGCGTAAGGGAAGGAGTCTGTGGGATAAGGGAAGACGCGGGGTTATTGGGCGTAAATGGAGTCTGGGAAATAGCAAGTGGCAATGTGCCAAGTGGAGGCTGTTCGGTTGGAGAAGTTGGAAGAGGCTCGGTATAAGCCGCCTTCAAGCGATCGATTGAAACCACGTCGGTGCGGCCTCCACGGCCAATTGTAAAATGCTTGTCCTTGCGCGATAGTACTCGAAATGGGCCGTCATAGGGCTGTTGTAGTGGCCGGCGAACGCTATCTACGCGGACAAATACAAAAGAACATGCTAGTAAGTTCGGGTCGACGTACGACTTACTTGTTGAAGGACGTGGAGGAGTGGCTCGAAGATGAGTCATGGCTTGGCGCAATCTTTGCACATAATCGCTGGGATCCAAGTCGGTTGAGCTTTGAGAGTACCCGAAAAAATCACCTGGAATCCGTAGGGTAGTACCGTAGACAAGTTCGGCAGCGGAACACTCCAAGTCGGGCTTGAGTGCGGTACGGATTCCGAGCATGACCAAAGGCAGATGCTCGCTCCAATGGGAAGGGTTGTCATGAGCTCGGAGCGAGGCTTTGAGTTGCCGGTGGAAACGTTCGACTAAACCGTTGGATGAGGGGTGGTATGCTGTCGTGTGTATACGAGAACAACCGAGGTTGGTAAGGCTGTTAAAAAGTCTAGACTCGAATTGTTGGCCTCGATCGGTGGTAATAGTTGAGGGGACGCCATAATGAGAGATCCAGTGTTCCAAAAAAGCATGAGAAACGGAATCGGCAGTTATGTTAGGTATGGGAGTTGCAATGGGCTAACGAGTAAATCGGTCAATCGCAGTAAGTAAGTAGTTGCAACCACGAGATGTTGGAAAGGGACCTACCAGATCGATATGGACATGTGAAAAACGTGCGTCGGGTGCGAGAAAAGTGCCAATGGGGGCTTTGTTGTGCAGTCCGACTTTTGCCTTCTGACAGGCCAAACATGAACGGGTCCACTGGCGGATATCAGTGTTCATGCTTGGCCAAACGAACCGCTCGCTGACGAGGCGCTGGGTAGTGCGGATGCCAGGGTGAGGTAGATTGTGCAACGCGGCAAAAACATCTCGTCTAATCTCGCTTGGCACTACGGGTCGGGAGGCACCGCGCGATACGTCACACAAGATTGTACCACGGGTGGTGGAAAGAGGAATGGCTTCGAGTTTAAGACTAGTGTGTTGAAGGCTCTCACTGAAAGTCGGCTGATTTTGCAGTTCTGCCATGCGCTCCAAATCGATGGAAGGGCGGGTGATGGCAGTAATGCCAGGCCGAGAAAGACAGTCAGCAACTTGATTATAAAGGCCTTTAAGAAATCGAATGTCGGTGGTATACTGAGAAATAAAATGGAGATGGTGGGCCTCGCGTGGTGAATACTTGTCAGAAGAAGTAGAGAGGGCATAAGTAAGAGGCTTGTGGTCAGTATAAATACAAAAATCTCGGCCCTCAATATAATTACGAAAATGCTTAATGGATAAATAAATCGCAAGAAGTTTTCTGCCAAAAGTGCTATAGCGAGTTTGTGCGGGTGTCAATTTGGCAGAGTAGAAAGCCAAGGGCTGGGTGCCAGTGGGCGTCTGTTGCTGAAGGGCAGCACCTATAGCGAAATTGGAGGCGTCGGCCACAATGGAAAGTGGGGCATCAAGTATAGGGTGAACAAGGACAGTTGTATCCGCAAGAGCCTTCCTCGCACGATTGAAAGCCTCTACAGCTGTGTCAGGAAAAGAAAACTCACGGTTGTTCCCGCGTAAAAGGTTAGTAAGTGGTAGCATTAATTGAGCACAATGAGGGATGAAACGTCGATAGAAATTGACAAGGCCTATAAAACGGCGCAGTTGTTGAAAAGAAGTGGGAGTAGGGAAATCGCGAATAGCTGAAACTTTGTCATCTATGGGGTGACAACCAGAAGCATCTCCGCGATGTCCTAGGAAAAACAGCGACTGTGCGCCAAAAACGCATTTAGAAACATTAATGAAAACGCCAAATTGGCTCAATCGTTCAAAAATGAGACGCAAATGTTGTAGGTGCTCGTGTTCACTGGAACTTGCTACCAGAACATCGTCGACGTAGACAAAAACGAACGGTAGATCGCGAAGGGCTTCGTTGATGAAACGTTGAAAAGTCTGGGCAAAGTTGCGTAGCCCAAAAGGCATCCTGACAAACTCGAACAGACCGAACGGTGTTGTAATCGCCGTTTTGGGAACGTCTTCTGGAGCAACGGGTATCTGATGGAAAGCTTTGACTAAGTCAATGTTAGAAAATATTGTTGCTCCAGGTAGGCTAGATGAAAAGTCGTGGAGATGGGGAAGTGGATACCTGTCAGGCACAGTGGAGGTGTTTAACCGTCGGTAATCCCCGCATGGGCGCCAGTCAACGAGAGACTTTTTGCACACCATATGTAGAGGTGCAGCCCATGGACTAGTGTAAGGCCTAACTATGCCTAGCTCCATCATGTGGCTGAATTCAGCCTTGGCTATGGCTAACTTATCGGCGGCTAAACGACGGGGAAGGCTAAACACGGGTGGTCCAGTAGGTGAAATATACTGTACAACAGAATGCTTGATAGGTTGGTTAAACTGTGAAGGTCGTGTGATAGATGGAAATTCCGAAAGTAAACGATGATAGGGAGTAGACGAAGGGATTGTTGAAATGCGTGGATTAGGTGATGAAAGTGTACGAGTGGAACAATTACAATGTAAAGAAGTCTTAGGATCAAATAATTTATGGGACTTGATGTCAACGAGGAGACCGAAAAAGGATATAAAATCAGCGCCGAGAATGGC
>CACRXP010000021.1:514040-552037 GCA_902702965.1 Spirometra erinaceieuropaei | reverse complement strand
GGCGAGGAGCACGTCGAAAGCGCATTGAGCGTTACGGATGCCAGAGCCCTCCGACGCCGTTATCCTACAATTAGAGAAACAGTAGAAATTGTTAAAGGAAAACATGTAGGATTAGCATGCCAGAAGTATGCTGTAGGCGGCGCATCAACAGTGAGAACCTCGAGCACAGTCTGAGGGCCCGCGTAAATGCCGGATGAGTGCGTTTGCGTTCTATTACTCACTCAAACCGGCTCTGCCGACCTCGTCATGAGTCAGTGCAGTGGACACACGAAATAGGTGGCTTCCCGACTCTGGCCTGCTTTCAGACTCAGATCCGAATCCTAGGGCTGGGCGCATTAAAATTGGCCATTCTCTACCAGTCATTTGTAGAAGTCGACAAAAATCTACTTTATTTACAATAATACTGCTACGTACCATTTGGTCCACATCCTGAGTACCACTTGGCGGAAAAAGGGTAGGCACACCCTAAACCAACATGAATGCCGAAGTGCGCTAAGACAATTTTTCTGCACCCCTTATGGAACTCCGAATTAATAGTAAAGCGGTATGGCCTCGTGACAGGTCAGCTCCACTGCTTAGGCTTTTGACTGTCTCGTGTTGGCGATGCCTCAAGACCTTTGTACCACTCACGATTTTCTCCACTACTACAGGATTGTTGTTTTAGGGAACGCTTTCGACCAATGTACGTCCGGCTGGCCAAGCTCAAGACCTTTAGAGCACAGAATTTTGGTCTGTTAACACAGTTTATTCCAGATTACTTTTGTTGTAGAAAACTTCAGTGTTATCAGTTTGGGTGAGGATGCGGAAAGGTCCTTAGTTAGGACAATGTCATACCACGTGATTTTTTCTCCGCCGAATGAAGGATGCTCATCCATACGGGCATCCAACCGCCAATTTCAACAGCTGA
Source organism: Spirometra erinaceieuropaei (assembly GCA_902702965.1). NCBI lineage: Eukaryota > Metazoa > Platyhelminthes > Cestoda > Diphyllobothriidea > Diphyllobothriidae > Spirometra > Spirometra erinaceieuropaei. Next base: position 551,130 of record CACRXP010000021.1, on the reverse strand, counting down.
GGCAGTTACGAGGCTACCTAAAAGTGGTAAGCTAATCAAATGCTCATAGAGAGGCGGCGCATCATCAGTCCTATTTGACATTCGAGAACTGTTTGTGTATTTGCAACAAGCTTAAGGGTGACGAACGACTACCCTTAAAGCAGCCTTCGTATACTTACGTCTGTAGTGCGTATGTGAACGTGTATATGGCAAGTTGTACTAAAAGTAGCATTGTGCAGGGGGTCCACTGGTCATTTTAAATCGACCTTGTGGAGCTGGGAAGCCTAGCCGCGACATGCTTTTGGCACAAAAAGGCGAAAAATATTGTGAAGTCGACTATGCGCACCCTTTCCCCACCAAAATTCAGTTTCAGTGCTCTTACCACCGTTGCTTGGGAGTCTGCTCACTAGCGAGACGTGCGTGAGACTAGGCCAGACTTCGTAGAGCGTCTTATAACACAGTTGTTGTGACAGACCAGGTGGATTATTCAATTATGTGAGGCCTGATTGCGTTAAGAAAGGACCTACATGTGTGTACCACCCGTAGACAGGTAAGATACCCCGTCACTTGCAATGCCCAGTCACATATCCAGTAGCCTTGACATAGGTCACTAGTTTGAATGGGGGAGGAGCGGCTGACGCCGCCCAAGCCTCCCTTCCTACAATAGATCACTGCGAAACCCAGCGTTGTCAAATTAACAGTAGCTTTCGTCAGGTACCAACGAGCCAAATAAAAATTCGCAAGTACTCTCGAACAGGATGAAGAAGTGAAGTAAGCTAAAAAAAAAAAAAAGAAGAACGCGACCGCCGTAAACTAAGGGACTGAAAAACGACAAGCTCGCTACAGGACAAGATGACCTTAGTGCAATAGAGAAAAGTATAGTTCTGGTGCGTCCTCAGATATGGGAAATCAGACCGAGATGAGGCCCAAACCACCCCATTCCTCAGACTGCGTCACAGCCCTGACCGTTATTTGGGGTCAGAAACAAACTTGTACACTCATACAGCGTAAGTGGCCTACAGACACCTCCAATTAGATGGCCATAATCACTTTATCGGGCCAAAGTTCAACGGTGGTTCGCCGCCTGGGATTCTCTGCCGTTGTAGAATGAGTAGTACCACACACTAACCCACAGCAAGTTGTGGATGGATGATAAGGTCACGAAGAGGCAGCCACCTAACAGACCCAACAAAGCCAAGCAGGAATAACGGCTAAGATGCGGTTAGAACAGTCGCTGACATATCTTGCTCTTCGTCAGTCATAGCACCGGCCACCGCCACCATATCGGACCAGAAACAGAACTATGAGCAAGCACAGCGCAGGTGGTCCACAGACATGCTGATCTACTATCTTTCCGACGACATTGGAAGAATAATGACAAATGAGCAGTCGTTCGAGCATGGAAATTGTCGCGCCGTCTGGCCACGCAAGTGTAACGACAAGCAGGAGGCAAATCAATACGCAGGTTTACGGAGATGATGCCAGCGGCTCAGGCCTCATACAGCTTTCAAAATGCATCCGAAGCCGCATAATGTATCACTGCTACGTCAAGCGCTGGCATCGCTCACCCTCCAAGGAGCTTCTGTATGTAGACGGGCCATGCGGATCAAGGAACAACTGAAAACGGGTGATAGACTTCATGGCGTTCGTCGGATTTCCTGCCGTAATGAGCCTTAAAGTGCACCGCCCTGATTGAAATGCGGCCGAGCACACGTACAAACGAGCACAAATGGGTCATAAGGTGGAGGGGGGTTCCCGCTGTACCTCGTCACGATCAGGATACCTGCCATGAAAATTTCGTCGACAGAGGGTTAAAAGGGGCAGCCAAGGCGTAAATCTTTGAAGGCAACTTCATAAACCTGCACACCTGTAATGCCCCCAGCTGTCAAGCCTCACAAAAGTAGCCAGACGACGCGATATAAATTCTAGCCGAGAACGCACAAGGCCGGGGTACTCACACCACGATCGGACGGACAGCGTGACCCCAGCTACAACCAGATGATACAATCCCAGCGCGATCATCCACTACCAAAATGTCCACCTGTTGCTCCCTGAAAACTGGCTCTTAAATGGCTCCCATTTGATTGGGCAACAGGCGATGCGCCAGAGGAAGAATCGGAGTGCTGACGTGCCTTATGCCGTCGCTGAGCGTTGGGTAAATTCGCTAAGCTGATGAACGAACTTGAGACTGGAGTCATCCATAGGCCGGATGCGACAATCTGACAGCAACTTGTGATTCCAAGGGACCCAATACCGATTGATCGATGCACGGACACAAGCTGGCTGTATGGCGGGCTTCGAGCTCGTCAGGTGGCCAGAGTTCACGCCTGCTCCAGGGGACGTGGCATTACCGACGACTCAATCAATAGACATACCGATTTCCGAAATGTTCATCGGGGGATGCGCGAAAAATCAGTGGCACGACTGAGAGCCGTTCTCGGTAGAGGTAGGTTAAATATGTACCGAACCGTACATATCCCCTATTTTTGAGGACAGACATAAGCAGAGTTTGAGGCCCCGAATGGGCAAACAATCGGTCCCAGAGACCGCCTTACCATCCTGCTACCGAATCAGCTACGCCTCACCTATTTTCTGCCGTTCGAGGTATATACACGTACCGTATACCTACGCAGAACATTGTATTGTGCTTCTGCAGTGACGTCGACCAATCGGAACGAGGAGGGGTGCCATCAGAATAGCCAAGACGCATACACCAAAAAGAGACACGGAGCATGGCGATGTCAGGAGTAACGCCTTCAACTCCCCATATCGGCGCTGCCGGCACACTCTTCCTAAGAGTCAATCGAATAAGCGCAGCACTAAAAGACCGATTCATGGTTGTGCCTCATTAGTTGCGATAGCAAGAGACTCAACACGTTGGCACACGCTTTGGGAGTGACGACGACTTCTGTGGGTTAACTATACCACAGTTACTCACATTTGAAACATTCTTAAGCACAGGCATACAAAGCCTAATGTAAGGAGTCGAAGTGGCTTAGTGCTCAGATTTAAAAGCCTGGAAAATGTGGCGAGGTTGTTGTGCGCAAGGCAACCATTGTCGCAAAATATTGGGATTAAGACGGCGGAAACTGGTGCAAAATCAACTGTTAACGGTGCTTTTAGTAAAAGAGGTATGTAGTCAGAACTTATTTATTTGTACAAACTCAGCAGACATCTGAATAAAAAAAATCAAACGCTTAATCCAAGTTTTTTCTCTGCGATTACGTATATAAGAAGGCGCCACATTTTCACTACAAATACTTCGGCCTCTTCGTCGAGTACCTGCAAATACAACAAAATCATTAGTTGAAGAAAGACGCAAGTCGGTTTGACTTTAGTGTCAAGTACTGGTTGTTTAATACAAGAGAAAAAACCTACCATGGCAATTTCATTCAAGATTTTCGCAGGTGGGTTGTGCTCGAGTACTTGTTCGCATATGAAGTTGGACAGTGTGGCTTCCGACTCACCAATGTATGCGACAATCTTCTTATCAACCCATGGCCTTATCCGGGTATTAACAAACTCCTACAACAAAAGCATTTTGGGCGTGTTCACAGTGTTGAGAAGCAGGAGCACGTCTTGTGTGGCAGTTATGGAAAAGAGCATAAAGCAAAAGACTTAAATTTAGACCCTGAAGCTTGTGGGGGTATTAATGCTGACGGTTTTTGCATCTCCCGTTCTCACTTCAGCAACTACCAAATTAACACTGGACAGTAAGTCAGTGGCAATAACTGTTGCCAATTACAGAACCTCAAGTAGGCTAAACGCCATTGCAAAGTAACTCGATACTTCTGTTTGTGGTCAGAAACTCGTTTACTGGAGGAAGGATCAAACACCCTGCCATAGTACAACAAACGCAACACAGGATCCAGGATTTGCGGTTGCGCACCTATGGAAAGCGTATGCTGCCGAGAGATATGGGACCAATGGTCGGGCATCTAGCTGCGTGGACTCCCACCAACGGCATACTTTGCAATACATGACTGAAGCGACCACCGGAATAGCTTTGTTTCTGAGCTGAATTCACGAATGGCGTACAAGATCGTTCACCATCAGAGTGTTGGACACATCGCACGGCGCGTGCTACTAGATTTTGACAGCAAAATACAAGTTGTGGTAAAGAAAGGAAGCAAACGCCTACCGCGTCCACAATGGCCCAGTCAATGGGATATGCAAACAGATCCTCCTTAGCCGTCGGAATTTGCTCTATTATGCGCTTGATCACAGCCTTCTTCTCAGCAGTCGATAGTCGAGAAACGTGCGGCTCCTCCGGTTGTGGAGGAAGAGGCTTTTGAGAGGACGTTGCAGACGGTGGAAGCCAACTAAGAGTCGGTTTCGCTGCCCTCTGTTCCAAGTCATCATCGGCGAATGCGGCAGCGGGTTTACGGACTGTGTGTTCAGCTAAAGATAAAGGTCGCACAAATTACAGTAGATATTAAAACTACTGTTAGAGAGCGCCTCATGCCCTATACGGACTTAAAGCCATTTTAGCATACCTGGGGCAGGCTGTCGTGATCTGCACAAGCTTTTGGTGGAAGAAACCGTCATCGCTGGTATCAGTCTTTGGTTATCAGAAGTGCAATCTTATGCACGACTGCCATACGATTCAAACACCCTAGCCAGCGGCAAACCCCAACATTCCAGTTGCCTTACATTCGCTTTTGCATTTTGTGCGGCTGATTGGTGTGATAGCTCATGAACTTGGAGAGACAGCAATCATGAAACGGTTCGAAAAAGACGCCCGTTGAGAAACGATTTTAAAGACAGTGAAACCTAAGTAGCTTTTCTGATCTTCAGTTACAGTAGCATTTCTGTCTTCAAAGAGTTGGGAAGCTATGGCATAAATGCCTGTCAACAGGATATTCACGAAGAAAGCGATCAAAGAAATGACTTCAGGCCGCAATTACTAAGACCGAAGGGAGAATAAGCTGTCTCGTTAACAGGCAGTGCTACTTATGTTCCGTCATACAAATGAACAAGTGAATGTAGATGGGGATAGGGGCAAGTGCGAAAAATATGGCCCTAAACAACCAATGGGACGGCATGCGAAACGCCAGGACTGAATGCAAGCGCCTTTCAAGTCAGTCCCAGTTGACAACTTTTTGTCGTGGTTACAAGAAAGTGACAAGTCCGATCTCAGTCTTCAGTCTAATGTTGGCATTTACACCACGGGACGAGATGACTTTTGTCATCACCGCGCCTGGCTCTCCCTGGTCAGAGCACGTCGCTAGGGCTCGGCTGTTGCGCATAGTTCGTCACAACTACGCTTTAATAATTAAATACAAAATGAAGCTGACGCCCATCTACGATCATTCTCGTTTTCTTGTAAGCGAAAAACGGAAAGCGTGAAGAGAAATAATGAGGCAGTCGCCGTGCAAGCCTGCTCCAGTACAAACAGATTCATGCGCAAGTCACGACCGTGGCCACCAGGCTGAGCTGTGGGGCTGGTTTGGCGACGCCTACTGTCTTGACTGCACCACATCCAAACTACACTTGATTTTTAAAGTTTATTAATCAAAAAGAAGCTGGCGCGGCAGTAGTGTTGGGCGAGTGGGATAATAAGTCCTGATCGCTTTGTGTCGGAATCGGAGACTGAGGGAGGCAGTAGACTTTTACAAGATTTCGACTTTTATGAGAGGGGCTTGTGGCGCAAATGCCCAAGTCTCGTTTCCCAAACCCGATGGGTTCATACGGCAAGACGAGACCAATACAACTGGTTGTAAGGCGTGTCTGTTCGTGCCACACAACTGCTGATTGCGTCAATCCCGGTAGTTAGGCCAATAAACTATTCCACGTATTTATTAAGTGAAGTAAAAATACTAGCCTCAAGATGTCTAGAGGTGTGATCGCAACTAGACAGGAATGCCAGACGAATAACGGTCCATTAAAGGAGAATAACAAGTGCCACGCTGCCTGGTAGACCTTTATCCAATTCTTCATCCTCCACCACCCACTCTCGGTCAAAGCTGCTGACCACATTCCGCCCATAGGTCACGGTCAGGCCAAACCGATTGAAAACGAAGTCAGTATTCTTAGAAAACGCTTTTATGAAGTCAAGTTGGTGATTCTTGTTAGCTCACGTAAAACCCGCGTCAGAAACGCAAGTCGGTGAAAATATATTAGATCCGGTGATTTCTGTTCGCGGATTTCCAGTTTCCAGGGGCGTCAAAGTAACGGAACTAGGATTGACTGAACTTTAATGTTAGTTGTCACCTCAAACGTCAGAGGTCCAAAGAGATTGAGCTCGATGCCGCGGGACCGCTGTATCTTAAAAATATTGGCCTTTCGAAAATGCATTCAACATTCTGTTATATGTTCACTTAAAAACCGACAGGAAATATACGAGGGTTGGCGCCGGATGGAGAGCAGCTATGCTAAAAAAATTAGAAAGCGGACAATCCTCATGTATCCTGTGAACGCTGACGTGAAGCCTTTTTTAGACAAACCTTGAAGAGGTCAAATTCGCCAGGCATATCGCTATTTCAACGGTGGTTGAAATCAAAATCAGGCAGCCTATTTGCGCGCCAGGAAGACATCGTGTTGAGTTAAATCGGGGAAATATGTGATGGTAATACTGCAACTTCCCGTAAGTAGGATTTTGTATTTAAAAGCGCACTTGAACATCCCATGCTGGCACTTTTTATTTTCATACCAACTGACGGACAACGTTAACGAAATTTCGACAAGGCGAGGCTCGAACCTGGTCGCTTGTGAGCAAGACAACAGCCTCCTGGTTGATCTTCGGACGCATTGTGGGATTTTTGAAGTACACTGCAAGCCGAGCTGGTTATAAAATACTTTAAAAAAGAATTTTGCTTGAAAAAAACTGACACGGAGTTTAGGAAAATGCATCCCGGCCGTGGAATAAAAAGTTATGCACCGCCTCCGTTGTGCAATGCTGAATGGCTACCGCGCGTCAGGCAGGCGTGCTGCCTGACAGTAGCCAGTTGGGTTTTACACTGAAGTACGCGCCACAACTTGGGCGCAAAATGTCAAAGTATTCTCATTAGGGAAACCTGTGATGGAAGGCAAATAAACAAGTCAATCTGCAGCATGTCGACTTCTAGTTGACAATCTATTAGATTGTCTGTCTATCTCGATAATGGAAAATCGAAACAAACCATACAGTTGTACACCTACGGATACTGAGACCAGAGAATGAAAACACTTTTCACAGGCAAACACGAGTATCTCTAGCGCAGGAACTAATAGAGAAACAATGGTTGTTCTGCCTGCCTGCTCGCGAGTCACTGTGTCTGCCCTCACCTTGTTGTGGAGCACACGGTGAACATCGTCAGTCACGGCGGTCAAACTGTCGGGTATTCTGATGCAAGAGCTAGTTAACGTTTGGCACGCGGGTGAAAGGCCCAAACTGAGTGTTATCATTTGTAGGGTTCGTTGACAATTATGTGTAAGTGGAATAAAAATTGCGAACACCCATCATATGGCAGGCTGTTTGTGCATATTGTCATCGCGTCTCACCGTAGCCCTGTTCTGCTGCATTCGTGTTGCCAACTTACGGCGCGTGAGCCATGTAACTAGAGGGGCAGTTACTACATTCAATGTGGTTAACTGCTCGCTGTAATTTACAGCCCTCAACCCGCACGACTCCGTGGTGAATTAGAGTGGCGGATCGATTACCGAGACCCAGGTCAGACGCATTGCGTGTGAAGACTAAATAAGAAACGAAGTGCACTGCAGGATTCAGCAAAACAAATAACAAAAACCGGCCATCTTCATGCTTAATACATGACAGCGAATAGCCTTGGAGGACCGTCCTAATCACGAGGCATATAGACGGTTGCCTAGAAGGACGCCTGTTCTGAAGTTCTGAACACAAATTCTTAATTGCAGTAGCCATCACTTAGTCGCGCACACGCAAAGCTCCATGGACTCGGCAACTCAGACTTGGGAAGTACTGAAGTCACAAGTAAATTGCAGTTCATGAAGCACAGCAACCCTAGAAGTCCGAGTCAACAGCCAGGGATGGCGGATACGGCGCCTGCCCTGAATTTACAACGCATTACCCTACAGTAATAGTACGGGAAGAGGACGCATCGCTTCTGACCTGACCGTACGCCTTAACCGTATTTACATATCACAGTAATTGACCACAACAGTGCACAAAAATTAATTTTCCCTGGGGAAAACGTAGAAATTCTGGATCCATATCAACCTAAAAAACAAAGAGTTATTCAAAATGCGCTTTCTGGACTCGAAAACGGCATAATACTTTATTTTTAAATACTAGATTCTGAGACACAACTAGGCGAAAATGTAACGAAAAAGCAAACCGATAACCAAGGGGAAAACACTTGTACTCAATTAAACTGTAAAAGTGTCTGTACAATCCGGCGTTACCAGTTTTGGCACCACGTACAGATTTGCTATCGTGGACCCAGCTGCAGAACCGTAGACCAACTAGAATGTAGTTAATCTGACTGACTGTACGAATATCAGGTCAGTATATGTTTGCGGCAATGCTGGAGGCACGTGTTGGTGACAAACAGTTAGTTCTGACTAGAGAATTTCAGTATTATCTTACCATTGTCGCATGCTGAGCCAAGTCCAAAGTGGCTAATAGCGTGACTGTTGGAAGAGTTGACGGGCGCAGTCCGGTCATACAATCGGCAGATCAAGACGAGGAAGTTTTCCAACTAACTCCTGTAGCTATGAGCAGGTTTCTTTAACTTGCTGGTCTGCAGCTGATGTTGGTACGTATACGGAAACGAGATATTCGTTGTGGCCCTTGAGTCGCACATAAGTCATCCGGTTGTTGACCGGTTCCTATGACAGTAGGGCACGGTTCACTTGCTGCAAGGGAGCGATCGCACTGTTTACCAGAAGGGTTGTATGAGCCACTTTCGGGATCTTTATTTTTCGAGCACCTGAGACTGCGCGCCGCCAGACTTTGGACACAAGTGCCCAGGAACGTTTGCACACCAGTATCCAATACAACGAGCCCACCCTCGATTGAGCAGAGCAGCTCGCATATTACTTGCCCACAACAATAGACCAGGGTTGCGGAGCGCGCTGATTTCCAGACGCCGTAGCATGGATGGCAATACTTGAGTCGGATGTTTTCATGAGATTTCTCGAAAAATTCGAGTACAAGTGGGTCCCGAACAACCGCTCGGATTGTTTGTCCGAGGTTGTCTATCCTAGTGCTTTGGCTCCAGGACCTAACTACAAGGCAGCAAAAGCGAGCAAATGGTGCCGTCATCGGGCTTTGTAACACTTTATTGGGCAGCCAGCATGTCTTACCTCAGTCCTCTGCTGCTCAGCAACTTTTTGTCAGACCCTAGAGCTTAGTTATTTAACAGCCAAGCTTCGCTGAAGGCTGTCTGGCTGGCGGATGACTGGAAATGTTCTTAATCGAAGGCTTGCCTGTCAAAGCTTGATGGCATCGCTTGGTAGGGGGACATATTCACGGGTGGCAATAGTCTAGGTGTAGGCAGCCCCGGCACCAAGTCTGCCGTAGATGCGCAGGTGTAATCGGTGAAAGGTAGCAGTGTAAATGGGTCCAGGGTTCAGAGCAACTGTATCAAAAGTCCCATCCACCACACCCCACCGCGCATCTGTAAATCCGATGGTATGTTGCATGCTGATCAATGTTGTGGGGTCAGCGTTCCGGTGAGCACTATGCATCACTACTGTATTCACTGGCTGATGGCGTCCATTGCCCCACTAAGCCATGGGCTATAAGTGGCATGTCAGTAGTCTTTAAGCAAGCGGTCGCGATTCCTGTAAATGACCTGTAAAAGGAGGCCCGGGGAGACGAATCTGTCCGTTTCTTTACCTACCGGCGCGTTCATGAGCGTCGGACAGTGGGAATGGCTGGAGAAGTGGGTTGAGCTTTTCAGATTTGCTCACACTCGTCTTCAGACGCATACGGGCCATTCACGACATCCTTAACAGCATGATCAGTGGTAGCAAATACATGCACAATAAGGCTTCTGTAGCACTGAATTGATGAAACCCTAACAAGCCAAAATGGTAAAATAAAGCCGGGTTGGGATGCTTGAATGTTGTTCACTTACTGGATGCCATAGAAAAGAGGAAAGTACCGGAATCTTTCCGACCGATCTCTTGTGCATCTGTATTCTTAGAATTTGACAAGTTTGGTTGGTCTAACATTCGGCTTTGATCAGGGGAGACAGGCTTGAAGCTGGAATCCGTTTTGTCATTTTGGAAGGAAGAATTCTGAAAATGTGAAGGAAGCAAAATCAAATTCAAAAGTTTCATCCGGTAAACACTAGTCGAATGAACGGGGAAAGCCGGGGGCCCACAGGCATGCCGAAGCCCTCAGAGCCGTCATGCAATGACCGCGTATCGGCGAAGCCTGCCCGGGATTTAAGCTAGTACCTGTGCTGTCAGTGCGGTAGATCGTGCAACTATTAACTCCCAGCCAGTCAAATAATGTTGCAAGTCTTTCTGTATTATCCTACCCAAGTTCCAGGGTATTCGATGTTGAAATCCGTCAATCAAAACCGGGTCCCAGTTGCATTGGTCCACCTTTCGTCTGCTAGGATCAGACGGCGCTTGTTTGTAACCAGGACTAACGAAAAGTAAGCCGAATGCCCATTTAATAGACTTTGGCAATGCAGGCTAGATGACAACTCTACGACCAGACACCAAATCGATGTACGACTTTCCTGTAGCCGCGGCAATTAGCTGCTTGGGTTCAAGAAGCACAATGTATTGGACTTTCGATCTCGACGAGTGAAATTCTTGGCATGTGAGAGCCAGCATAGGGAGGCTAGGATGCACTAGGAATACGAGGAATAAGATGGAGGCGGTGTGCTCAAAGGATGGGTGAAAGCATGGTTATTGCACTTGGCAGTTTAATCGACTTACAGCGGCGGAATTCGCAGTATCCTTAGAGGTCTCAATAAACGCACTAGCAGGAGTGTCCGCGTGCTGGGAGGACTCGTCATTTCCGTCGACATTGTTCAAAGGTGACGATCGTGGGAAGGTTGGATAGTGAATGCCAGGCGTAGAGCCACCGTCCAGATTAAGGCTTTTCCGAAGGTGTTCCTGCATCTTCTGTTCCATTTGGAGAATAATGGATTCTGCGTTAGGATCCCTTTCCTCAATCAATTTCCTCTTTGCAGCTTCGAGTTGTTCGATTTCCTTTTGACGATCACGTTCATCGGCTGCTTCCTCAACTTCTCTATCGGCTAAACGTCCTTGAAGAGCGCTTCCCCTAAAGGAATTAATTTTTAGTAAACGGGCCGTTCCTTGTCAACCATTTCAGGGTAATTGCATAATATATGTAGCCAGGCTTCCTCCCCAAGCTCGAGTACGTTTAAATGAGAGGCAAATATTGTCATTTTAAGAAAGGTTAGATGAATCATTCCGGAGGGAATTATGGTAGTTAGTGATCTAGTGAACTGGGACAATATACAAGTGATTTGCACACAATGATGGAGCAGTTTTTTCACAAATCGAAGCCCGAGAAAAGAATGGCTGGGTAACGAAAAGTAACTCGCAATGAAGTTTTTAAACTAGTTTCCGAACCTTTAGCTCTAAACAGACTGAAATAAGACTTCTGGTGACGCAAAGCGCAAGGGTGCTCAGCTAGGCCGTTGCATGTGTCAGGCATCATGATGCAGTAAAGAAACCCCTACGTTGGCAAACGGGCGTTTGCGGCAAAATTACAAGCTAGCATCAAATTGATGGAAGTGACGGAGGGCCAGTCAATCGGCAGATCTCGCTTCAGTACCTGGACCAGGTTGACCGAACATGAAATGAGATCCAACATGTAACAGAACGAACCCCAACAACCATGACTCACAAAAGCTCACTGCATGGTCTAAATTACCCGTAGTCGATATCGTTGTGATCATACCTACATCACTGGCCACGGATAGTAACCCCCCTCCCGCACACGCTGACCAACTTTAGTGGATCTGGAGTGTCACGCCAACTTGTTGCCCTGACTAAATTCTATTTCATTAATTACTGTTCCTCGTTTAGACTCCACTAATATATACGAGAAACGATTCATCTTCTGACTGAAGAAATCACTGGGCCTTCCCATCTTGGTTAGCCCGAGTCCCGGTGGTAGCCAATGTGAACCACAGAGAGACGGTGGTTGTTGATTGTAGCTAGACTATCAACAAATACACTCCTCGATGCCTACCCCTCCCCTAGGGTGGACGGAATGATTGAACAAATTGCAAACTACCACACGTATAGCCTTCTTGATCTCAAGAGTGCCTATCACTTGATAACCTATCCAGGCAGAGGAATGGCCACACTCTGGCTTTGAAGCTTGTGGACGTCCCCATCAATTTCGTTGAGCCCCTTCTGACGTATTCAAAAAGAACTATCAACGACATAATTATGCTCGTGCACCTAAAGGACATTTCCTTCTACGTGGGCAATATCCCCATTTGTGGAGACGGAATCGGGGATGATTTAAACCTTTGAAAATCCCTGAACGTGACCTCCAATGAAGTCGAGTGTCATCGCCGCAAGTCAAATCATGCTTCTTAGTTTGGAACACTAAGATAGGATCCGGAACGCTGAAAGCCGTCGAGTGAAATGGCTTCTCCGGTTGACCACAGGTTGCAACGAGTAGTTGGATTGTTCGCATACTATTCATAATGGATACCTCACTTCTCTGATAAAAGTCACCTACTCATTCATATTAAAACATTCGACGCTGTTAAGGAAGAAGTTTCGAAAGCCAAAACCGCTAGCGCTCAGTATGGAACCACAATGATATTCGAAACCGATGCTTCAGACGCCGTAATTGACGCCGCACCGGACTAGAATGGCGGACTAGTAGCGTTCTTTCCGCGTAGTCTACCCTAAAATGAGCGGTAGCATTCTGCTGCCGAAAATGAAGTGTATGCCATAGTGGGGTGTACACTTTCTGTAATCATTTCAAGCTCATTACAAATTGGCATTTCGTTGCCTTTATCTAGGGTAGTCAACAAAAAGGGAAGGCAAAATGCCAATCGAATGCTGAAGGTCGGAACTGGAGCCATTTAAACTTGGCATGGTAAAGAAAATCGAGTGCAGGACACGTTTTTTCGCAGTTGTTGTGGGGCCTTGCCAACACATGTCAATCTGGAAAAATCGCGAGTCACTTTCTCATCCTCGTGTCTCGGCTATCATGCTTTGATTGGGCACGGAATATCCTCTCTTCGATGAAAGATATTCGCTGGATGTCAGAATTAAAGTGTAGTCAAACCCCCCTTTTTAAGCACAAGGCCAACTAATGGAGGCTACCCAATCGTTCGAAAGATTGCTCTGCCACAGCATGGTTCGAGTCACTACGCTATCTCCTCGTGAATGTGAGGATATAAAAAGCCACTAGAAATATTGGCTGGATCATGACAGCTTCAGTATTTCACCTCCATTTTGTTTCTATAAGGTCCGATAGGAGCGCAGAAGGCAAGCGGTCGAGAGCAAAATATGCACTCTGATTATCAGCAGAAAGTTAACATTTTAGGGATAAATTTCAGGACCCACTTGTAAAATTTGGGGTCCTCGAGATCGTCATCGTAGTCTTCGAAGAATTCGTGAAGGCTTTGGGCTTCCGCATTAAGCTCCTCTAGTTTCTTCCTCTCACGCTCCTTCTCCCTCTCATACTCAGCCAACTTCTTGCGCTCGCGGCTTTCCCACTGCCGTAAACGCTAAATGATAAAAATGTAAGCTAGATTTCGATTTTTTCATAATGAACCACCGACGGCTTAAAACGCGAAATCAGTGCTACAGGTGAAAATTTTAGGATGACATGAGAAGGCCTGTGGATATGATGTGCAATAAAGGGGTATTTTGTCTTCTAAAGTACTCCAAAAGGGCGGAACACTTATTTGCCATAAATCAGAAACTAACAGAAACTGAGACCTCAAAAATACTCACCTCTTGGTAGGATTCCTCTTTTTCCCTTAGCTTCCTTTCAAGCCTTTTCTTAATGGCCTCCTCCTCTTCGTCGACGTGGCTTGACCGTGAGTGGCTTGAGGATGTCAGATGTGAACTTGTGACGGATCCTCGAAGTCGCTTTTTCGATGGCTCGCGAGAGGATGATCGTGAACGCGAGTGCCTTGTCCGGGCTAATTCCCGTTCAGCCCGAGATCGAGAGTACCGCGAAGAATAATAGTCCCTATCGAGGTCTTTCGGCCGTCTGGTTCTCTCTTCGGTGGGAGTCTCTTTCTGTTGTGGCGTCGATTGGCGCCATACAAAGCAGATCAAGAGTACACCGTAGAGAATTTTGGCAAAACACATAACTGCGTTCACGGAAGGGGGCGCCAAGGAGTCGAAATCGGGCAACTTCCAAACACAAGCACAACAGTTGCAAAAAGTACTTGCTCGATGGCGCATATGCTTCGACAAGAAATACTTTATCAAGTTACTCACCCAGCCTCGCGTTATTAGCACAAACGGAAGTTGCTTCGACACGCAAGCAAGATGGGCTAAAAGAAGGCGAGGATTTGCTCAATTCACAGCTATCCTCAAAGTTTTAAACTGCCTAGTCCCGTTAACAGCAGGAAATTGTACTCACCAACATTGGCTAGTTGTCTTCATAAATTGCTGGTTATATTCATGGCTACCTTTAAGTCCATGTGTTCTGTTGTTCATAGACTGGCAGACGAGGCACAAAAGTAAGCTTGCCAACCCAGCCAAAATTGTGCCACAAGTTGGTGGAATCAAAATGGCAGTATAAAAACAAAATCCGTGTTCGGATACATCTAAGATTCCTCACCTCATTCCTCCGGCGGAAGGTTTCGATTTCCTTGTTAATCAGATCTTTTCGGTCGACGTCTAGATCCATGTCATCAAGCGTCTAAGGAAAATAAGTGGGACAGTAGTGCATGACGAAAATTGCAGTACGGGTGTCAAAGCGAAATAATTCCGAAAATACTTTAAGATCTGAAACTGTTAATGTCGTATTAAGTTCCGAAAAACAGTATCGATGAGACGAGGGTGAAGGGCTTGACTTGTAACGCTCGAGTCACAGTCAGATACACGCGTGACCAGATGAATTAATAACCTGTTAGTGTTACGATAGCCAAGATAAAATTACGAAAAGGTGACTCCTCGAGTCAGGTTTAGGGATCTTGACTGAGGGAAGTAGTCAGGTAGGTCAGTAAAAGGAGCAGTAATCGAACTCTAGATTAAAATGACTCGGAACGGGAGTGGGCATCTTTCTTCCACTTAACACTACCGGAGGCCGCAGTTGAGTTCCAGATTGGGAAGACTGAATAAGAATCGCACAGTCAAGCTTTAAAGTTAAGTCTCTAATGCAGCCTAGTATGTTCGCATTAGGTAGGCTATGGTTGAGAATACCTGGTCACGAGAATAAAAATTCGTCATGCCAACTTGATTGGACGAGGTATCTAGTTAAATGGGTGGGATGAGTGGTTCCCGCCGTTAGCCTCTCGTGTGAGTGTATAGAGAATTCGGGGGTATTAGTATTCCTTTCAAATTTACTGATTCGCACTTCGCCACGTCTTCAGGAAGAACAGACCCCGGGTGAAAAACCATACTTTAGTTGACTTTAGTTATCAACTAAAACCCGCAAGAAGTCCGGTGATTACCAAGACCGCAAAGAAGGGACAACAAAAAGGGCAAATGGGAAGTAAAATATGAACGTGCTGCTTTGTAACCAGGCTAAAACGTGGGAAGACCACGATCTACACTCCCAACCAGGCTGCAGATGATTGAACAGTAGTCACGTGCTCGCAGATATGTGCTTAGGTCCTCTGAATTCGTATGGTCTCGTTGCGGTAGCAGAAGATACTAGGCGACTGTCTCAGGGAAATGAGAAATGCCACTTAAGCGCAAATATTCCGAACTTATTGACCACTGTTATCTGAAGACACCCGCTTATTCAGTATCAAACTTGGTGAACCGAGTTTACTACAATGCTGACAAAAATATTATCTTAACATTACAGAAATCAAGTAATTAAAAACAGTGCAAAGCAATTTGAAACTCACCAAGTGTCTTGGACCCTCGAGATAGTCCTGGCGATTTGGAGACTCTGAAAATCGATTCGAGTCTTAAAACGAGTCGCTTACCATGTCCTAGCTGAAACGCGGCTACGCTTTCCTGAAGTATATTTTGCAGAGCAGTCTTGACGACTTCATCGTCCTGCTTTGTGGCCTCATCGACCTCGGCTGCAGTACTTCCAAGGCTACCATCGTCGCCTTCCTTTTGCTTCTTCTTCTTATACTCAGCTAACAAGTCCTCTGTCTTCGGGTCAACTTTGACCTATGATTTCATGCAAACATGGGAACGAACTAACCAAAAGCTTCTTGTCAATAATTTCAAATTCATTAAGAAGCCTAACACACCGCATAGTGGACTCCGGATCTTGGTACTCGCAGAACCCGAAGGCCTGCAGCTTCCCTGAAGCCCCTTGGACGCGTTTCCAACTAAGAATGTTCCCACAACGCTTTAAATAAAGTAACATTATATCATTACCATAAGGAGTGACTTTATGAGTGAATCTGGCGCGCGCTCCGGTATGTTGCCCACGAAAACTGTCGTTACAGGAGTCTTCTCCTGGGTGGTCGGAGTCACGGTTTCAGTAGTCGAAACTGTAGTGGTCGTTGGAGTGACTGTTGTAGTTTGAGCAGTAGTAACAGGTGGAGGCGGGATAGCTACTTGAGTGTAACCAACAACAGCAGGCACAAATTGTGGGTAAGCTGTTGGTACCGCACCATAATAAGCCTGTGGCAAGCCGAAATACTGACCGCCGTACGGATTCATCACCAAACGAACTGAACCGACGGGAGCGCTTGTGCGAGTTAAGAGCGATTAAAACAAAACGCGTGATTTGACAGGGAGTAATGATCGCAGTCAATAAGCCAGATAATTGGGCGCACGAAAACCTTCAAGTCCGCAGATAGTCTAATTCAAACTAAATACCGAGAACAAGGAAAGAACTTTTGTAAGCAGCGGGACAGTGCGACGTATTTTCGGGTCACAATGGAAAGTTCAGGGGGGAGGGGACAAGAGCAACGTAAGCAAATAGAAAAAAGGAAATAAGGCGAACTAAACAGATAACTAAGCCGACATATCCACGAGGCGCCAAAGGAGCATATGGCGAAGATTGCAACGGAAAATCGGTTGATAAGGATGGGAAGAAGAACATCACATCAGGCCTCCGGCAAAAATGGGGCGGATAGACCACTTTTTCAGTCCAGAGAATCGCTCGTCTTTCAGTTTCAGTACGACTTATTAATATTTGGCTAGTTTTCGCAATACAGGTAGTGTAGATACTTCTCTTGCCTAGGACATTCGCTAGAAACCATCATGCAAGTGTTTCCCGGTAGTTGTCTTCGGAGGATGGAGGTGCACTGAGCCACCTGCTTAAAATCCCAATCGTTTGCCCCGCCTTGCAGTTTGGATGGACGAAGTCAAATGGCGAGGGAAATGGCTAGACAAACACACACTAGTCCGATGTAGGACTGTCATATCTTCCATCATATCGTAATGTAAGTTGTTTAGGCACATCAGGTATAGGAACAGCCCAAAGCACTATCTTTAAAAACGCCACCCCATATAGGATATTTTTGAGACGCGATATCAAGGTCACGCACATGAAAATCACTGCCTGATAAGAAGTTTTTTCACCTCATGTATGTATGTATTTGATGGGTTAGGAGCAGAGCCCTCGACGACACTGTTGATGTATAATAATTTCCCACATTCATACTCAAAATATAGTTGCAAACATTTGTTATGTGATCAGTCCACAATACAACATTGGTAACAGTGAATCGCTTCTGTTTACTGTGAGTCAGTACGGAAAGATTGTGCAAGACAAAATGATTTCAAAGCTGGCTGAAAGTAGTCATGTTGTAAAAGCCGGTCTTTGTCAAAAGTTGCGCGAGCAAGATTTCTTTTAAGCATGTGAATTGTGTCAGCCGTCACCATTTCACTTGGTAGCGAGATCCATGGTCGGACAACCCGCTGACTAAAGAAAAATGTCCTACGGTCTAGCTGCGTGCGTTCGCTGTTGACTTTGTAGCGAGGATCGCACAATAAGTCTGTACAATTTAACTGAAAGAATTTCCTTGATCTCAGTGGGCAACCATGGCCACGGATAATCCGGAATTTCCCGAGGAAACTGCAAGTTATTTGCCTATGGGATAGAGGGAATAAACCAGGCATATTCAGTCTCTCTTGGTACGACAAATGCTTTACACAATCGACCATCTTCGTTGCTCTGTGCTGCGCCTGTTCGAGTAGGTCAATATCCCTCTCATCCATGGCGTAGCTGCTGGCATTCCATATCCCAGGTAGGATCTTACAAAGATGCCGAAAAGTCTTTCGAAGAGTTGGGGAAAATATCTTAACTGCACGTCTGATTCCGTGTAGAGTACTAGTTGCCTTCTGGACCATCTCCCTACGGTGTTCTGTCGGGATCAGATTTGGGATCGTCAATATATCCAGGTTTCTGTGGCTTCTTGTGTCTTCTAATGCCGTTCCGCTAACATATTACTGATGTGTGATAGAGTAATTTCACCCGGCGTTTAGGTGTAGAAACATGCGCTACGACAAATAAAAATTTGAAAGCCATCCGTTTGAACACACACTCAGTTTGTCGATGTTCAACTGCAATCTCTTCGAGTCACCTTCGACATTGTCTTCACTGCAATTTTTTGTCATCCTCGAACATGAAAACATTGCAATCCAATGCGTTGGTTTGGTGGTTTGCGTTAAGCGTTAAGATTAATATAGCTTAGAAAGCGATTATTTGCGAACTGTCGCACGAAATGCTTTAGGTAAGTTTAGATCAGTATATTTTCAGGGCAAGAGGCAATGCCTTTGAAAACCCCATTGAAATCGGTGCATGCAATGTCAAACTTTAAATAAACCCGGTAGTAAAATGTTGTCAGTAATAAATGCACTTAACAGGATATTGTTCTTTGAAAATGCAGAACTGAAACTCCAGAACATTCAGTTGTAGATGATATCGGTAAAATGAAATGTCAATCATCTGCATTAGCGGTAGGTGTATGCAAGGCCTTGGTTTGGCACAACAGAGATGCTCTGTCCAGACAAGCGGTATTTTCCAAGCAAAAATACATCTAGTCTTTGCTTGAATGTCTCCGTGGAATCCGCCATTATCACGTCCTCGCGAAACCCGTTCCAGGCACCGACCACTCACTGTGAAAAACAGTATCTGCGAACGTCCAGGCGGCATCGGGATCCTCTAAGTTTTAGACAGTTACCACGCAAGTTTGTTGTCGTGGCCAGGGTGAAAAAATCGTCGGGGTTTAGGGCACAGTCCCGGTTCCTCAATGTCCGATACGCTTGTATAACATCTCCTCGAATCTGCCTATACTCAAGATGAAATGGTTTAAGTTAACTAAGTCTGTAGTTGTATGGTAAAGTCCTAAGGCCTTTCACATTTTTTGTGGCTCTCCTCTGAACTCTTTCTAGCAACTTATTGTCTTTTTTAGCCACGGGCGCCACACTTACATTTGATATTCCAGATACGAATGAATGAACGCTCTGTATACTTTTCCAAATAACTCCTTGGCGATATCTATGAAAGTTCGTTTAATTGCAAAGAGAACACTGATTGCTTTTTGGCCGCCCTAACGCACTGAGAAGAAGGCTTAAGAGTCGACAAAATGTTGCTCTCAAGATCTTTTTGTTCGGTCTCATTTGAAAGGCACCATCCGCCAAGCAGTCAGTGGTGATCCTCTCCATCAGCTCTTCCATTCGTTTTGAGTGGCATCGCGACGCACTTCTCAAGGTTAAACTTCAGCTGCCATTTGTCAGACCATTCGCATAGGCGGTTCAGTCCTTCTTGCAGAGCCCGTTCATCATTTTCCCCGTTGATCGCTCGCCATAACTTGATGTCATCGACAAACATGACTCCATAGCAGTCCAGTCCATTCATACAGTCGTGGACATAAATAAAAAATAGTACTGGCCCGAGTACGGAGCCCTGGGGAAATCCACTCACAACTGGCACTGGCGTTGACTTGGCACTTCCAATACACACAGACTGTAATCGACCAGTAAGAAAGTCATTTACCCAGTTTAATAGGTTTCCCCTTATCCCTGACTCTCGGACCTTGTAAAGCAGCCGATGGTGTGGAACACTATCAAGGGCTTTCTTGAAGTCGATGTAAACGATATCGACCTTTGTTTCTTTGTCCGACGTGCGGGACCACTGTTCCGTTGAATGGACCATATTAGTTAGACAGGAGTGATTTCATCGAAAGCCATGCTGGGAACTAGCAATGAACCTATTTTCTTCAAGGAACTTCATTATGGATTTTTTGACTATTCTCTCCATGACTTTACAACAAATGCACGTTAGGCTCTCCGGCCGATAATTGTTTTCACATGTCCTAGATCCACCCTTGTGAATGGGGTATATGTTCGCCACTTTCCAATCAGAGGGGAGAATGCCTCGGTCAAAGGACGACCTGAAGATATGCAAAAGCGGTCTGGCGAGTTTGCAGGCCAACTCCTTCAGAACGTTTGCCGGAATTTGGTCTGGACCCGGAGACTTACCCTCCTTAAGCGCTAGAAGTTCCTTTGTCACATCCTCTTTCGTGAAGTCGATGTTTTCTATTATTCCGTCGGTTGTCAGAGCAGGCAATCCAGCCTCGTCGAAGTTCGTTTCATCGGTGAAAACAGATACGAAAAACCGGCTTAGATGTTCCACCTTAGCGTCATTTTCGATGATATCCTCATTGTTTTCTTCTTTCAACACTAAGACCGTCTCCCTGTTCTTTAACCTCCTGTTGATGCGGCTAAAGAGCACTTTGGCTTATCGATGGCCCTTCCATAGCTCGTGTTTCATACTCCTTCCGCGACCTGCGGATAGCGGATATGAACGCGTTTCGCTTTCGACGAAACTGCTCGTAATGAGATGGTTGTCTTGTTGTTGCATACCTTCTCCATAGTTGGTTCTTCTGGTTTACTTATTTCTTTATATCCCGCTTCATCTAGGTAGGACGATTTTTCTTTTTGACTGTCTTTGTCGGACAGTTTCGATGCACGATGTCGGTTACAACTCCTTTGAGAGTGTTCCAGTCAACGTCTGGATGTCCGGAAAAAACATCATTCCAGTCCACTGCCGATAATTCCCTTCTCATGGCAGCAAAATGTCCTCGCCAGAAATTCAGCCGAGGCTCAGTCGTATTCACTTGTTGGCTGCATAGGCGGTATTCCCAAAACAGCATGACATGGTCACTCTTACCGAGCGGTGTTATGGACCTAAGTTCGCCAGGGCTAATTGGGTCTTTTGTAAGGACGAGGTCCAGACAATTTGGTCTTTGGTCCTCTCTGATCCTGGTTGGGAACATGAGGTTTTGTACCAGAAAGAGATTAGCCGTTATCTTCAAGAGCCTGGAATCAAAGGAATTTCGCGAACCATTGACTAATAAATTGAATAATATAGAACAAACATAAGTATCCTTTCTTTCTCCACTTCTCATTACCATCAGCTAACCCACCTGACACTAATTATCCCTTAAGCAGCCAATATTAACACCCCTTTTGATAAAGCTCTACCTAATAGTTGTGCTTAAGGCAATATTGAGTTCATATTAAACCTATGTAAATCTATGTTATATCATATTATACAGCCGACCAATATTCATATAATGCTATATTATCAGGAAAACTGTGATACCTGATTTGATTTTATTTTGATATCGTTGATTGTTACCACTGAATTTTGCGTGCTGCTGAGAGAGATTCATCTTTCCCAGCTGATAGTCCAAACAAATATGGTGGTCCTCCTGGGAGAACTACGAACTATGCGACCAGGTCTAAGCAACTTTCCAAAGAAACGGGTAACCGGTGTAACGTCCCCTGATCTGTGCAGGGTTGTTTGAATGCCGTGACACTTTTGGCGCGCGGGCCTAGGATGGAGATGGCGTAGCCGCATGTTGGTGAAGATGGCCGGTGTCCCTTCCACTCTCTTCCGCCGATCCCTTCTCCCGCTCCGTATCGTGACGTAACGTTCGTACCGCTTCCCTCGCTACATCGGCAACCCCCTCGGCCCTTCCCTGCAGTTGCCCCCAGCGCTGCGCTCCCCACCGGTTTTCCAGCTGGCATGTTGGCCTCGCCTCTCCACCCAGACAGGTCACTCGACTGTTGTAACTCATCCCGTTTGTACTTTTAACTGTCATTATACTCCTTTGCGATTCCCTTTTCTGTTCATCATATCTCTCGTCCACCGATCGTTTCTTCTTCCTTTATGTATGGATGAGTATCATGAACTGCTAACAATCGTATTCAGATCAACACAAGCCAGGATCTCTTCCCCGGTATTCCGTTACGTGGTTGTATGCTACCCTTGACGTCCTCGGCCGCTACACCGGCAACTAGCAGACACCCAAATCTATTCAGCTCGAAGTAATTTCAATGTCAGGTCGATGCCAAAGTACTTCAATTTCTGACAAGGGCGATATATTCATGACCCGAGAAACTACCAAACTGTAAACTTTAATCTCTACATTGTATGTAAGGTTCTTTATTCTAACTTTTGATTTTTTCTTGCCCTGGAACCCAGGTTTTTTAAAATTTAGAACAAACTCCCAATTCGCGCTCTATTGGCTAAGCAGACACCAAAACAAATAAAGTCAAGTGTAGCCAAAAGGGATGAGTTTGGTTTGGTTTTTTTTCCTGTGTTCAAAGGAGTCTGACAGCGTCCAAGAGGTGCTATAATAAACCTATTCGATTCCGTTCTATTCTGAAGCCCAGAGCAACTTATCCTCGGCGCCACATCGCCTGGAATAGCACTGTGAGTTTGTCCATCAGACAGGGGTCGCCGTACATGTAAACTCCGATGGGGATCGCATCGGAGTCCGGTGCTTTTCCGCAGTTGACACCATTGAGCCTCACGGTGACATTGTCGTCCGGAGCCGGCAGTTTTTCCAGATACTGGGCTAACTGATTGTTGAAATGTAGGCGGTGAGCAGGCAAATTAAACAGAACAGATTTTAGCTGACCTGATGGTTGCCTAACTTATGTTCTTTTGCGAGGTTGCAGATGAAGACTCATCATGGAGATGATGGAGCGGTGATCCGTCCAGCCATCGGTGTCTCAGATCGCCTTAGTCACCATCACGCACTGTCAACCTCACCTCCGGACGCTAACATAGTCCAGTAGCTGCGGGCATCGTAACTGGGGGGTGCATCCATTTTACCTTCTCCCGCGCAGACACAGTTACCAGAGGGGGCGTGCAGGTCCCCGTAGAATTTGTCCTTCGCCTAATCGGAGTTGGTCATTGGAGGAGGGCGGTGCACAGTGACGGTGGTGGCAAATTTGGCTCCACGAAGAAACAGGCGTAGGCTTATCAGAGATTAATGCACTAGTTGGGCACAGCGAGTAGGCTATCCAGGAAACGAAAATAGCAGTATCCCAACAGTTACAAACTAGTAAATAAGAACAAAGTCGTCAGCAGGTAAAAGTGCACGTGCGTGTTCTTTGTCTTATTCAAAGTTGTGTCAAAGCGTATTGTAACTGATTAAAACAAGACTGACTTAAATGTCACTACAGGCTCATGAGGCGGTCCTTTAAGGCCTGTGGGACAGTCGTCCCACAATGTCCCACCGGACGGCAAAGGCAAAGCTTACTTCGGGCTGCTCTGCCCCGCAAGTGTGGCCAAAACCCACCTCATTCAGCTGGCTTTGTTCAAAGAGGCGGGTCTTGTTGAGAGTAGCGATGTCCACCTTGTGGTGCGCCGGTCATCGAGCGACTAACGCCGTCCTTCTTTCCGGCCAGTTACTCCTCGGATTGTCTGAAAGAGAACAAGCATCCCAGGCCGCCATTTTGAACGGACTCGCCCTAGCAGTCGGTGGAGTGGGGCGCAGGGTTGTTATTTTTCGACCGCAAGTTTTGAATCTGCGAGCCACAATCTGCGTGTGGATGGCGTGATTCCCCAACATCTGTTTAGGGTACCTTTTCTAGCCCTTCCCCCTCGAGGGGGTAAGCAAGGCTCTCCCCCAATAGGGCTGCTTAGACATCTCACACGGCGGTTGAACTCCATCGTGAGTCGTGGCTTGATCTAGTGGGACCAAACCCAGTTAGTCTGGACCGCCTACGGGATTGAATCTCACCTTCCATAGGACTTGCTGAAACGTAAGAATGGAGGAGGGAGAGAGTGGGAACAGAATTATTGGGTGTTGGAACGCACGCCACAGAATACCCTCGTCTGGTCTGGACCGGCGGTCGAGGCGGTTACCGCGGTGTGGCAGCTTGGAGGAGCCTAGCTTCGGGGCGCCACATATGAGAGTTCGGTGCTAGTTGAGGACCGTGAGGAACAGTCAACATTTGCATGGTACTACCTACCACATATGCACGGGTGCCCCCTAGCTGGCTACCCGCGCAGCACGCAGAAAGCACTCTGATGGCTATAGAAGCGAAAAGGCGAGTTCCAGGCAATAGTCTCGAAGAATGAGACACGATCGCTGGAACAAGAGCTTTATTTAGTCGGTATCAGTCAGTGTATCAGTCAGTTTATTTGGAGTAAACGTCAGAAGCCCTGAAAACTCCATTTAGACAGTACAGATGTAAGGGAAATAGTTAACTTGCAAAGATTTAGAATGCAGTTTTGGTGTGCAGGATGCATAAATCTGGTAGTGGAACATAAATGCGAAAAAGGCATGGCATTTGCGAAATGATTGCGAAAAAATTGTTCACTGCACTGCCACTATGAAAATTTCATATGCGTCAAGTTTAATGCACAAAAATACCTGTTGAAATCATGTCAGTAGTATGTTGATAGTCATTTCACTGAGCCGCCAGATCGGGCTTCGGCAGTTTGGGTTGCCTTTTAACAGGTGATTAACAAGATGTCTCCTGAATACGATTACAGTGGGGGAATTCACAACATGCGTCGGCAAAGAATTCCGTTGGTGAATGACTCTCTGTGAGAAAAGGATGAACGATGATTTGCGTAGCACAGTTCCTTTTTAAGCTGGTAGTCGTGTCGTCTGAGATTAGAATTGGGTGCCATTTCAAAAAAGCGTTTCCCAGTCGACATCCAGATCAATTCCTCTTAGCAACTGAAACGTTGTTACGAGGTCACCTTTGTCCTGCCTGTAGTGGAGGGGGTAGGGGTTCAAGCCCGCCAGACGCAGCTTGTACGTAAAATTTCTGAGGTAATGAACAGCCTTTGTAGCTCGTCGTCGTACATCTTCAAGGATATCTATATCCTTCCGAAGCCACGGCCACCAAGCCTGTACCGCATATTCCAAGTGCGGCCGCACAAAGGCCCCATATACCTTGCCAGAGACATCTGCGTTTAAGTCAATAAATGTTCTTCGTATCGCGCTCATGACTGATGTTGCCCGCGCTGCGACTTTATAACACTGCGTGGTGACGCTTGGATCGTCCTTAGCAAATACGCCGATATCTTTTTGTGCATCTACGGTTTAAAGTGGTTGATCTTCCAGGAGATACTGTCGTGAGGGTGCATTTGTTCTTCGCCTTGCTGATACTATGTGCATTACTACACATTTTTGACGTTGAATTTCATGCACCATTTCTTGCTCCATGTGTGCAAATTCTCTACGTCCCCTCGTAGTATCTTGACGTCTTTATCATCTTTTATCACTCTCCAAAGTTTAGGATCGTCTGCAAAGAGCGTTGTGTCCGATTTGACTTCCAGTGCTCGATCATTTAGAAAGATAGTGAATAGGAACGAGCTATGAACTGACCCATATGGGACTCCGTTTTTAACAGGTGCTCATTCTGAGCAGTAGCTACCCGTAGTGACTTTTTGTCTACGATCGTTTAAGAAATCCTGAATCCAGTTCAGGAGATTCCCTTTTATCCCTACTCCTGACATCTTTTGAACGAGGCGCTTATGTGGAACGCAATCAAACGCCTTGCCGAAGTCAAAATAAATGGCATCTGCTGGATGTCCTTCATCCATGGCCTTTGACCAATGTTCGAGCTGCGTAAGCAGGTTTGTGAGGCAGAACCTCTTTTCACCGATGCCATGTTGAACTGGACTGATGTGACAGCGAAACGTATCGACCGATGTAATTGATTTTTTGGTTATCTTTTCCATCAGTTTGCAGCAAATGTATGTCAGACTCACCGGCCAGTAGCTGGTGGGATATAACCGTGATCCTCCCTTGTGGATAGGTACGACGTTTGCCAACTTCCATTTGTCAGGAAGTTTGCCAGCTTCCAGCGATTTTTGGAATATTATACAAAGTGTTTCTGCCAATTCTCCAAATAACTGACGTAGGAGTACACCTGGAATCTCATCTGATCCAGGTGACTTGGCCGGATACAGCATATTTAATTCTGAAAAAACTAGCTGCGGTGTAAATAACACTGTGTTTATAAGTGGTTGTTTGTCGAACTGTGGCAGAGAACAGAGGTGGAGGGGTGATTCCGTGGTATAGACACTTTAGAAAAACTCTGATAGAAGCTCGGCTTTTTGAAAGCCATCGCTCACAATTGGGTTATTTCCGTCCTTTAAGGTTGCGAGATGGCCCCGAGTTTTCGCGTTGTTCTTGATGTATACATAACATGCTTTAGGTTTTTGCTGGGTAGCTTCAGTTCACAAGAAACACGCACTTCACGGATGAGTATTTCGCATAAGTTTCGTTGTTGTCCAAATTCTTGACGTTTTTCTGGGCTCCCCGTTTGTAAGAAGACTTTCCACAACTTGCGTTTTTTTCTGATTCACTTCTTAAGCGATGTTGTCAGCCACTTCGGTTTGTTTCCCGTCGGATGTTTCTTGAGAGGACAGTATCGGTCAATCAAGTCTCTCATAGTTGATTCGAAAGTTGTCCAGCCTTCGTCGACATCTCGTAATACTTCCATCCAGAGTATGTGTCTAATCTCCGATTTCATAGGCACAAAGTTACCCTGCCAGACATTTGTGAACGACTTTGAGCTTCGTGCGGAGCAGCTACGAGTGTCGACTCCCAACATTAATGTCATGTGATCACAAGAACCTAGGGGTGGGCCTACATTTACTTTATCAACGCTTTCCTCATTCTTGATGAACAGTAGGCCTAGGCAACTAGCTCCCTGACCTTCACGCATCCGAGTAACTGTTCTTACGTGTTGAACCAAGAATTAATCAGGCGCCATGTCTAATAGCACTTGGTCGAATCCTTGTCTGTGGCCCTTGATTGTCATAAGATTTCAGTTAATCCGCTGAGCACTGAAACCCCCTACAGTAATAACGTTTTGCTTTCCACCGTCCTCGCGGATTCGAGTGATTAACGCTTGATCTTCAGCGGTAACTTGATTTGTAGGCCTATATGCAACGCTGAAAGTAACATTTTCGGCTTTAGGAACTGAAAAATGACATTTGCATACACTTCAACAGGGTTATATTCGACTGCGTTGCTGATAACTCCGCCGCCTCTCTTTCCGGTTCGGTCTCACCTTAGCATTTGGTAACCACCTAACTGCACTTGGTAGTCAGTGACATCTGGGGTGAGCCACGTTTCAGTTAATGCAATAACGTCAGGACGTATTTCGGTCACAATTATTTTGATTTTGTTCGAGAGACTTTGTACATTTCCGTAAAAGAATTTAATTTTACGCGGATTTTTGCGTCCAATTATTTGCCCGACCATGAGGCTTTTGTCAGTATGACAGGCATCCTCCACAGGAGGGGTTTTGTTGTCGAACAATTACTCTGTTCGTTGTCACTATTCCCTTCTCTCTTTGTTCTTTTAAGGTCTCCAGCCCCGCCTTCAGCTCCCTTCAGTTCATTCTGTCTTGTACTGAGTAATCCAGTCAAAAAATACCTCTGTGACTGGGGACTCCCCCTACTGTTCGTCCCAGTAGAAGATCCCTCTCGAGTTTACTTTCTAAAACTATCTTTAAAAGCCTTGATTTCATCCCTTGAGAGCTCAGACTATCTTTACTGCTTAGTCGGAAGTTTCAGAATCTCAATGGCTTGATTTTCTTTTATTATGTTGCCCAGACACACTTGCAAGATCATGATATATCATCATTTATTCTACATCTGGGGTTATCGTTAGTTTATTCACGAAGTCCATGGACGACTATACATTGTGATTTGTCCACAGGACGTCCGTCCGGCGAGTTTTGCTGGATGATCGGCCTGCCCAATGTTGAGTCTTCCCCAATTTGAGCTTCAACGCTATTTGCATGAAGATTCGTGAGGGTATGTACTTCCACTCCCACTCTGGGTTCACTTTTATTCGGTCTTGTTTTGGTCGACGCTCCCCCCACATTAGGCTGAGGTGCGCATACTGTCTGGGGACTGTTTTCCTCTTTCGTCGGCCCATCTTTATCATTTCATGCTTGGCCCTCGGTTTCCTTTCTGGCGAGTCTGACACCTTCTCCTTTGGATTTTTGCGACGTTTCTCCACAGTCTTTCCTGTCGCCTGTTCCACATTCTTTACTGATTTTAGAGGCTTCACGTCACCACTGATAACTGGGGTCTAGAACTCCTTATGTAGGGTGTCTCGCGCTCTTCTCCTTGTTATCTTGTGCGTAGATGCTGTCAACTTATCCTCCGTCATGAAGGTCTGCGGGATGACATTCTTCATGGTTTTAACTTCTTCCTTTGGTTGATTTAACTTGGAGGCTAGCGCTTGACAACCGCTGCAACAGGTTCCCACATACGTCGGGCATAGCCAATTTGTAAGGCTTAGAGCGCCCGCCCAGGCGTGCGGCGGTAGCGCGGGGGTCTGCGTGGCGATCTTGTGCCCGTGGGGTTCCAGGTTTGACCCCACAGTGCGGGACACTTCGTACTACGGAATTCGCCATTTTGCGCTACTGTAGTATATCCAACAGGAAGAAGAAACTTTCAGGTGATATTTTTGCCTTATATGCGAGACGGAAAGCCTTTGATGTCGTTCTGGTAGTTGAAAGTGACAGTATAAATTGAATATCTTCGTCTTAAAGAGGATCCTGGAGAAAATACAAAATGCAGCTGTCTAGTTCGAGGACTTAATCAAGTACGTTCAAAATATGATGCATTCAACGAATAAGACTAGCGGAGTAACTCAGCGTATGTGAGAGTTGTTCCAGACGTTTCGATGGAAAGATAATTCGAATTTCTTGGCTCACAAACAGCAGGAATTAAGAATGGCTTAAGTCCGCGTCCTGTGAATCAGCCTTTGTCCCCAAAGAATCGTGACTTCCGAGTAGATATTTCCGGAAATCAGATAAAGTGCAATCCACGCGTGAAGTATTTTAGACCGACGCGCTCTCAACACCAAGGTAGAGACGGAAACATTTTAGTTCGGCAGACTTAAATTTCGAACCCCGTTTCAAACGGCGCGCTGTAGTTAGCCATTTTTGTGCCAGACCCTTATCTGATTCTGTCCCTGATGAAAGATCCGAGTGAAAATCCGAAATGTCGAGCTAATAAAGCTGCTGTTCCAGCGATCGCGTCTCCTTCTTCGCGACTCTGACGGTTACTCACAATCGGTATCTCACACAACATAACACAATAATCTCGAAAAATGGTGCCTTGAGTGCCTCTCGACATGATTTTGCGCTACGCCAACGCCGAAAGCAGTCCAACTCCCAGAGCAGAAACGGTTTGAGTCGCCCATTTACAAAGTACTAAAGAGAGTTGAGCGGCTCGGTCGAAAAGTCATCGCCGCGTCAATGGACTATCGGAGGCATATTAAATTCGGACGTTTCGAAATAACCTCATACAACTGCCAGTGTTATAAAAATATGGCCAATCTGTCGATAAAAGAATTTCGAGCAAACAGAAATCACAATGCAGAAACGTTGAAAGGATAACATTAAGAAGGGGAGCATTTGACAGGTTTCCAAAAATACACTGTACAGTGAAGAGGCAGAAAATAAATTGTGATCTATCTACGATAACGGAACCGTTTAAAATGAAACCACAACTGGAAAATCGTATTGTGAAACTGGCAACGGAATCCGTGTTTATAGGAGTACTCCCACTCGCGATTGACAATCTTGAAGGCAATATCCTCGTAGGGTGGCCCAGCAACAAAGCGCAGGACGGCAAAGTCCGGTTCATCTGCACACGGTGTAAGAGTGTATGTGGGCGCCTTGGTTTTGTCTATCAAGTCGGGATAAAATATATTGAACTTGTAACCCTGGACGATCTTGGGTGGTGGGTTGTCCAGGTCGTAATGAGTCTGGTTGTATTTGTTCCAGACAAAGCCCGTGTGCACGCGGTTGAAGAAGCGCGGTTTTCTTGGACGATATTTATCTGACCACAGGAAGGATTGATCCTCAAGAGGAACCTGAAGATTGCGAAAGGATGGAAAATTATGATTTGAGATAAACATGCACCCGTCATCATTACCGTCAGCCACACAAAGCCTCTGGTCACTGATTCTGATGTCTGCGTCTTAGATACACCAACCATTGTTGGTCTCATCAATTGACATTGGCGAGCTCCGAAAGGACTGTTTTGCACCGTAAATAATAAAAAACAGCTATGGATGCAAACTATTTCTAGCTAACTATGGGGCCACTTCGCATCGAGTCAGACAAATTCCGCGCTTAAGAACTGTTCAGTGGTCAGATAACGGAAAATGATGTGCTGCCTCAGATACATTATGCAGCTGTAAAAAAATTACGCGATGTATGCCGACAACAAGGCTGGGATTCAAAAAGATAACAGGGGAAAGGTAGCTGGAAGCTCACCTGAAGGCTGAATTCAGAGTCACCTTCCTCGATGCCTGCACGTGCACGTTTCAGCATCTCCTCTTCGGCACTGCGTCGCAAGGCACCAGTGTGACGGACATCCTGGCGCTGTAAGGAAAGAGGTCTGTTGTGAAATCTGTGCAAAGTCAGAGATGTCAAACCAGAGGCCGCTTTTCGGACAGGTTTGCAAATGTTTAGGAGCATGCGTGGACAGACACTTAGAAGACTACTTCAGTTATCCAGACTAGATTCTACTGACTCGTTTGAACTCTTTAAGAATGATCGACCTAAAAAAGTAGGTGAGACCTCTGTGTCGAACGGCCTGTTAGGAGGGGCTTCGGATAAGAGACAGCTTTCTGGCCACCACATTCACTCGTTATTCGAGCCGACCAGTACAAAGACAAAAGCTCGGGTCAGCATCAGGGACCCGACAAATAGTTGCCCCCAGTTGGAGCCGCTCCTCATCAAGACAGCCATGGAAGAGAGACTTCGAAGGAAGTGAAAACAGGCGCGGTGAACGCTTGCCGATAACTTTGAGAAGTTTTTTTTTTGTTGCCATAAGTCCTGACCTAAACATGTGAATCTTCAGTGCCGTGTAAAAATATGTGCCTACTTAGTAGCGCAGTAGGGGTCCTCTTTCGTCTAATTAAGTTCTCAGCCTGATTACCTGCCTTTGTTCACTTACGGCGAGTTTGAATGGGAGAAATACGCGAAAGAATCAGTCAAACGGCATGTTTACATATCTGACCAATTACACAAGCTGGTGTTTCGTGTGTAAGCCTAACCGCGAGTTATGTTGCACATTTAAGGGTGACGGAAGGCAAAGCCAAATTAACTGTCAATAGCAGATGTGGTCATGGTATTGGGAAGGAAGTACCGACTAAGGAGGTAGCCAGATTACGTGATCTGTTAGCACCATTCAAAACAACGGTGCTCTGAAGCTGCGTGTACGAGTCGAAAGAAGTCCCCTTATGTGTACTCAATATCCATACGTGTGACGGTATTCGGCATGACTTGTAAAGTTAGAAGCGTGTCAAAAGTCTATCGAACCGCAAATGATTGTCCTCTACTGCAGTCAGTCGGTGGAAGACTCCCACGAAAAGTTGGGCTGGTTGGTACGTCGCCCCCCCCCCCCCCAGACCCCACAGCCATCGACGTACAGCAGATAAGCCTTTAGACCGTTCACATACGTCTTTAATTGATCATCCCGCCGTTGTTACCAATCAGGGTTGAGTTCGGCAGGATGGCATTCCGGAAGACTTCGCATTCAAGTTCAGCGCGACACATGACTGAGTGACCTCAATCCTGACCGGCTATATCGTTTGAGACTCGGTGGGTGAGATGAATTTGGAGAAGCGGGGGGGGGCAAACATGAGAATCGAATACCTTCGGTGGATGTATACCTTCTGCGCACATTCTTATCCTACAGAATGTTGGTTTTGAACAAAGTCTTGTGAACATGCAGTTTGATTTGTGGCTGCGTAGGGAAGCTCCGACCATGTTCGTGTTGCATGCTTAGTTTTTCTATAGCATGTTCATTTCAACATTGGAAGTCCGAGTCCGTGTAAAATTCAGGGCTAATTCGGGTGCGAACGATGGTATGACGAAAAAACGTGAACTGCCAGGAATTCAGAAATAAACTATCGGGATGTGGTGAGAGGGGGGAGAATAAAACCCTTCTGAAGTGGGTGCTGGAAAGTCACAATACCCGAATGAATTAGGAAGACCACTTGCGCTGCTACATAGTTATTTGAAAAACCTAGTCAGAACTCAATGTAGTACAAATAATGTGGGACAGTAGTGAACTGCTTTCTTATCAAAAGCTTGCCTCTAAAATCTTAGCGGGTGGCTACCATGCGGCATCAAGTAAAATATGATCGTAATGGGCTTATAGTCTGAACAGAGATTAGGTAGACGGGTGTCTCACTGATACAGCGAATAAATGGCATAAAAACACGCAACCATGTACTGCACACTGTCGTAGGCATCGACGGTGTAGTAGTCAAGAATATTGGAATGCCATTCTGTAATTCCGCCTTTTAACGTAGGTCTAGGCCACGTTGATAACTAATTAACTCAGATAAAATATATAAGATGCTGGTTCCTTTGAAGTCGCCAGTTTTTAATGGCTCAGGCTAGCTTCTAACCAGCATCCGGGATACATGCTAAGTGTAAGGATCAGAATCAATGCCGATCTGTCCGTGAGGACAAGACTGACTTAGGAGAGGGTGAGTAGAGAAAAGAAAAGGGAAGGATGACGCGAGCGGAAAGACCGGAAACAGCACTACTACTACTACTACTACCACCACTACTACTACTACTACTACTGCTGCTGCTGCTGCTACTACTACTACTACTACTGCTACTACTACTACTACTACTACTACTACTACTACTACTACTACTACTATTACTACTACTACTACTACTACTACTACTACTACTACTACTACTATTGCTACTACGGCCTAGGTTACCAAACATAACCACAAAGAAACTTCAGGGCATATAACCTCTCACCTGATACTCGAGCTTCGCAACGTCATCATGCGCATCATAAATGACCGCGTCTATTTCAATATCTGCCTGTTCCAGCAATTTGGGTGAGTAGAGAGCTGAATCATAGGGATCGGCGACAATGACTTCTGGTTCGGCAGAGGGAGCCGCTGACCCCTCAACCGCGGAACTGGAGGACACTGAAGGCTCCGGTTCGGTTGGCCGTTTAAACATATTACTGTCGTCCTCGTCAACAGCCTTGGCGTCAGACATCTGTTGTTCAGCCTTCTCGCGCACGGTGGACTCCAGCTCGAGGATGCGCTCCACCATCTGATCGGCAGTGCTGTTGCTGTCACCACCGCCACCACCACTGTAGCTGCCACTGGGGAAGATAGGCTCTGAGGTGATGCCCTGGACCTGTTGCAGGTAAGCCAGCTTGCGTCTAAGATTCTCCTGGTGACGTTCACGCAGTCTAGTGCGAGCCATCTGTGCCGCCACGAATTGGGAAAGGGTTTCCCAGTAGGCAACGTCCACACCCTCACCACCCTTCAGTTTAGGCTGTATCTAATGTGGCAGAGTCGAATAACGGATAAAATGAAGTTGTACTGAAATGCTGTCAGTACTACTTCGTAAAAAGCACAGGCAAGTCTTTTCTGCCAAGCAGGCGAGCAGAACAGACGCGTGTCAAGGCACACTTATACTTAGGCCTCCTATCTGGGCGCATTGACGACTGATTTTTCGCAGTAGTTTTTATTAACCTTCCCAACACAATAGGTGACTGATTAAACCCAGTCTTAGTAAAATGATATCAAATCACCCATATTTTGTCGATTTTCCATGCGAAGCACGGTAGTTCTAGTGAATTTACATTAAACGGGCTCCTTACCGGTGAAAGGAATCTGCTACTAGTCAGGACGGATCACATCCAAAAGAAGTACTAGAAGGAGATGTGCCTATGAATAGTGTTCATAGAGTTGAAGTAGTGCTTTAGACAAAGAGTCGGCAGGGCGACTGGGAGGTGAAACAGACCGAGGTGCATTACATGTAATCGTGAAAAAGAGAGGACGACAGTATTACATGATGGTATGCCAAGTTGGAAGGGACTACTGTGAAGGCGTTCAAGCTTGTGACATGTTAGCTCGATATTTAAGTGTTTTATGCGAATGTAAAGCACTTTCAAATACACTACTTGTCATGATGCTGCATGTCTGTCAAGGTTCCCGCCATGTCAGTGTACCAATATCCCGGGCTTGAGTGTGCTATTCGCAGTTTACGTGCCAACACCGAGGGAAAATAAAGTGTCACGTGCCGGTGGACGTATTACATCGTGCAGTCTGTAAAATTACATTTGACAACGCCACAAAGCCCAACGAAGGGACGCAGATTTGAGTAAAGTCAGTCAAAGAATGTACGCTCTATCGAGAGGGGAATCGAAAGCTGGATCAACATCAATGTACAACAGCATATCACAAACTGTGTGCTGCAGAACAAATCGAGAACTTTAGTATTTTTTGAAGACTCCTTTGAAATTTAAAACAGCGCAAATCACGTTGAGAACTTTTCGGTCGCCCGCGTTTGATGCCCAACCGTTGCACAATCACCCTTCCTGAAGACAGTGGCAAAATCTTAATGCAAAATAGCAGTTTTCTCATTGCCTTATTCATGATCTTTTGAGTGTAAGTATAATATGTCGCATTCGCTGCAGTCATTAGTTCCACAAACTCCTCATTTTTAGCCTTTGAGCGGAGAAACGTTTTCCAAGAGCCAACAAGGAAGCAAAAACGACAATAAAGGAAAACAGAGGAGAAACTGGATTAGGCTAAGGTTAGCTCACGAGTGAATGACGCGGAGAATTAAATAGGATGTGGGTTGATTTCACTGATAACGAGGCTTGCGCCAATACTGATCGGTTAGTTCAAAGAGATTTCCAAGCGATATAGAAGCTTCCAATAGGCTTACACCTCAGCTGAAATCAAAATCCAGAATTTTAAGATAAGCCGAAAGACTGTGCTGAGGAAGTCCGATGTACCACATAAAGATAGCTTGAAAAGCCCGCGGATATTTAATTCTAGCCCAGGAAGGATTAAAATAGTAGGTCAAAAGATTGCGCAAACTTTCGCAAGGGACCGCACACAGATGCTGAAAGCTCTTATCCTTTATCGTTGGAGATTATCATTAAATAGGCGAACTTAAAAAAGATGAAAACGACCAAGGACGAAACATGGTTAAATGACTGCGTGTAAACTACTCAAGCGCGTTTTTAAATAGCTTGCTATCGTAACAGACGCATCCATCACATTAGTCGGCTGAGCAAAAATATACCTACACCAGTCTCCTTGTTACGTTGATTGCCTACATAAAAACAGCGCGACTAAGTAGTTGTCGAATGTAAATACTTGCTGTTGTTTGTAACTTTAGTTAGTGCGCCTCGAAAATCTGGTCAATTGTGGTGAGGGTTACAAAGCCTTGACACATTGAGCTGCGACAACTCTACAGTTTTGACAACTGTCGTTTCTGAGGAGCCCAGCGTTTCATTACAGAACTCAACTACTAGTCAGACAGGCCTCTTGTCGCAGACGCCAGCTAACGCCACTGTGTTGCATGGCATGTATAAGAGTTTCATTGGCACTGCGTCGTGTTTATTCGGAGGCGAATTTTTTTCATTTCCCTGCTCCGCACCTTGAGCATCTACCGCCGAGGGACTAGATCCCGACAGGGCAGCATGTATAGCCGTAACCCGTGATGCCGTACGCTACTTTTCACGCCATATAAGCTATTAGAAGTAATTCATATTGACCCAACTGTGAAAAACTCGGCGTCTCGGTGGGATTCGAACCCACGACAGCAAGGGGAAGGCTTTAGTACAGCCAACGTTCTAACCACTTTAGCTATGAGGCCCCGCCGGACGACGCGAGTTTAAACACATTTGGCTTAAGTTACCCGCCCAACCTACTGCAACGTTTGGAATCCACCTAATCTGATACAGTAAATTGGCTGCCCAGGCAGGATTTCCTAAGTAACTCACCTAGAATACACCAGATGGCTACGAGGCTTACGTAATTCATAGAGGAATTATTAAAAATCTGCCAAAATACGCATGAACTACGTGAGCCTGGTAGTCATCTGGTGGATTCTAGGTGAATTACTTAGGAAATCCTGTATCAGATTTGGTGGATTCCAGACGTTGCAGTAGGTTGGGCGGGTAACTTAACCCAAATGTGTTTAAACTCGCGTCGTCCGGCGGGGCCTCATAGCTAAAGTGGTTAGAGCGTTGGCTGTACCAAAGCCTTCCCCTTTCTGTGTGGGTTCGACTCCTACCGAGGCGCCGAGTTTTTCACAGTTGGGCCAATATGAATTATTCAAAATCTGCCAAAACATCTATGTATTGTAAATAAGTTAGTTTTTTGGCTGTTAACGCGGACTTCCCATTGATATGATAGAGGAGTCACAAACCGGATCTAGTGATTAGTTCCTAGCTGTAATAAATCGAACGCGCTAAGCGTCGCGACTAGAAGGTTGCAAACTAACGTATAATGCGATACTTCCCAAGACTGAGCGCCTGGCTAAAATGACTCCTGAGACCCTTTTGTTGAAATCTGGATCATAAGCGTGCAGGGATTTGCGCGTGCATTGTGTATATTAATTTTGGTCTAGGAATATTAGTCACTGGGCCCACATTTAGTCTTGCCGAATGTTCATTGCCATCAGGACACGGTGGGTGCAAAACCGAATTAAGTTAGATACTGCGGAAGTCTAGAGGTAGATCGACAGGTTTTCAGCATATCGCCGAGCTAGGTATGGCAGAGACAAACTAACTTAAACAGGGTGTACTGAAGACTAGGCAAGCAAGAGAGAAATTAGTATCAAAACTGTGAATGTTAACCTGGCGTTCCAGGGCCTCCAACTGGCTGTATGATTTGCCCTTTAGAGTGGCCGCCACGGACTGCAACACCGACTGACTGATATTCATCATTTGGTTCCTATTTGCTGCGCTGGTTTCACCGCCACCACCACGTCCGTT
>CACRXP010000021.1:463502-486686 GCA_902702965.1 Spirometra erinaceieuropaei | reverse complement strand
GAGGCTCATCAGGCGATCGTTGATGCCCCGCGGCAAACAGGGCAGTCGTCCCACGATGTCGTTCCGAATGGCGAAGGCGACGTCCGCGTCTCGTCGCTCTGCCCTGGGGCGGCCGCTACAGAAGAAGGTGTAGCCAGAGTGGACGAAAATTTCGCGAAAACAACAACATTGCATCGTTTACAGCATATAAATTTCAAAGTAATAAGGTGAAAAGCCTGATTTTCAAGAAGCGATATGATTTAGAGAGTAATTTGCTTCACGAAGCCGTTAAAAATTCAAAAGTGCTCTGCAGCTATCTGCGGAAGAGCACACGTAACTGGAATCCTATTACTGTCATGAGGAATGCTGTTGGTTCGGTGATATCGGACAATACAAATAAAGCTGAGCATTTTTCTTAATTCTTCTAATCGGTTTTCACAAGAAGAGCAAGTTTATTCCAACTAGTTCCGAGAACATGGGAGATCCGTCTATGGAAGACATCGTGTTTAGAGAAGCAACTATTTTGGAAAAGCTAAAAAGCCTGAAGGAATGTAAATCTCCCGGTCCGGACAAGATCCCAGCAAAGCTGCTCTTTGAACTTGCCCAACAGCTGGTCAAGCCACTATCCTTTCTGTGCAATGAATGATTTGTTGCTGGAATCCTCCCCACAGACTGGAAGACGAAACATATTACACCCCTTTACAAAAGCTGTAGTCGGGCTCTTGCGACGAACTACAGACACGTCAGTCTGACATCAATCTGCTGCAAAGTAATGGAGAAAACCATAAAAAAGGAGTCCATGGCTTATCTGGAAAGCCACAACCTCTTGTCCAATGCACAATATGGTTTCCATGGGGGTAGACCATGTGTAAGGAGCTTACTATATACAGTACAAAGTTGGACAAGAGCATTGGATGCAAAACACACTGTGCACGTGAGTTATATTGATTTCCGGAAGGCGTTCGACAGTGTTCCGCACCAGCGTCTCCTGCAAAAGTTGAGAATTATGGGCGTCGGCGGCAAACTTCTCAAATGGATCAAGAACTTCCTCGTCGGCCGCTCCCAAATTGTCTGCGTAGAAAGACAGCAATCAGGGCGCACATTCATAGAGAGTGGAGTCTCACACGACTCAGTTCTCGGACCAACCCTCTTTCTCTTGTTCATCAATGATTGTGTAGATGGGTTGGGCTGTGATAGTGCTTTGTTTGCGGATGACGTAAAAATCTGGAAAGTCATCCAGAATGCAGCCGATGAGACCCACTTCCAAGAAAATCTTTGTCGATTGGACGAGTGGTCCCGTAGATGGCTCTTGTCCTTCAATTTGAACAAATGTACCAAACTGCACCTCGGAAATAAGACTCCTTATATGCGACAGTACCATCTAGACGGGATGCCACTCCGAGAAGCAGAAACGCAGAAAGATCTCGGATTCGGGGTTGCAGACATCCTAAAGCCTTCTACACAATGTTGTAAGACGGCCAAGGCCGCAACTTCGATGCTACATGCCATCAAGCAAGCATTCGCAGTTTCCGATGAAGACTGCTTTTCCAAAGTTTTCGGCACGTTTGTAAGGCCGCATCTCGAATATGCAATTCAGGCCTGGAAACTATGGGCCCATCAGGATTACAATCTGCTCGAAAGGGTATAGAGACGAACAACAAAATAAATAAGAGTTCAAAGCGCACTGCCATACGAGATCCACTTAACTAGCCTTAATCTCTATCCTCTGATTTATAGGCAGCTGCGCGGAGACTTGATGCAAACTTTCCGTATCGTGCGTGGCTTGGAAAGCGCTCTTCGGCGTGATGACTTTTTCCAAATCGCCACTACAAATAAACTTCGGGGACATCCCTTCAAGCTACGTGTGCCTCAGGGTAGATTAAATTTAAGCAAATATTTCTTCTCCAACCGTGTCGTGGAACCTTGGATTAACCTGCACGAGACGATAGTCATGTCTCAATCTGTGGAGACATCTAAATGTCGGCTTGACAGATATATGCTGCAGCAACAAGCGGACTATATGACTTTTAAGCCATGAGGCCAGTGACCTATGAGTCAATGTCTGCATTCACTTAATGCTGCAATTTCTTCACATTTCTGCTTATCTTATCGATTTTTTATGTACAAATAGAGAGTTTAAAGGCGTAAACCGATTTCCCTCAAGTACACTGACTGACTGATAGGCTGTCACGAGACTACCTACTCAATTGTACCTTTTTTATCCTCCAATTCTCCTTGTTTCTCTTTCAGGGTCAATCCTTAAACTCAGAACCAACCTTAACAACCAACACGGCCCCTACAACAAACAATTTGTCCAATTATTCCCCTTGTTTCCACAGACGGCTGCGTCCCCGGTAATCTTGTTGTTAGGACTTAGTCTTTTTCCCATCCGTTCCTCTTTAGCCTCTGTATTTCTTTTGATATCTTGATCGCTATTACATTGTTATCCTATTCAGAACGTATTCTTCCAATGTTTGATGTGTAAAGTCTGCATGTCGATTACTGAGACACCTGTTGCTCGGTCGCCGTAGATCGTCACAACGTACGTGTTCTGTTTGCGCGCTGTAAATTTCTGGCCCTTATTAAAATAATGACTTGACAATACTGTCTCCAACGCGAACGACACGACTGCCAATCCCAGACTATGGATATTGGGACAAGATAGGAGTTTAACTCAGCTTATTAAGGAAATTAGCCTTTGCCCTTGAGCTCCCTATGCACACCGATAAACAGAAATAGAGTAAGTTGTTACATCAGCGAATTTGGAAATTCAAAAGTTAACGGTATGTGTGAGCCAGGAGCAAACTTCCGCCGCTAAAACAATAGTGATTACATGTACAGTAGTTTCTCAGTAAATGACGCCCGTATGGGCCAGCTTTCTCTGCAGTTTAAAGGGATAACCACGCAGACGGTCAGTCCCGGCCAATTCGAAGAATTCACCAAAATCTAGGGCACAGCCACGGCCTCTGGCAATGCGGTAGATCGCCAAGCAATTGCCTATACTTGAGAGGAAACAGGTTCAGTTCGGCCAGCCCGGTTTCGTAAGGCAGATTATCAAGATTCTTGACCATCTTCGTAGCTATCGCCTGTACTCTTTCCATTTGTCGATAATCTTTCTTCAGCCACGGTCGGCATACCTGGACTGCGTACTCTAAGTGAGACCGGACGAATGCTCCATAGGTTTTTCCAAATAGCTCTTTATCGATCTGCACAAATCCTCGCCTCAGCGCAAATAACACCCTTATCGCACTTTTGGCTGCCCTTTGACACCGTGATGATGGTTTCAACGAGGAGGTCATTAGGACGCCGAGGTCTTTCTGTTCCACAACATTTGAAAGGGGCTGAGCACCCAGGGCCTATTAAAAGGAAACGTGCTCCTTACTGGTCTTTTTGGTGCGGAGTCTCAGGACCACACAGTTGTCCGCATTAAAATTAAGGAGCCACGAGCTGACCATCTGTTCAGGCGGTTGAGACTGTCTTGAAGCGCGTACCCGTCTGCGTAGGATCAGATGGCTCTCCAAAGCTTAACATTGTCAGCAAACATGATGCTGTTGCATCCCAGGTCGTGACGCAATCGCTAATGTAGACTAGGAATAGCAACGGCCCAAAGACGAAGCCTTGGGGTACACCACTTTAAACGGCTGCAGGAGTTGATCTCGAGACCCCAACGCACACGGTTTGTGATCTGCCTGTAAGAAAATCTGTTATCCATGTCAGCAGCTTTCTTCTTATCACAATTTCAGAGAGTTTGTAGATTAGGCGTTTGTGTGGGACGATGTCGAACGCCTTCTCGAATTCCGTGTGGATGACATCAATCCTACCATCCTCGTCCAGTGAGTGATCCCACATCTCAATCGAGAGCAATGAACTAGAAAAGCGAGAACGGTTCTGCCTGAAGCCGTGCTGCAGGTCTGAGAGTAAGTGGCCCTGCTCTAGGAACTTCATAGTTGCTTTCTTTACTATGGCTTCGATTATTTTACAGCAGCTGGAGGCGAGACAGACGGGCCAGTAATTGTTAACATTAGTGAGAGCCCTACCTTTGTATATCGGAAAGGGTGTAGCGGTGTCAGCGGTGGGTTCACGTGACGGTCGTAGTGGTCGCTAATTTGCTTGCAGGTGAGACTACGCCTAACGTCCATTTGCTGTCACCCAACTCGCACCTGTGGCTCCACGTAACTGGGCTCTGCTCAACGGCCAAACCCCGGATAACCGCCTCGACCGGTGGGCTAAACCAGGTGAGGGCGGTTATTCCCGGTGCGCGTTGTGCCACGTACACAGGGTACTGCGGACTCCGTTGGACGGTTGGTCGGATGGAACGCCGTGTCGGCACCGTCGTGAAGAGACACAGTCTGGTACACCGCTGGTCAGCCGATTCGTGGAACGTCGTATCGGCATCGTCTAAACGAGGCTCCGCCTGGTACGCCTTTGGTCAGTCGGTGGGATGGATCTTCGAATCGGCATCGATGACACGCCTC
Source organism: Spirometra erinaceieuropaei (assembly GCA_902702965.1). Classification (NCBI taxonomy): domain Eukaryota; kingdom Metazoa; phylum Platyhelminthes; class Cestoda; order Diphyllobothriidea; family Diphyllobothriidae; genus Spirometra; species Spirometra erinaceieuropaei. Next base: position 482,232 of record CACRXP010000021.1, on the reverse strand, counting down.
CATCTGGTGCACCGTAGGAGACCGCGGGCTTACGGCGATATCGTAAGCCATTGGCAAATTCGAGTCGTTCTTCCACTGCCAAGAAAATCTTGTGGCCCACAGTGGAGTTCGGCCGCGTCGGCACATAAAGCAGCCCTATTCAGAGGAGCACTGCTTCTCTTCGGAGGGGGCCCAAATAAGCTGGCCTAAAAACTGCTGGGAAACCACGTCGTCTGCAGGCTGACCGTGGTCGCAGATGAAAAACTCACGGTCGAAAAACCAAAATCGAAATAACAACCACAGCGACACTACTCGCTCTCCTCATCCTACCTCTTCTTCCTTTTCCTCTGCCTATTCTTCTCCTCCACCATCTTCTTCTCCACCTCCTTCCCGCCGCACCTATCGTCGCCAGACTGGCAGGGTGAATCCGCCCACTCTGGCTACACCTTCTTCTGTAGCGGCCGCCCCAGGGCAGAGCGACGAGACGCGGACGTCGCCTTCGCCATTCGGAACGACATCGTGGGACGACTGCCCTGTTTGCCGCGGGGCATCAACGATCGCCTGATGAGCCTCCGTCTGCCTCTCTGGGGAGACAAATTCGCCACCATCATCAGTGCCTACGCTCCGACGATGACCAACCCCGACGCCGTCAGAGACAAATTCTACGAGGACCTGCACGTCCTCTTGACGACTGTGTCGAAGGCGCACAAGTTGATTGTCCTTGGTGACTTCAACGCCCGCGTTGGCACAGACCATGCAGCCTGGAGAGGAGTGCTGGGTCCCCATGGTCTCCAAGGCACAAACGACAATGGTCTGCTTCTCCTTCGCACCTGCGCAGAACACCGCCTCATTCTGACGACCACCCGATATAATTTGCATCAAAGAAACACGGGCAAATGAACTTATATCCAATGCTTCGCTATATATCCCAAATTATAATTTTGGTCGACAGGACCGTGTTAATAAACGAGGCGGAGTTTGTCTTATCTACATCAAAACTAGCATTGTACAAAATTGTATTGATGTCCCAACCGAAACATTTGCTGGAGAAGCGTGTTTTGCCATAATAAAATCTCATGCCCAAGAAAACATACTAGTCGGATGCCTCTACTCTCCTCCATAATGATGACACAAGCCTCACCCACTTAATAAACAATATAGCTAACATAAAAACTGAATATAAGATAATCGCAGGCGACCTAAATCGCCCAGTACTAAGCTGGGTGGAATTATCGGCACCTAACGGGCACGAGGAATTGTTATCTTCAATTATCTTTAATAACTGGACGCAAATAGTTGGCAAACCCACACGGGGAAACGATATACTAGACGTTATTTTCACCGACGACATCTGGCCCTTCCATATGCACTACGACTGTGTAACCTTTAAAAGTGACGACAAAGCCATAATATCAACACTCCCCTTAAATGCAAAACTAGCACCCTATTTTAGTAACACTCACCTGAACCCAAAAAACTTGACAAAGACTCCATGAACAACTATATAAGGTCATTGGACAGGAGCCCATATCTTCTAACGACATACCCCATGGAAGCAGTTAACCTATTGTACTCTGTCCTATTTATATTTCGAGATTACTTGACAGACGAAGGACTGCCGTATTAGAAACCACTAATCCCACACTTTTTTTCAACTAAGCTAAAAAACTAAAAAAACGGCTACACAACCCCTCTGAAATTTATTTATCCACACTTCGAGGAATGGGGGAAATTCAAGTCCTAGTTATGAAAATGGAAACACAAAAGACCATACACCGTCGAGGAGGGAGCGACCACCCAACTGAGCGAAATTACAGAACGCATCCTTACTGAGAGCCGTTTTAGTGAACAGACTCTTAAAGTAGCCATTAAGCAACTATCCAACGCTAACTCTTATGGGACAGACAAAATCCCCCCATGTATTCTGAAGCATATTACACATGCTCCAATACTCCTATCTAAGGTATTCACCCTACTCCAGTCAAATGCATTTTTTCCGGACGTGTGTTAATACTTGGCCATCGCACCTATCTTTAGAAGCGACAACCGATCTCATACCCAAAACTATCTTGGTGTTCACTGACCACCTGCTATAGCTAAAATCCTCGAAAAAATAGTCTACAACCAAGTACTAAACCATCTCATAAACGCCAACCTCATTCCCTCCTCTCAACATGCATTTTTACCTGAAAAGACGTGTCAGTCCTACCACCTAATTTTTTGGAATTCGTTTCCAGTAATAGAGATGATGGAAACACAGTAGCTTCAATATACTTCGATCTAAAAAAGGCCTTTGACAAAGTACCCCATAAAAGACTATTGGTAAAGCTCAAAAGTCATGGAATTAGGCCTCCCCTTCTCGATTTTCTTTAATCCTATCTTCAAAACCGATATCAAGTGGTGCAAATTCGAAACGTAATTTCAGAACCATCCCCTATTACCAGTGGAGTACTTCATGGCACTATCCTAGGCCCCCTACTATTTCTCATATATATTCACGATTTATCGTCCATATCAGTATCAGCTAAGACGTTTTTATATGCGGACACTTTAAACTTGGATATGCATATAACGGGAACACAGATGCCAATATTCACAGAGCAAGTATTTAAAAGTGAGGCCTCAAAGGTGCAAAAGAAGTTTGAACTGAACATACTCCGAAATTCGTCGGAGCATCCGAAAATTCTATATGGTTATATACGAAGTACTAAAAGGACTCACGAGCTGAGCCCTGCCCTTAGGTCTGCAGATGGGATAGTGGAGACTGATGACCAGGTTAAAGCGTCCCTCCTTTCCGACTTCTTTCCGTCCGTGTTCACCCGAGAACCTAGTTCTATATTTGCCCATCCATCCATTCGCCAACCAACCTCTCCTCCCAGTACCCTTTCCCCTCCTATCCCCTCCCTACCCTCCTTAATCGAGGAACCACTCTTTTCATCGATCATAGTTAGGGCCGAGCTACTCCGGCTGAAACCTGCCAAATCGCCTGGCCCAGATAGAATTCCCGCCCTAGCACTTCGTGAACTTGCTAATGAACTGTGCAAACCCTTATCCGCAATATTTCAGAAGTCATTTGAAGACGGCGAGCTACCGGAAGAATGGAAGTGCGCACTCATTACTCCGATCCATAAAGGATGCTCAAGACTTGACTGCGGAAATTATCGTCCTGTCAGTCTTACTTGCATCGCGTGTAAAATTATGGAACGCATTATCAAAAGGCACTTGATGAAATACCTGGAACGGAACAAAATATTGTGTGATGCCCAGCACGGCTTTCGTCCAGGGCGCTCCTGCCTAACGAGTGTTGTTTACTCGCACGAGAAATGGATACGAGCTACCGATAAGGGTTTTCCAGTAGATGTCATATTTTTTTGACTTCAGGAAGGCCTTTGACAGTGTCCCACACAGGCTTATTTACAGAAGATCTGGGATGTTGGGATTCAAGGAAGAATGTTTAAGTTTGTCAGGAGTTTTCTGTCCTCCAGACTACAAAGAGTCGTCGTTGAAAATTCTACCTCGGAATGGGTAAAGGTGAAACGTGGTGTCCAACAGGGTTCTGTCTTAGACCCAGTACTCTTCCTGACTTATGTTAATGACTGTATCAGCGAAATGAACTGCGAGGCTCTCATGTTCGCGGATGACATAAAAATGTGGAGTGAAGTCAAGTGCGATGATGACGCAAAGAAGTTCCAGTCGAACATCAACAAACTGTGTGCTTTGTCGAACAGATGGCTTTTGAAGTTTAACGTGTCCAAATGCGTGGTCTTGCACCTGAACACCGGCCGCAATGCCTCTCCCAAACACCAGTACTATATTGACGCGACGAGGTTAGAAACTGTGGAAAGACACAGAGATCTGGGTGTATGGACGACCACAAATCTATCGCCATCAGAACACTGCAGAAAGATGGTCCAGAAGGCAACTAGTACTCTACACTGGATCAGACGTGCATTTAAAATATTTCCTCCCGAACTTTTCGAAAGACTCTTTGGTGTCTTTGTAAGACCTCATCTAGAGTATGGAATGTCAGCAGCTTCACCATGGATGCGGAAGGATATCAACTTACTCGAACAGGTGCAACGCAGAGCGACAAAGATGGTCGATGGTCTAAAGCATTTGTCTTATCAGGGGAGGCTGAATTGGCTTGGTCTATTCCCTCTCTCTTATAGACAAATAAAGTGCAGTCCACTCTGGACGTTCCGGATTGTTCGCGGCCAGGGTTGCTCATTAAGAGCAGAGGACACCTTTGAGTTCGCCCGTACAAACCAACTACGCGTCCATGCATACAAAGCCGGGAATGAGCGCACGCGCTTAGACCGACGAAAATTTTCATTCAGCCAGCGGTTTGTCAGGCCGTGGAACTCGCTTCCAAGCTAGATGGTGACGGCTTACACAGTTGGTGTGTTTAAAAGAAAACTTGCCCGTCTAGTTTTCGACAGAAATCGACTAGTACAGCATGACTATGCACAACCAGTTTTGTAAAATCTGTCATATACAATCGTCCGCACTAATTTACAGTGACCCTACGCACTACCTTATTTAATTTAATTTATTAAATGCCAGTTTAAAGGCATTGTCAAGGGAAGCGATTAAACACAAATCCGACCAGCAGTAAAAAAAAACTCCTGAAGAATAAAAATATAGTTGATGAGGGTTTTTATGGTTTGGAGGATTCAGGAGAAAAAAAACTGCTGGCGGTAGATTTTCGACCGTCAAGAAGGGGGGGGGGGAGGGGGTTGCACGGTATCGGAGATCATCGGACGTCAATTCCTTTCATGAAGTTGGGGAAAGTCAAAGTAGAGGCGTTGAGGAACAGCTGGTAAGACCGGCCATAGTGTTCAGAGACCACAAACGCCATCGCTACGGTAGAGTCGATCAGTGGATTCAGAACCCAAAATTTGAGGAAGCTTTTCTGAATGCAAAAAATCGAGTAATAGTTCTCTTAAATAAAGGATAATTTTGCAGAGTTTTCACACTCATGGGTAGTTTATTCCAAATAGCAATTGCAGTTACAGAATAGAACCGACGATACTTAACAGTACGTGCCAGAGGCCGAAATAAGAAGACCTCACGGTGACTGTTACGTCGTGGGTGGATATGATGTCTTAAAGAAGTGAGTGGGTTAAAAATTTGATTACATAAAAGTCTAAACAGCAAAAATAGTACCTTTTGTGATCTACGGAACCATAAAGGATCAAGGCCCGTAAGCCGCCAACGTTCTTGGTAAGACAAATGTCGGTGTTCCGGGGTTAAAATTCCCTTGGTAAAAAAGTGTTGAACGGATTCTATTTTCTTCCGCTCAGTAGCACGCATTAGGCTAAATAAAAACGGACAGTATTCCAGACCAGGTCTAACGTACATGTTGTATAGGCGCATTCTGATGTCCCTAGTTTTAAAGTTTCGGAGGATAAACCCGGTCGTTCTACGTGCTTTGAAGACTATCAAGGCACAGTGCTCCGAGAGATTGAGACTCTTGGAGTATGATATGCCCAGATCCTTTATAACCCTGGGCACATTTATGGAGTGACCTTCAATATTTAGTTGAGGTTGGTGGTCGTCGCCAACCACCATGACTGTGCACTTATGCCAAGAAAGAGAAAGGCGCCATGTGCGGCACCACTGGGCGAAAGCCTGTAGATCGCTCTTTAGGAGCTCAAGCCCGATGTCACGATCTGCCGGCTTATATCGATATGCAACTTTAAGATCATCGGCATACATGAAAGGCTTACCATTCTGAAATAAATCGGGTACATCATTAACGAAAAGGCAAAATAAAAGCGAGCCGGGTACACTTCCCTGAATGACTCTACTCCTCACACGTGTGGGGTTGGAGATGGTATTGGAAATCTTAACTCGTTGTGTACGAGCGTCCAGGTAAGAGGATATAAAATTCAAAAGTTTGCCACATATTCCGAAAGAGGACAGTTTCAAGAGAAGAAGAGCATGGTTAACACGGTCAAAAGCCTTAGTGAAATCGAAATATACAGTGTAAAGTGCAAAACCATTGTCCCTAGATTGGAGAACATAATCAAAGAAAGAGAGCTGACAGGTGTCACAAGATCGAGCTTTGTGGAATCCATGCTGAGCGGCACTCAGTAGGTTATTCACTGTTAAGTGACACATCATTTTATCTTTGATCAATGTCTCTAAGATCTTCGAAACTGCGGGGTGTTTATTGGCCGAAAGTCATCAAATGATATAGATTTGTCGTGCTTAGGAATGGGCAGAATGTGTGATTCCTTCCACAAGGTAGGATAGGTTTCAGTTTCAAGAGCAAGATTAAATATCTTGCATAAGAGGGATGGGAAGATCGTGTTTGCATCGGTTTTAAAATGCTTACTGGAAAACCATCAGTGCCTGGACTATAAGATTGACGAAAACGCCGAATCGCAACAGTCACATCCCACAGAGTGAAAGTTATAGTTTCTAGAACTGCCCCGGTCAATGCCTGGATGGTCGGAAGTGGAGTGGTCGAGTCTTCAATGAACGTTTTGGACAGGAAATCATTGAAGCTATCAGCGGTTAACTGGGCATCAACTATGGGATTTCCGAGAGCGTCTCGGAAGATGGGATGTTGCGTTTTTCTATGATTTCGTATTTTTCTAGAGAAAAGTTTCGAAACATTTAACGAATGGTTTTCGGTAAACTGGACCTCTTCGGCTAGTTGTTTTTCTTCAGACAATCTCTTAGCTCGATCAAAAATATCACAAATCAAGGGCAGGACCGAAACATCGTTCTGAAGATGGAAACGACGATAAAGCCTGCGCAATCTGCGACGAAAGGGTAAGGGTAGGAAAACCTCATCCACAACATTAATAATTTTCTTACGGGGGACACAACGAGAAATAAGCGGATCCAAAATTTCGTACAGATTTGCAGTGCAAACATTTATATCCGAAGTAAGTAAAAAATCAGTCCAGTCGTAGGAATTAAGGTGTGTTAATAATTCGGTTGAGCGAGTTGATCGGAAATTGCGGAAAAAGCTATACTTTTGGGACGACGTTTTGTCATCCTCGAATTCCAGCGTTGAAACAACTATGTCATGGTCTGAGCCTCCGAGTAGGCCTAGGGATGACACCGACGATGACATGCAGCCTCTACAGAAAATTAGGTCAAGTATACTTGAGCCTCGGGTGGGAAAATCGACAACCTGATTCCACATCCCAACATCTACAGCCTCAAGAAAGTCTTCGAACCTTCTTGGGCCTGAAGGCGGAGACCAGCGGACTTCGGGAAGATTAAAGTCACCCGCAATCAATTGACACTTAAAGCTTGAGTCGGCCGCAGCATGAAATGCCTGTGAGAGTAAACGATCAAAATTGTCGTTGGCGTTGGCAGGACGATAGACGCAGCCAACGAGTAAGGAGAACTTACTTTTTAGTGCAACCTGGAGCCAGCAGCTGCCTTCTACTGCGGAAATGTGCGAGAGGTTCAACGGCAAAAATATAAGTGTTTGCTTAACGTAGACGCAGCAGCCCCCACCACGGCTATCTTGGCGATCATTTCGGATGCAATTATAGCCTAGAAGCGAGAGTTCGGAGTCAGCTACGGAGGCTGATGCCCACGTCTCAGTTACTAAAACAATATCTGGACAATGGACGAACACCCGAGTCTGAAGCAAAGGCATCTTATTAAGCAAGGATCTGGCATTTGAAACAAAATTCTGAAGGGAAAGGCTGTTTGCTTCTGAAGGAAGTGGGCTACATCATCCAGTTCTGGGCTGCCCACAGAGCAAATGGTCCGGATGCAACCATCCGGTTTTGCAAAAAACTTTGTGGCATCGAAAACTTCTGACGTGGATAAAAAGGGGTAGGACTTGGGGGAGGGAATGACGGGCAGGTGAACTGGTAACTATGGTTAGCTAACTTATTTTCAGCTGGAAATCCCCGGGGCAGATACTATAACGTATTCCCGCCGGAACGAAACTGAGGATCGGATGAAATAACTGATTCAGTATGGACATTATCATGAGGAATAAATTGGTAAAACGGCCGTGGAGGAAACAAGTTAGGGGGTGGGGACGCATTGTTTCCATTGGAGCAAGAGTTTTAGTAAACGGCGGAAAAATCGGCATATTCGGCCTAAATGCCTCGATATGAGGGCTGGGGGGCAGTTGCGAACCCGTTACGTTTTGAGTCGGGGTATTTGAGGCACTGTTAGCCGATTGTGGAGGAAAAGATTTTATAATGGTGCTGAATTTATTAGGTGTCCGAGTGGCTGTCACAGCAATTGGATTTGCCTTTGACTTAGACACATGCTTAGGCTTACTGGCGTGTTTATACCAGGCGTGATGCTGTGTTTAAAGAGCTCAGCATTAAAAGTGGTCGGATTCCCTACGGAATTGACTATGCCGTGATGTGCAGATGCCGCAGATGGTGTTGTAGAGGACTTATTCAGACTGACAGTAGGTGTCATTATCTTGGTGTTGGTTTTTGCCGAATTTAGTTTATTCAGTCTTCGCTGCAGGGGTGTGAGGTCTGGCCAAACGGAGCAGCACCATTTACGGCAGAAGTCTCTAGTTATCTCCCTACTCGACAAGATAAAATCGACTTCTGTCATGGACAAAAGGGTAACTAGTATCGGCGCATTACGGCTAAGCGAGCGAAGTCGCTTAGCTTGTGCGACACCGAAAGTCAAGCCACAACTTTGTAGGAACAAATGCGCTCCCTCCATAGCAGATAAGTGGCTCGGAATGTTTCGTAGTACGAAATTATGCTTGCGTTTAATTCTTTCCTCAGTTTCCGAACTTAGTACCCCAATAAGCTTAAAAGCTTGTTCAATTACTTTTTCAGAAGTGCTGTTTATGTCGCCATAAATCAACTGGTCGACTATTTCGCCGGCTGATGGCCTGCTACGACTAGCAGAGGCGTATTTTTGGACGACTGAAGCGTCAAGAGGTTCTACATGTACTAAAGGGATTTGTGAGTTAATCAGATCTGCGGACAGCGAAGAACATACGCTAGCACCTGCTATGTCTTCAGTCGCGATTTTAGCACCCAGAGACAGTGGGGAGGCCGCAAGCTTTCGCCGTTTAGCACTTGCTCTGCGGGACATTACAGACAGGAAAAGTTTTTCGTTACAGAAGAAGGGTCAACACGTTGCCAACGTACGGAAAATCGCACTTAATAGCAAGTGCTACTGTTATTTGACTACGAAAAATAGAAAGAGATAGTAGGGAAAGGAGTCACTACAAAGGTTTTTTACAAAATACGACTATTTTGCAAGACTGTCAAATAAAACTGGAATAAATTATATGTTGCATTGAAAGACGACTTTTAAAAGTGGCTCAAGTAAAAAACAGGCATTATTTGTTTAATAATATCCAGATAAACGCAAAGCTGCACTTATCTTTGAAATTGAGCTGCGCGCCTTGACCTTGACGATTGAACTGTGACCCAATCACCTTTTAAATGCCTGCAATTTTTTTATATTTTTGAGTAAGAATCTGCGAAAGCGCTGTACATAAATAGGGTCATCAAGGGCTCTGCCTCTGACCCTTCAATAGACACATAAATACATACATACAACTGAAACTGACCTCAGAAAACTCAGCGAATGGAGTAGTCAATGGCAGATGCCTTTTTCACCCGAAAAATTTCATCTCCTGATCTTTGGCCTACAAAAACTTCCCCCATAATTTTCGAGGATAATGAAATAACGGAAGCCCCATCGGTAAAAGATTTAGGTCTCAGCTATCCAACAAATGTCCCCGAAAGCCACTCGCCTATGTGGATTCGTATGTAAAAATTTCACCTTAAATGCACTTAGAATACAACTTTTCAAAATGTGTGTTTTACCTCTCCTAGATTATTGCTTAATTTTCTTCGATATAATGCCCTCAGACGGCCGAAAGAAACTAGAAGGCATTCAGAGACGTTTTACTCGATCGTTGCCCAGGAGTGATAAAACCCAAGGTCCATACTTAGAACTATATCATAAATACGGTCTTCGACCATTCTGGATCAGAAGACTCCAAAGTGGTCTAAACTTCCTATTCAAGGTCACCCATGACCAAGATATTCTCAAAATGAATTAACTAATAGACCAAACCGCCCCCAGAAACACCAGAAATAACGAAGATATTATAAGGATACCCAAATTCACAAAGTCCCAATGGTCGAATTTCTACACCATAGGATATGCCACTATATGGAATGCTCTTCCAAGTTCTATCCGGAAAAGTCAAACCCTAATCGAGTTTAAAATAAAAACTAAGAAATTTCTTTGAAATAACAATGCATATTCATTTTTGAATAAAATAGGAAATTTTTCAAGTCAATTATTTGAAATAGAATTTGGTTCGAAAGGGCTCCGATGATACCAGCCGCTTCTATATCACCGGAACTTTGCACTAAAAACAATCAAATTTATGAAAGATAGCATTATTGATAAACATATAACGAATAGTGATATTCTTTCTTTCCTCCCTTTATCGTTTCTATCGGCTATGTAACCTGACACTAAATATCCCTTAAGAAGCTAGTAATAACATCCCTTTCGATAAAACCCTACATATTAGTTGTACGTAAGTATATATTAAAGTCATATAAAACACACATACAACTATATTAGATCATAGTAAACAGTCGACCCCTACTCATATAATGTCATATTCACAAGAATCAATATGATACAGGATTCAATACTGTTTTGACAGCTTTAATTGTGACTTACCACTGAATGTTTCTCACTCCTGATATACATTCATCTTTTCCAGCTCTTAGTCCAGACAATTATGGCAAGCCTCCAGAAAAACACGAAGGAAATGTGCAACCGCCCCATTACAGCTGGCCAGATAGACTGACAACCACCTGTAGTGGGCGGTTCGTCTGGCTGTCCTGTCGGGGAGACCGGTCCTGGGTTAACGTTCTTTGTCATGATAGAATCACATAAAACAGGGGTTGGTCCGGGCTGGCTTGTTTGTTCAGTTGTTGATTTCGGCATCGTACGGCAGGCAGTACTCCAGACAAACAAGTGTAACGTAGACAACTAAGATAGTTGATAATATAAACGGTATATTGAATGAGTGGAGACGGAGAGAGGAAGAACGAAGAGCGTCAGTGAGCGCATACGAATCGGAACAACAGGAGGGGACGGGAAGAATACTCGCAGATTAACGTTGGTCTAAGGAAGTTTCTCTAACAATATAATCTCGGTCACTGTCTGGTTGAAGCATGGAGAGTGTAGAGCTGGAGGCTGCTACAGGGGTTCGGGTGCGGGCTCCTGCAGTAGATCCTGCAGGCACACAAAAAGAAAACACACACTACTACCTTCGGAAACAGGCCACTTTAATAAAACAAATAGAAAACGGTCAGTACACTCCTGCCGTATCACACGCCAACTAGGACATACCAAAATTTACCCACCTGGAAAATACTTTCAAGGTCAGGTCGATATCAAAGTTCTTCAGTTTCCATGAAGGACATATTTTTCATGCCCACCCAGAAACTACCATAATGCACACTTCAATTTTTCTGTTGTACATATCGTTCTTCCTTAAAACGTTTGCGATTATTTTTCCTTGGTACTCAGGTTTTTTCAACTTAGAACAAACTCTCAATTCGTTTCTGTTGGCTAAAGAGACACCCAAGACAGATGCAGTCAAAGTGCAGTCGAAATGGATGAGTTTGTTTCAGGTTTTTTTCCGGTATTCAAGGGAGACTGACAGTGCCCCAGGGACGCTATAATAAACATATTCAAATCCTCCTGTCTGCCGGAACGAGAGAAGGCCACCTGGAGGCATTCTCGGTTGCGTCAGTGGCACCTGCTTGACTATGTCCTCGTCCGGAGGCGAGATCAGCGGGACGTGGTGGTGACAAAGGCGATCGCGGGCGCTGGCGGGTGGACCGACCATCGCCTCGTCATCTCGAAGATGCGTATTCGCCTACAGCCTCGCAGGAGACCACAGGGTAAGCAAACCCCAGGTAAGCTGAGTATTGCCTTGTTGTCGTTGCCCCCTCACCATCTCCATTTCAGCAATGAGCTAGTTCGACGGCTAGACAAGCTTCCAGTCGCTGCCGCCGCCGATGCTGTCGCTGCCGAGAACGCCTCCGTGGAGAACCGCTGGTGTCAACTGCGAGACACGGTCCAGTCGAGGGCGCTTGCCGTCCTCGGTCGCGCACGCCGCCAACACCAGGACTGGTTCGACGACGACGACGCCGCCGCCATCAGCAATCTGCTTGCCGAGAAGAACCGCCGGCGTGAATACAGTGTCGCAACAGTGAAAAAAACTTTTTCCCCCTTCTACCTGTCTTACGGGAATGGTGGTAGGAGGGGTTGTACGGGTGGGGCCTCTAAAACGTGTCAAACAGCAAGTAATATAGTGCGCGATAATTAAAAAATTACATTTACGCCAAAATTTGTTTTAATGCATCAAACGAACCTCATATATATGACCTTCACGCTGAAAAAGCAGCCTATGAGAAGCCTGGAGGGGACCTAGGACATCATGCGTTAACGCTATTGGCCGGGTTAGAACGGAAGCCGTAGTGGCCAGAGGCCTGACCAATGGGCTGGTGGGAGTGCGGGTGTTTTGCGCGCTGGGGGGAGGAAATTAATGGCGTAGGGTTTGCCGTTTTCTCTGAAAAAGGCAACAGCAGAGAGGCATCGGGTGCGCGATAGTAGCTATGGCCAATGGATGCCATGGCGCCGTTCATGTACACATACCACTTACATGGCGGTAGGTCGAGCAGCGGTTGATTAGGTAAAGCAAGTTCGCTAATTATAGTGTGTCTATGAACAGGTAGGACAGAAATGCAGTATGTAGTATGCTGTATGGGGAGGCATATCGAACCCTAGGTAAGGGTTAGCGGAGACTGTGTAATGTGGGCATTTTAAGAAGATGATCACACTCTGTCCTAACCTGCCTACACACTGGTTAATGAAGTAACCAACTGATATAGTAGCATGAATTTTCCGCATTGAATCAATTATATATCATGGAAAACATGCAAAAAATATGCATTTGTTGCCCATTTGGTACAAAATTACGTCTCCTTCCAATTTTACACTCAAATTCGGTTGGAAAAAGTTCCTAATTATGACATTTTTTAATAACCGTGGAATGCCCATTCATAAAACACCGCGTCTCTGTATTTGCTGTTGTTGCTTGTAAAGTTTACAATATGGTTCAAATCCACTGCTGAATTCTATGAACCGCCTGCGGTCTCTTCTTAATACCGGAAGGTTTTCCGTACGCGGAAAATATATGGCCCGAGTTTCTGAAGTCTAAATGTAAGTTTAACTACAGGTCAGGTTCGAAATTATGCGGGAATTTGAAAACTCTTCGAAAACTGAATTAAAGCCTTCCTTTGAGTTGAAAGTTTGGAAGATGATGCAATTTTCTATCCAGGAAATAAAAAATGACTACGGTTATGCACATTTTCCATGAAATATAATTGCTTTTTTAACGGCATCGAAAATGAATGAGAAAAATTCACGCTACTTAAGTAGTCATTTTCTACAGAGTGTGGGTTTTGCAGGCGGCCAAAAAGAAGTTCCTTCAAAAGCCGACATCCCGTGTTAACTGAATCACTATAGATTTACACTGCAAGATCATTAATTTTGCGACCCTGCCTAAGTGATCTTTTCGAAACGAAGAAGCATTTCAGAATTTCGGTTGACATTTCTTGAGTTAGTGCGCTTACGTTAGGTAAGTCTGTAATATTAGTTAAAGCGTAGAACAATCCCATGACTTATCGGTTACCTCAGGTGAACCGGTATTTGAACAACCTTCTTTCCGGCCGCCCGAATAAACTGCACCCCGTGTAAACATGACCACTTAAGTAGTATAGTTCTTTTATCATTGATTTTGAAACCCTTATAATATTAACTATAATTCATACAAGACATGCATAAGAATATTCATTCTTTTACTCATGGAGCAGAAAATTACATCTACTTCGAATTTTATACCCGGAAGAAGGGTTTAAATCGGCTCAAAAAAACTTCCTTTTCCCGAACAATTTTGATCGCAAGTTGCCAGTGTACTTGCCCGCAGGCCTCCCAAAACTGCACGTCGTACATCTGCCGTGTACGGCATAACTTATATTTTATCCATTATATTAAGGGGATACCAATGGGGATTTATAAAATTTAGCAGTGGATTTTATGTATATCACAAGTCATATTAGGAAATGCAGAGTTGGGATATTGTATAAACTGGCATGTCATGGTCTTAGTAATCTCATACTTTGAACTTCCTAAAGGCCTAATTACACCCTTTCTTCCAGTACGGAATTTGAGGTAGACAGAGACATAACTGTCTTCTAAATAAGTAAAAAATGAGTGTGTTTATGCATGGAGTTTGTGAAATATATTTGCATTCAGTAGGACATCGAAAGTCAATGATAATAATTCGTACTATTGGCATCCTGAAATAACTGAATTATTGTGGGATTATGCCGCACGGTAATGAACGCTGCAAGTCGACCCACGCAAACTTTTTGAATCGAAACAGGATTTCGGAATTCCGACTAACATTCCACGAGTTTGCACATCCGCCGGACCTCAGGCGAAGACAGTTAGGAATGTGAATGGATTATTCAACAGAGAGCCTCTTAATAATAATGCCATTGGTAGATTACGTACACGAAGTCACTAACAAGGCCACCATAGTAAACCGCGCCATTGACAGTAAAACGTTTGCTTAGGTAACACAGTGTGGTCTGTTCTGAAAGTAAGTCCCGAGTACGTTAAGGAGTATTTCAAAGCATGCATCGCCATTTATAAGTACTCGACGCACCCACAGGTGTGTAGGTTATCGTGTACTCATGCAGGCTGGAACCGGTAGGGAAGGGGAGGAGTGAGCGAACAGATAACATGAGTAAAAGATCCGGAAAACGCAAGTAGTCTGCCTTGCAACTAATTGTCTACAATTATTACTTATATGAGCAGGAAGTCTAAGAAATTATCTGCGGCTTAGACAACTGCATGAGTTCATTAGATTGGTTATACTACTCGCCTTCATCATACGGACTGGAAGACCCATATTAAATAAGAGAGCGCTACCTCCGCAGGCAAAGAACTAATAAGTAGTCGGCAATGTCGTAAAAGGAGATAGCAAACGAATAGGACGAAGTTTACTATTAATGTGGTTACTTACGAGTAGTATGGCGGGCCACGAGCTGCGTACTTTTATCTACCCAATGTCATGAGATGTTTTAATTCCGTGAAATGACCGTCCATAAAACATTATACTCCTGTAGTTAGTAATGTTACTTGTAAAGTTTACGATATAACTCAAGTTCCCTGCAAGATTTAATGAACCCCTTATGGTTTCCTCTTAATGTATGATATTCCTCACGCAGAAAATGTATGATGTGTAGGTTCTAAACCTTGAATGCATGAGTAACCGCAGGTAGGGCTCAAAATTAATCGGGAATTGGAAGATGTCTAGAAAACCAAATTATACCCTTCCTTTGAGTAGTAAATTTAAAGAAGACGTAATTTTCTACTGAATGAGTGAAAGAAAGAATAAGTTCATGCGTGCTTCCCATGACAAGGAATGTAATTTGCAAGGCGCTCTAAAGTCTACGAAAAAAATCATACTACATAAATAGTCATGTTTTGCGAAAGGCCGGTGTTGCATGCGGCCGGAAAGATGTTCCTTTGAAAGCCAGCGTCCTGCGGTAAATGAATTATTATATGAATAAGCTACGTGATTACTAGGTTCAAAACCCTACTTTAGTAATCTTTTCGAACCAAAATACCTTTCAGAAATCCAGTTAACATTTGTAGACTTAGCACACTGACTCATATCGCTGACCGATAGTACTAAGTATGTCACTGTTACCTTTATCTGCCGAACAGCAGATAGCAGAAGTAATGGTTAAGACTGATACTGCTAGTAGTAAATGAATGAATTAGCTAGTAATACGCCAACACGAATGACGTGTAGAAGTGCTGGGTTACGTCTGGGCTGCTGCCAGTTGTGGAAACGAGGCTTTACGGCCACCATTGAACTGCCTGCGTGGAACAAGCCTACTGCAAGTCCTACCGGATTTAAGGCAATGCCGGTACTGCCGCTTCTGTAAAACGTACTGTGCTAGTCCCCACGCGAAAACGTATGTCTGCTGCGTAAACCCCCGTAAAGGTAAAGTTTGTGTACTTGGCTAACAATCGGAGTAATACGGCAAGGCAGTTGTCTGCATATGGAAAGGCAGTCCATCCATCGGCAATTATCGTATACGCAGGTAGTACCGATAACACTAGCACAAGATGTTACGAGCACAATCAGTTTAAGATATGACAATGCAGATCCTGCTGTTGTTGGTGCCGTCCTAACACAAGTACGACGTAGGCTATGGGGACTGCTAAGTCTAGGACTACCAATAATGCTACCGCGAGTGTGCATTAGGTAGCTTGTGTACGGTAGTTTACGTCGACTAATCATTCTGCAGAACACCTGATGGCGTTGTGTAATCCCCTTCTACGGCTACGACAACTCTTACTGTCGTCAAAGGTCAACTGTGAATATTGCGAACAGTAAACCAACAAGTGGAAAAATAACGGATACTGTTATCGCGAGGGATAATTTTTCAGATTAAAACTAAAACAACTAGTCATTTTCTTCCTGTGAATACCTTTGCCGATCGCAGAGAAACTGCCTGTTCACTGGTAAGAGAATAATGTGACGTTCGAAATCGAAATATTGAACCCAGAACTAAATTTCAAGTCACATATCCGTCCAAACTAAGTATGTCTAGCGCAACGTGTTTAATTTACGTCAGCGACATTTCCGCCTAGGTAGTGAGGTTGCGTCGACAGATGGCATGTGCCTATGAATGCCGTCAGTGAACAGCGTACAGTCCTCGCTATCCACTAAGTGCCTGCAGACATGCGGCGGCCACCCCAACCACCCGTATTCTTTGTTCTCGCGGTCGCAAATCGCTGGCACGGAAAGGCATGGGTAGGTAGGGTCCAAATGCAGACACCCACTCAAGGGTCTTCATGTCCGACCCTGCGTGACCTCGAAGTGTTCGTAATGCTGCGACAACTGTTCCCACAGCCGCACTCGGTGTCGCGTGCCTGCATGCTCCCCTCCCCCACCCCGTCAGACCGGTCATCATGCTCACAGTTTTAAGCTTAACAAAGCCCTCGAGTTTTCTGACTGGCCTGAACTTGCCACTAGGCGAGGGTGGTGTTGGCCTTCGACGGCGCCTCTTCAACCGGCTGCCGTCGAGACATGACCGCCGGCCCACTATCACATCCGGTAACCTCCCCCCCGGCCCTACTACCCTAGGCAATCTGAAATGTATTCACGTGCCCTGTGTTTGTTCATTGTCCGAGTCACATGACAGGACGGATGCATGGATAAGCATACACGAGCTGCAAGAACCACCCCTACGACATGGTGTGATGGCGTTTTAGTCGCAGTTAACCACAGCATGAATTCTCCTAACTTCCACCTAAACGCACTTTCCCACCTCGGTAAGCCGGTGACCAGCCCTCCGGGTAAACTGGTAAGCCAGCGTACGGCCTTCCGAGATGTTAACCGGGTAAACGGATAAGAAATCACCTCGGGTATGAGTACAGCAAATGGCAAACATAGGTTCTCCGCCTGAATCTAACTACTGCAGTAAATCTGAAACCAAATCAAGAAGTTTACCCAAACTGCACAAGCGCGGTAGAAAAGACAGAGAATAAAGAGCTCCAGTCGGCAAACAGATTGAATGCGGAGAAATTTGCCTTGGTGTCTAGGCAAAATTATTAATTGTTTATGAAGGTAATTCTACCTGGGCACTGACACACAGCTATCGCCTGCACTGTCCTATGGGCAAAGCAAAAATTAATAACATTATTTGTAGACCGCGTCCATTCATAAGCAGCATACGGCAACCGTCAGCATCAGTTCCGAGAACCGGTTTGTCCGTAGATAAAACTGGGCACATAAGTAGTCGCAACTTCGTGGTTTGATTGGTGTGGGGCACGTTGAAGTAGGATACTAAATTATTTAATTTAACTTCCATAAGCATAAGTTTATGGAAGTAGACCTTAAATCGAAGGAAAGTCAATGACTAAGTCCACTGTCTGTGTCATACAAGCACTACTATATCTTGAAGAAGGATACAAGATTGCTGAGACAAGAGCTTTATTAGTCTGACTTTTCGGATTCCTGCTCAAACCCATCGTCAGAGACAAAGCAGATACGGGTGGTTCATGCACAAGGGGCTGCGATATTCATAGTATTAAGTCGTCATGCTACCGCCTACCTATAAATATTCACGGATTGACTTTATAAGACCACCAAATATCGATGTGAAAAGTGCATGCTATTGAAGTAGTCATTTTGCCGAGTGCCGTTCCTGCAGGAGATGGAAAAGGAGTTCATTCAAAAGCCGATATCGTGGCAAGTCCGAAATACTATAAGATTGTGTCGTATGATAATCAGTATTACAAACCCACCCAAGTAATCCTTCCTAATCGAAAACGCATTTCAGAATTTCGGCTTAAAATTTCATAAGATCAGTCACGCACTGTAGTTGTATTAACAGCTGGAGCCGAGGTGACGATGTTTTTCATCAGTAGCTGCCGTTGTGCCTATCGTCCGTAGGAACACTTCCATTCTTGTCTGTAAAAGTCTACAGTATTATAATGGAGTGCCGGAGATATTGACTGCGTTGGCGAAATTGGAAGACCTAGAAGACTATTATCACCGTCGACAAAAGCAGTAATTATTACTGTGGCATTAGATCCAGTTGCCGAATTTGTAATAGTATTATTAGTCAATAGGAGCGAATAGACGAGTCCC
>CACRXP010000021.1:430672-461571 GCA_902702965.1 Spirometra erinaceieuropaei | reverse complement strand
ATCGGGAATTGGAAAAAGGTTTTGAAAACCAAATTATACCCTTCCTTCGAGCACGAAATTGAAAGAAGACGCAATGTTGTACCAAAAGAGCAAAAGAATGAGTATTTTTACACATGTTTCCATGAAGTGTAATTGAACTTTTGAGGGCATCAAAGATCAGTGAGAAAAATGCGTGCAATATAAGCAGTCATTTTTACGGAGGATAGTTTTTGCATGCAACCGTAAAGAAGTTCGTTCGAGGGCCTGCGTCCGGGAGTAACTGAATTAATATGGAATTACTTTGCACGATGATGAAGCTTTTAACCCTACTTAATTAATCTGCTCGAAACGAAAACGCATGTCGGAATTTCGTTTGACCCACCAACTGTAATTCTGATGATGAGACTACTACTACGGGTAGTTCGACGACTACCGTCACTGAAATAAGAGCTGTTTCTGATGTTATGGCATATGTTTCTCGTAGAAGAAGTACGGAATGCAAGTGGACCTGCCCCAACTGAAGTCCATAGAAATGCACAACTACAAAGACGGAAATCGCAGTTGGTATCGGGAAGATGCCTAGCCCAGACGGCTACTATACCGACTATTGCGTCCAATTCTACGGTATGTAGTTGTATTACCTCCACCTGTAGAATAATTACGTTCGCTATATTTACTACTTTTTATACTACACCTGCATTTATTACTGATACCGAGAGAACGTCTACGTCTTCGAAATCGTCTTCCATGGCTTATACCCATGCTTCCGCTGCTAGTACAACCATTGCTGTCAAAACCATTACTATTAATGCTGCTGCTACTGCTACTATAACGACGACGACTACTACTAATACTACTGCCAGCACGATTACTGCGAGTACTATTGCGCTAACGGGCAGCATAATTGTTATTATTAACACCACAACTATTCTAATGGCTACTGCGACATATGGTAATGCTAAGACCGCAAAATTACATTCGCGACACCGAGATTGAAGTCAATCGACGCGCGTACCACTCTCAACAGTAGTAAGGCGGTAAGAAATTTCGGTACCGCTGGCGTCACTACCACTACCCCATCGGTAGATGCAAGATCTGCGCAGCGGATACTACCTGAAAGACTGTTACTGCCAATGGATTTGCAACTAACACTACCGCTGGTAGCAGTGCCACTGTTAGTGTAAAGACATACTGCGGATGCTGGCAATGCTTCTAGAATAGTGAGGTTAGGAAATCAGAAGTCACTACATAGACGACAACTACTACTATTACGAAAGCTGCCGCCGTCAATAGTAGGAGGTTTAGTAACGGATGTGGTAGGAATATGAAGACTTCCACAGATACAACTACTATTGCTCAACCCTTCTGCTGCCACAACTACAGCAACTTAGTAAACTACAACCGCTACTGCCGGTACAACCACTAAAATTACCAATAGTTTTACTACCACTAACAGAACTTCTACTTCAATTACTAAGAACGCTGCTCCAAGTACTATTAGTAATGCCACTGATATTACTACTATTACAACGAGTACAACGGAAATTCTACATATCGAAATACTAACTTGACGGCAGCCAATAGTACGGAAAATATTCTAAATTCTACTATTTTAGCATGCGCGCGACAGAAGTAATTACCGGTACTAGTAGGTCACCAACAAACAGAATAACATCAATAAGTCTGCTGGAATAAGGCTAGCTAATGGGACTACGGCCGGTGTCCGAAAAAATGCTACTGCAGTCAGTAGATGGAATGCACTCCGGGGAGAACCAAACCTAGTACTTCTGCTATGGGTGAATGGCAGTAGTGAGTCTGCTACTAATATTACTACTACTACTACTACTAATACTACTACTACTACTACTATTACTACTACAACTACTACTACAGCTACGATTACAACAACAACAACAACAACTACTACTACTACTAATACTAATAATAATAATACCACTAATACTAATACTACTGCAACTATTACTAATACTACCACCACGACTACTACTGCTAATACTACCAATACTACTATTACTAATACTCAACAAACACTACTACTAATATTACAACTACTACTATCACCACTACTACTACTACTACTACTACTAATACTACCACTATTATTACTAACACTACTACTAGTATCACTACTGACACTACCAATACTACTACCAGCACCAATACTACTGCTGCTAATACCACTACTAATAATACTACTACCATTACTACTAATACTGCTACTACTGCTACTACTACTACTACTACTACTACTGCTATTACTACAAATAAAACTACTAGTACTACTACTACCAACACAACTAATAATACTACTGCTAATAACAACAAAACTACTATTAATAATGCTAATATTACCACTGTTAATACTACCACTAATACTGCTATTACTAACACTAATGCTACTATTACTACTACTAGTACCACTACTACTAAAAATACTACTAAAAGTAAAATTACTACTAAGACCACCACAACTAATACTACTACTACTACTACTAGAACGCATCAAATACTATTAATACTACTACTACTATTACTACTACTGCTGCTATTAATACCAATGCAAATACTACCACTACAACTACTATTACTAACACTACTACTACTATGTCAACTACTACTACAATTACTACTACCGCTACTACTACTGTTAGTAACACAACTACTAAAACTACTGCTAAAACTACAGCTACAAATACAAATACTACTACCACCAGCACTACTAATAAAATCACCAACACTACTACTATTACTAATACTACTACTACTACTATTACTACTACTAATACCAGCAACATTAATACTGCAAATAATACAATTACTACTATTACTAGTGGTACTAATACTACTACTAGAAATACTGCTGCTGCTACTACACCTGCGGCTAATACTACCACTATTACTACTATTACTACCACAATTACTACTACTATCAATACTACTACTGCTAATACTAATATTATGCTACTACAACAACTACTACTACTACTACTACTACTATCACCACTACAAATATAACTACTACTACCACAACCAGCACCACTACTACTGTTATCACTATCACTACTACTACTACTAATACTACTACTACTACTACTACTAATACTACTGCTGCTAATGATACGGCTAATACTACAACTATTACTACTATTACCCACATTAGTATAAATATTCATAATACAACAATTACTAAGACTACTACTACTACTACAACTACTACTTCTAACACTACTACTACTACCACCAAAACTATTACTACCACTACCACCAACATTACTACTCCTACAACTACATCTATAACTACTAATATTGCTAATATTACTACTAATACTACTACTACTACTACTACTACTAACAATACAAATATCGCTGCTACTACTACTACTACTACTACTGCAAATAATACCAAAAGCACGTCGACTACAACCAATGCCACTACTACTACTACTACTACTACTACTACTACTACTAATACTACCATCACTACTACTACCACCAAAATTACTACTAGCACAAACACTAGCGCCACTACTACTACTGCTACTGCTATTACCACAACCAACTGCATACTACTACCACTAATACTAAAATTACTACTACGAATAATGCTAATAATAATATTACTAATACTACTTCTACTAGTACTAATGCTACTACTACTACTACTACTACTAATAGTACTGCCAATACTACTACTACGAATACTACTAATACTACTACTACTACTACTTCCACCGCTAATATTGTTGCTATTACTACTGCTACTGCAAATAATACATCAACCTACATTCTACTACCACGAATACTAACACTACTACTAATACTACTACTACTACTACTACTACTACTAATAACACAATAATTACTACTAGCACTACTACATCAACCACAAACAATACTACTAATGCTATCACTATTGCTACGAATACTACTCCTACTACTACTACTACTACTACTACTACTACTACTACTACTATAATACTACTGCTACTGCGGCTGCCACTACAACTATTACTAATATTACTTCCTCTACTACTACCACTATTACTACCACTAGTACTACTACTCATAATACTACTACAACTACTAATTATACATATACTACTGCCACTACTACATCTAAAACCACTGCTGCCACGTCAACTACTACTACAACCAACACCACTAATACTAATTATACTACTACCAACACCACTACCACTGATAATATCAAGCACTACTACCACTACTACTACTACTACTACTACTAATACTACTAACAATACCTCTATTACTACCGCTAATTCTACTACTACTACTACAACTAATTATACTACTTCTAACACCGCTAATACTACTGCCGCCGCCACCACCATATTACTACAAATAACACTAGAAATACAAATACTACTACTACTAATAATACTACTACTAGTACTACTGCTACTACTACTACAACAACTACTAACAGCAACAATGGTAATACAACTACTACTGCTACTACAATTACTACTACCAGCATCACTGCTACTGATAATATTAACAATAATAATACTACTACCACTACTACTACTTCTACTGCTACTACCACCGCTACTACTAACTTTAGTACTATTACTACTGCTACTTCTACTACTACAATGACCTCCATACTGCTACTAGTACTACTACTACTACTACCACTATCACTACTACTATTTCCACTGTTTCTTAAACTACTATTACTACCACTACTAATACCATGAATAATTAAACGACTTATAGTGCTACTACTTCCACAACTACTACTATTACTACCACTAGTACTACTACTACTACTACTACCACCGCTACTACTACTGCTGCCACCACCACCACCATACTACTACCACTACTACTACTACTACTACTACTACTACCACTACTACTACCACCGCTACTACAACTGCTGTTACCACCCTACTTCTACTTCCACCACCACTGCTACTACTACTACCACTAATAATACTACTACTACTACTACTGCTGCTACTAACACTACCACAACTACTACTATTACTACTACTACTACTACTACTACTACTACTACTACTACTACTACTAATAACACTACTACAACTGCTACTACTACTGATACTACTACTTCTACTCCTAGTATTAATTCTCCTACTACTACTACTACTAGTAAAACCACCACGAACACCACCAATACTACTAATAATTCTACTATAAATATTAATTCTTTTACTACTGCTGCTATTACTATTACTACTACTACAAATACTAATAATACTACTACTTCTACTGCTACTACAACTAGTACTTCTACTGCTTCTACTGCTAGTAATACTGCTACTAATTCCACTTCGCTGATGACACCAAGACTACCACCAATAATAATGGAACTACTACTGTTTGTAATACTTCGACTAAGACTACTACTACTACTACTACTACTACTACTACTACTGCTAACAAAACTACTACTACTACCAGCACCTGTTTTTCTGCTTCTACTATTATTAATACTACTACTTATACTGCTACTACTACTACTACTACCACCGCTACTACTACTTCTACTACTACTACTACTACTACTACTACTACTAGTACTACTACTACTACTACCACTATTACTACTGCTACTAATACAAATGCGGCTACTTCTACCACTAATACTGCTATTAATACCACTAATACTACTATTACTACTGCTAATTTTTCACTACTACTAGCACTACTAATAATACTACTACTAATACTACTACTCCCAGCACCACAACTACTGCTACTACTACCACTAATACTACTACTAACACTACTAATTCTAGTACTACTACTACTACTACATCTACCACTAATTCTACTATTATTTCTACCACTAATACTACTACTACTAGTACTACTATTACTGCTACTGCTACCACCGCTACTACTACGGGTGCCACCACCATCATACTACTACCACTAATACTACTACCACTACTACTATAACTACTAATACTACTAGCACTACTAACATTAAAATTCCTACTACTACTACTACTACTACTATTACTGCTAATATTACCAATACTACTACTACTACTACTACTACTACTACTACTACTACTACTACTTCTACTACTGCTACCAATACCGCTACTACTACTGCTGCCACCACCACCATACTGCATTTACCACTTTGACTATTACTACTACTACTACGGATTCTACTGCTAATACTACTACTACTACCACCGCTACTATTATTGCTATTACTACTGCTTCTGCTACTACTGCAACCAACTGCATACGACTAGCACTAATACTAACACTACTACTACGACTATTACTGCTAGAATTAAGAATAATACTACTACTAATACTACTACCACTGCTAATATTGCTACTACTAACGCTACCAGTACTACTACTATTATCCGCCGCTATTACTACTGCTGCCACCAGCACTACTTCTACTACCACGAATACTACTACTACTACTACTACTACTATTTCTACTACTTTTAACACTACTACTGCTGCCAGTACTACTGCTGCTAATACTGTTACTACTAGTATTAGTTCTGCTACTACTACTACCTCCACCACTACTAATTCTACCACCACCACTACTACTATTACCATTATTACTACTTTTAGTACGGCTGCTGTTACTGCTACTACTACCACTACTACTACTTACACTACTACTACTACTACTACTACTACTACTTCTACTAC
Organism: Spirometra erinaceieuropaei; assembly: GCA_902702965.1. Classification (NCBI taxonomy): domain Eukaryota; kingdom Metazoa; phylum Platyhelminthes; class Cestoda; order Diphyllobothriidea; family Diphyllobothriidae; genus Spirometra; species Spirometra erinaceieuropaei. The sequence goes on along the minus strand of CACRXP010000021.1, from coordinate 454,887 downwards.
TACTACTACTACTACTACTTCTACTACTACTTCTACTACTTCTTACACTGCTTCTACTACTTCTACTACTACTGCTACTACGACTTCTACTACTAGTATTAATTCTTCTACTACTACTGCCACCGAACTACTACTACTTCTACTTCTACCACCACCAACACTACTACTACCACTATTACTACTTTTATTACTGCTGCTATTATTGCTACTACTGTTACTACTACTACTACCACCACTGCTACTACTACTACTACTACTACTACTACTACTACTACCTTCGCTATTACTACTTCTACCCCTGCTACTAATGCCACTACGCCGATGACACCACAACTACCACTTGTGTTAATGGTACTACTACTTATTGTAATGCTTCGACTAAGGCTTCTACCTCTACTACTACTACTACTGCTACTACTACGACTACTACTTCTACCACTGCTACTACTACTACTACTACTACTACTACTACTACTACTACTACTACTAATACTACTACTACCTCTACTACTACTCCTAAGTCTACTACTACTACTACTACTAATACTACCACTACTACTCCTAATGCTACTGTCACCGCTACTACTACTACTTCTACTACTACTACTACTACTACCTCTACTACTACTACTACTACTACTACTAATACTACTACTACTACTACTACTACTACTACTACTACTACTCCTAATACTACTACTCCTAATACTACTACTACCGCTACTACTTCTACTACTACTACTACTTCTATTACTACTACTAGTACTACTACTACTTCTACGAATACTACTACTGACATGACAACTTCTACATTACTAACTGTTATGGTATAGGTAACACTGACTGAATTAATGCTAGTAACATTAACGTCAAGGACTGTGCAACTGTTAGCAATGCGCTTAATTCGGACAGCAGAAAGTTACTAACAATATCGTAAATAGACACGTAGTGGGGCAGCCACCACTGCAGCGAATAATACTAATAAAAATTGCGGTGAATGATTGTATCACCAATAGCATAAGCATGCTAAGGGAAAAGCAGCAGAGGGCAGTATTTTAAACAAACATGCCTACTGAAATTAACCAATAGGCCTTTATTTTTAGTGTCGCAACACTACGATTCGCGGCGAATCGGAGGACGAGGACTACATCTGCCCTCACTGCGACCGCACATTCACCTCACGCATCGGCCTGGTCAGTCACTTGCGAATTCATCGCACGAAAACTGGCGAACCAGGGCCTGGAGCACCAACCTATACCCACAAAGCTCGCCTCCACTGCCCACACTGTCCTCGCACTTTCACTCATCGCATGGGCTTACTCGACCACATGCGCATCCACGACGACCTGTGGTAGATAACCGCCGGCTACACCACACCATAACACCCCGCCTCCTCCACCACCACCACCACCGCACATCAACACTCACACACCGCAAGCACCTAACTGCCACCTCCCACTTAGGAGGGAAGTGTGCATCTCGACTCGGTCCCTATGCGGCTTCGGCTGCAAGGGTGACTTGAGTCTGAGACTATCCCGACACGTCAAGCGTTGTGGATAGGAAGGTCGCTGATTGACGCCTCCCTCAGTCCACGCGGTTCGTCCCGTTGTGTGTGTGTGTGTTGTCCGGAGTGGCTGAGGACGGGCTGAAACAGCACCTACCACGGCCCTCTCACGCAAGTGAGAGACACGCCATTCAACCCCCGTTGTGTGAAATCCTGGTGTTTGTGTGTATGGGGGACCAGGTCGTGCTGTGGCGCGCGCAGGCATGGTCAGTCGACCGTGCCAGCCACCGCGCCCATTTCCCACTCCAGACTACTGGCCGGCTCGGACAGTGGCTGGGGTGTGGGAGTGGGAAGGGAGAGTGAGGTCGACGACTCAGCGCGCTTTCTCCTCACTATAAACAATCTGACGCGCTTGAAGCTATCACGGTGCGCTAAAAGCCGTGGCTTGGAAGGTTGCCAACTGACGGGATAACTTGGACCTCCTCCTCGACTGGTGGGGGTATGAGAGTCAGGCTGCAATGGCTCCTTCTTAATGTGGCCTTTATGGCACTCCCATCACATCATGGGATCCGAGTCAGGCGTCGGCGGCACGCCTAGGTGCGGCTTCGGCCGTGCCATCCTCCAAATCTCTGTTGTGTTGGTTGAAATACTGGTTATTTGTTGTGTGGACCAGGAGGCGTGGTGGAACGCCAAGGTGAGGATCCGTCCGAGTTATCCACCTGTGGCCTCCATCGTCTCCGGTCTTCTTGACTCTGTCTTGATACCGGACTCAGGCGGGTGGGAGGAGAGAGTGAAGGTAGATGCAGCGCAAGTCTACCGGTACCATAAACCCCTGCGCAAGTCACCGTCCCTACTCCCACTACTGCTGCTGTGGGGCACACGGTGGACATCATCGAAATTGATGGTCGAACTGTCATATCGGAAAGATATTTGCTGTCTTGCACTCCGATGGCAGCCTCCCTAATTCGAATGACGAGCAAAAGAGGTGTGCCAGCGTTTTGGAGAGTTCGTTCGCAAATGCTTTCAATAATATGGCCGGTATGTTTTTCGGACCCGAGGACTCTGCGGCTTTAAGATTTTGCAACTCCCTTTCAACGACAGATGTTGGGAAGAATACGGAGTCCAGCTCAGGACCAGCGGTCTCAACAGCATTGCTGGTACTGCGACTACGAAACTCTGTTTCCCTGGTAAAATCCTAGGCAAAATACCATCCCAAGTGTTTGGCTTTCCCACTGTTCTCAATGATTTCTACACCATTATAATCCTTCAGTACTGCAACCGGGTCCTTGCTTTTCAGTCCACTGTTAGGACGGTGAAATAAAATCTTGGATTTCTGTTCTGCCTGTCGGATAATTTTGGATTCATACTCCTTCCGCGCCTGACGGATACATTTTTTGTCTACATTTCGTTGAAGACGAAATTGTTCGAAATGCGCTGGTGACGCAGTTTCCCTGAATATTTTCCATTTTTTGCTCTTCTTCCATAACTGCCTACTAAGGTCCATAGTTAACTAAGCAGGTCGACAACGGCGCCGAAGTCGATCGAGTGAAATCGTCTTAAACGATCTCCAGTCCTCCTCCGGATCTATCTTGAGCAAACGTTTCCAATTCACGGGCATCAATTCGTCCTTTATGGCGTTAAGATCTGCATTCCATATATTAGGTTGACCCTATGTTCTTTTCTAACTTTAAGATAAGAGCGATTAGTCCCATAGTAACGTGGTACTGTCACTCGTTCTGACAGGAGCATTGGAATACACTTAGTTGATATTAGAGAAGTTTTTAGTGAAAACTAGGTCCAGACACTTCGTTCTCTGGTTCTCTCCCAATCTTGTTGGTGCCTTCATATGTTACGCCTGTGGGAGATCAAGTGTGAGGTCCGTTAGCTTTTTGTTGAAGGAAGTTGGCTTACGGTTAACTAATATAGTTTCTCCGCTCTATTGTAGGTGCGTTGAAATCCCCAACAATAAATACCTCTTGATGGCAAGCTACGTCCTTGACTAAATGAAGGAGCGACTCATCAGCTGCACTCGGAGGGTTCGGTGGTCTGTAAATTGCCAGGAATTCTGGGTTTTGTGCATTACTCTTCTTTATCTTTATCCAAGTGGATTCATATTCAAGGGTAAGGGTATGGACCCGTCAAATAGCCGAAATTTCTGTCCTTACATAAACTACTACCCCACCACCCTGTTTATTTTAACGGTCTCTACGAGACAGCTGATAACCTGGTGTCGAAATCTCGGCATCCACGATTTCGGCATTAAGCCAAGTTTCTGGTATGGCAATGACGTCGGGGATTCATTCTGAAACTAGCGCTTTGAGTTCGTCGATCTTCGAAACGAGACTTTTAGAGTTAGGAAGCAAAAGTCTCCATTTGGCACGAGCAACTCCGGCATACAGGCGTTTGTCCATGTCATGGGCTTGGATGCAAAAGCCGGCCGGAGCTGATCGAGATCGACTGCTTTTCGTCATTCCCAAGCTCTTGGGGTTATAGGCTTCCACCAGAGGAATGGCCTCTAGACGCGTATGATTTTCCCGTACAGTATTCTGAGATTTTTCTCGCCTAGGCTCGACCGCCTGAGGACTTCCAATTTGAGCCTCTTCCATTTTCTCTCTCCGCGGATGAAAAGTCCTGCTGAAAAAACTGATGGATGGGCATTTTGGATCACGAATTTCCTGCTCAACAGTAGCTGTGCTTGTTCCTTATTATGGATGACAATTTTTAGCGATTGCGGTCCGTCTGGTTAGATAGATAGATAGATAATTTTTATTAAAGACCCGTCGGGGTCCCATCAAAGCAAGTTAAAATAAATTTGCATGCGAGTTTTAGACGAGGTAGGCCGAATCTTTACAAAATGCAATTCCTAGTTTCTGAATTAGAAGTCCATTAAGAAACATGATGATTGAGGGGTGAAAAAAAACTCCTTACAAAAAGTTAAAAATGATTGGATTGATTTTACAGGAGAAAAAAAACCCCTCCATAAAAATAATAACAGAAAAAAGCGAGCAGGACTGGCCTGTAGGTGGCGGTATATAACGGACTGTTTTGAGTCTTTAATTTGGCCCATCCTGAAAGCCTTTACTACGGTGACTTTCTCGTCTCCTTTTAAAAGCGATTTGAGATATTCCTAGAATGTCACTATTTCATGCTGTATTCTGTCCTTTGGACTGTGAGAAATGGACTCAGGCATGCCCTTTATGACAATTATTAAATTTCAAATGGCCTGATATCCAACACATGCCATGGACGTCGCGTCTTATCTAAATTTTCTCATCCAGACAAAGAAACAATAAGTTCACGAATGATGAACAGGTAGATAAAGGCAACATAGTCTGGTGCCCCGCGCAATCCCCCTCCGAGACCGGAGGGCGGCGGAAAATACGCCGAAGCACGTGTATAAGTCTCAAAGAGTTGAATAACCAACCTATCAGGAAATTGAACTTGACGACCACTGCGAGTAATATATACAGGGGCCGGAGAGAAGTTAATAGGTCTTGAAGCCGAAGTGTTTGAGTCACAGTTGGCAGTTAGAGGTGGGTGACAGAGGGGAGAGTGAAAGTACGGGACGGCGGGATAGAGGTTTGAGGAGGTGGGGAAGCAGAGGGTAAGGGGCCACAGGGATCGTCCGACGAAAAGTCCAGCACAGAAGCTTCCAGGCCATCCACACTCACGAACTCCTCACGATTGGTGCGTTGAATGCGGAACGTATTCGTTCCTTGAGAGAGGACCCGAAACGGGCCGTCACAGGGCGATTCTGGAGGTCCGTGGACTCGGTCGTATCGAAGGTAGACGCGAGAGCACGTTTCCAAGTTCTTCTCAAGATGAGACGGAGAAGCGGAATATGGTGTCCGCATAAACTGCCCGAGACGGTGCAGGGGGTTGGTAGGATCATCTACTGCACCCCGCCGGGTTAGCGAAATCATCTCACTGGGTGGTTGGACGGTGGTGCTGAGGACCAGTTCAGCTGCCCAGCAGTCATGGTCTGGATATAAAGCTGAGCGGATGTTCAAGAGGATCAGGGGAAGATGGTCTGTACAATTCTCCGGATCATCTACGGCGCGTAGGAAGGTTTCAAACTGGCGGCCTGATCGCCCAACCACCCCGTTGACAGCCGGGTGATAGACTGTCGTCCGGATGCAGACACAACCCAAAAAGGAGAGGAACGACTGGAAGAGGTTCGACTCAAACTAGGCACCGCGTTCAGTCGTGATAGTGGAGGATGCGCCAAAGATGGCAATTCGACGACTGAGGAAATTGTAACCACCACTGGAGCAGCAATGTCAGGCAGGGTGATAGCTTCGGGCCGCCGGATTAACTGATCCACATAGATGCGGTTAAAGGAACACTCATTGAACAGAGGCAGGAGACCTACAATGTCCAGTTGAGCGTGGCTGAACCTTGCAAAAGGGCGGGGGAAGGTGCCAATGAGGGTATGGTTGTGCGGCCGGGCCTTACATCGCTGGCAGGCGATACACGCCCGTGTACATGTTTTGAGGGCTTGTGCATCCCAAGCAGGTCAAAGCAGTCGGAAACCTGCGTTGTGGAAAAGTTGCTCGGCGGGCGCATGTGTGTCCGAGTAGATGCGGGTCAAGTGGCTACAGCAGGTGGCGTTGTTATGCCGGAAAAAAATACGGTTTTTAATCCGTCGCAGGCGTAGCATCTGCACGACTATAAAGGTAGGCAGAAAGAAACCCAGCCCTATACGCAGGCAAGGTTGTGTCAAAAGCCCAGCGCAATTGGTGCAGTACTGTCGGAGATTGTCTATAACACACAGAAAAATACTTCCATTTTAAAGAAATAGATTAATGGCTTGGTACTCAGTTATTTCGGTTTGCCCAAACAGCGACCCTATTCTAAACGAGTCAGTTATAATATACTTTTAATCGCCCGCGAAGTACAATTGCGTTTGGCCAGAGGATGAAACCGTTCAAGCAATTACGGCAGAGATGGACGGACAAAACCATAACGGAAATATCCATGCCTACAAATGTGGAAAAAATGGTACATGTTACGTACGATCCTGTGACTGGAGAATTCTGCGGAATGCCAGATTACTGGAAAGAGTTGATTAACGGTGCTAACTTCAGTCAGGAGGAAAAGACGAATCACCCGAAAGAAATTATTAATGCTGTGAAAACTTATGAAGTTGCTTTAAAAAACCAAGAAAACGACAAATTCCTGGGAGTCAGCGTCGGGAGTATGCCCGATGGAGAAGAAGGTATAGTTGGCCTTACGATTGTCGATCCGTATAGATGACCACGAGCGCAAAAACGCATCAGCGTCCGAGAATGGGAAACCAGACCACGGGAGTACAGGCTCGGAGTCTGGCAGTTTACCAGAGGCCCCGCGTCCTACCCTTCTTGAAGTGGCTGCGGGTTCTCCCAAAAGTACGAAGTCGGGACGTGCTTTACCAGCTGTCAATACCGCCGCTAATAACCAGTTAGCAAAGTCTGATACCGATAAGGATATAATATCTGAATTAAAGTCATCGGATGCTTTTAAGAAACAGCCTGTGCCAAAAGTCAACACGGAACTGAAGGTTGGTTCCCACACGCAATTCACTATTTTAATTTATCATTTCCGGCAGACTGCTGTTCCACACTCTACCACTTTCTCTTTCCGCTTATTTGTTTTGTAAGCGACCTTGGCAATGTCCCTACTGCTGCGAGCTGTTAAGCATAAGACTGGTACCGATATCTATTGCTAAACATAAGTATCGGCACCAGCCTTAATCTAGAACAGTCAACTGACGTGCAGTCAGTATTGAGTTTGAAAACTCACATTTGCCTTCACAATTCATCTCTACTCCAACTTCTCCAGGCCTTCCCAAGAGACCGCAATTGCGAAATACGATGTGCCGTGGTTTATAACCTTGAAAAAGTCAATCCAAATCGTTCTTTCCGGTTGCATTGTGCATTGCTTAGGTGCTCTGTCAAGTCTGGACGACAGCTCTCCCGGGTCTTTTAATTTAGGACATGGAATTGCATGCAGCATATTGGGCAAAATTTTGGGTCTCAAATGAGACGAATTGCCAAGATAACCTTGCGTCCTAACCTACAGGGCCTATTTTAAACATAGGTTATTCCGACTTTTACAGTAACCAATCTCTGAGTTATCCTTTGTTTTCTACTTTAAGGCCCAGCCACCTGCTGTTCGACGACGTGCCAAAAAGAAGATGACTGATGCGGAATTTTTCGAGGCTCTTGGTGCGTCATTCATATGATATGCTGAACCGGCAAGTCTACATGCTTTGAGCAGTAGATTTTGCCAGGGTACTTATGGCCAGTTTAGTGTCTGCCGTTTTTACCCGTGCTCGCAAAATGACCCTTTCAGAGCATTTATTTTTGGCATTAATAATGAAATCTCGGCAGTATATGATGGCACTATTTTTCACCTTTTACAAGAAACAGTTATACTGTCGAATCCAAAAGGCCATTGGTCCAGTTGATTACTCTGTAAGGCTTTTTATGCCAATCCTCTTGAGTCATTTACTTACGCAATACATAAATATTCTACCTCGGCAGAGACCCGACCTCTGTCACGTGACGGGTTTTCTAACGGTGCTGTTTTAAGAAAAAAAGATCACTTCCTGTTGTCCTCTTTGCTGACTGATTGAGGTCCATCAAAGGGGTTCTGTGATGCAGTTTGTTTGCGGTAAATTCGTTCTGATTATACCATGCTGGAAGGTGGTCAGAGCTTAAATTTAAGCTTTTGATAGAGTCTATGCTATTCTTGAGCACACTCACCTGGACAATTCGTTGGAATGACCTGCGGGAATGCACACATGCATGTGACTTCTGGTACCCAAACTGTCTATTGACAATCAACAGGTATGAAGTATGCATACATTTTACATCTGCTACCTTGCCGTGGGCCTCAGGATCGAGAGGACTGAGCGTTCCAGGCGCTTATTTGTGCTACTTCCCCTACAATAGCGGCGCTAAACCATCCAAGGCCTTGCGTTATTCTGGTTGCCTTGCATGGGGAGCTGTAAACGAACTGGATGTACGCCTAGCCTTGAGATGACTTTTTTTTTAAAGTTCTTATCATTTCCACTTATTGGAAATATGGTATTTGGTTTCTGAATATTTGTAGCCCCTGCAATCTATGCCGGTGGTTGGCGTGGCCAATCAGATTCAGGTCACTTCACAACCGCGTGTGTTTGAGGTTTCTACTTAAGTGAATGTTACTGCAAGAGTGAAAGGTAGGCTAGGATGTGGGCCATAACTGGCTGCTTTCAAATGCTGCGAGTTTATAAAATTTCAAAAGTACCTGAGCATATTTTTCCGGTTGCCAGTAGTCGGTCAGTCCTGTTGGTGTCCCATGGTCACAGTTTGCCACATTTGTTCTGCGCAAGGTTTTGAAATGAGCAACACGCGAAATATGGAGTTGTTGCAAAAGAAGACCGCAGAGTATCCTAATATTTGGAAGTTCCGTAGACCAGCAGTCTTTTGGGCCAGGAACTAGCTATGAAGAACTTGGGAACCCCTTTGTTTCTACGTTTTTTTATAAGTCGGCATACCTCGGAGTTATTTTACAGACAGTTGCAGTCGACTTTCTTGGTCGTTCAGTACATCGTCAAAAGGCCTGATTTCTTTTTAATATTGCCTCGGGCTATGCACATTCAAGGGGTTACTTACCATCGGAAGGAGGACCTGCCTGCTGAAAACCCATCTGCAAAGTTTATTGATCATGCAGCTGAACTGTCGAAAAATCCTGCACGACCTACTTTCCACGATCACTTTATTTTTATAGAATACTGGGGAGACTATATCTTCTATGAAACCACTGGTCTCTATGGTAGCTATGGGTTTTGTTTTTGCTCCACCAAGGAGGCCTAGGTTGTCATGGTCTCACAAACTCGCAGGTCGTCTGTCCATTTGTAAAAAAATTCACTAAACTCACACTCTTGTTTCGGCAGCTGTTTAGTAGTTGTCGATGTCAAACATGAGTTTTTTCCGGCCTTGTTTTTTATAGCACACGTAAAACTCATGGACTTACTTTCATTTGACAACGACGCCGGCGATATCGTGAACCTTAATGCAGTTACTCCAGGCTGATCCTTGCGCTTTATTGACTAAGTGCTGTTTCCGACTCCATCGGTCTGTAGATCTGCGCAGAGAACACTACTGGAGTCTTATGATATGTCTGCTAAATTCACAAATTTTGTGACTATTGGTAACAAGCCACTCAAAAAATCTGGGAGCACTGTATCTAAGCTCCATCTCGCCCATCTAATGTGTGAACTGATTGTGGAATAAGACTCCTCACTGACACAATCAGAAGACTGCTTAAAGTAAAGGCAGATGTGCCTTGGCGCTAAAGTCCGCGTCTATATAGCATCTGTCTAAAGACAATAGTTCAGCCCTAGCCACCGGCGAGATCCACCACTGTCCTGAGGAGGACGCAGTGGTGACAGCTTGGATTTGTTCATAGTAAAACAGACTTCAACAATATTTGTCTTACTCCCTCCTCAAAAACGTCCTGCAAGGAGGACAAGATAAACGCTGAAAGAATGAGGATAGGCGAAGCACAATGACCGCAAAAGCTGAGCAACCCGTGTACCCGTGCCATACGCGACCTCACGGCAGTTTAAGCGTCTTTCCCGGCTATGTCCACTATGTGCCTCGTAGCAGGGTGAGCGCAGGCACGGTGACATGCGCGTGAGTTAGTTTACAGTGATAGTAGACTTGAGCTGCATCTACCGCATTCTCCTTCCTCATCCACTTGGACCCGGTGTTATGACAGAGTTAAGATGACCGAAAGTGAGATCGGGCGCAGGTGGCTGACCTGGCGTGGACCTACACCCGGGCGTGTCATCACACTCTCCATGTATGGAATTTTTTATGGTTGTGCTGCCGAATAACGCATGCCGGACTTTGATCTTGCGCCCCTGTTGATCCGGCCTATCCACAGCGTGATCTGTTGTAGGAGGCCAACGCAACCTCATACCTAGCTTGACACACCTGACTTCATTCATCGTAGTGGCCTTAATGGACACGTGGGGGAGTAGGCATCGCAGTCGTAACTCAGTCCTCCGTAGGACCATATTGTTTCGTCAGTTGGAAACCTTCGAAGCCATGACTGTTAGCATGTCGTATCAGCTTCAAAGTGCTTGTGGCTTTTTATAATGGGGGCTTAAGCGACGGATCTGAGCTTATCCCTCATATTTACCAGTGGCCTCCGCGGGTCAAGCCAAACAGGGATGAGACAAATGCAACGACTGACGTACTTTAAGGCCGCACACATGCTGGCCCTTTAATTCACACGGACCAGACTTGCCTAGATCACAGATTTCAAATAGGCGAAAGATGTACATGCTCACACTCATATGCTTATATTCTCAAGTTCACTTGCGCGACATTATGTGTTGGTGAATTGCACCAAACGATCGTTGTCCGGGTTATTTATGTTCTGTTGACAGTCAATATTTATACGCGTATGACCAAGTAGGCCCGTGCACTGTCTCCATTTGGTGGTCCTGTTTTCGATGATCATTGGTGTGTATGCGAATATAGCCAAATAGACCTATGTGTTGTTTGAATGCATTGGACAGTTTTGGCAGGTACGGCGGACATGAAGCACGTTGGTCAGGGCTCCTGGCCTTGATTCTTCAGTCGCACTCTGGATTTGCAGGTGGTTGCCCAGACCGATGCATAATTTTTCTGCGCGTTTGCATCGAGCGCAGTTTCCAATTAACACTGGGCATTCTCTGCGTCCTGGCGATATTGCCTTTGCGATGGATGCAAAGATGTCCGGTCAGGACGAACGGGGATTAGAACGTGGTCATACAGTAAGGACAGGTAGGATGGGTGTGTTGGACTGCGGCGGCGGTTGCTATGGCTTCCGCTGTCGAAGACTGGTAGGTTGCGTTTGCCCTTCGGTGGACCAGGCCAATGCGTATGCTGAACGTCGTTACACAGTGCGAACATGTTGACAAAGGTTGGGCGTTGGTGATGCTGACATCCTCCATGCGTGTCGTATCGTCCTGCTCCCTCGATTTTTGCTTCAGTTTCTACGGCAGTACGCCAGACCTGCCGGCCTTACACAAGGGCTCCGCGGATTTCTTTAATTTCTAGGAGCCTGAGTGAGGTTTTCAGGGTGTCTGATGTACACCCCGGTAACCCCTTTAACCGGCTTAAGCATGTTTCAACACCGCAGATGCTAGCCTGGTCGACTTCATTGCAGCCTTTGAAGTGATAGTTGTGAAAACTGAAGCAACTGATGACGATAAAGACTCTGTCCGACAACGCGTCACCCTTTTACTGATGGCGTACAGACAAAAAGGAGTTTTGCAGAATGAATAATCGGCTACGAAGGAATTGAGGAGGGATTAACAAATTGTCATTCTGCCCACTGATAAGGGACCATCAACGCTCGTTAGGGACCCGTGAAGCCACATTGAGGAAATTAAGATAGTAGCTGGTCGGTTGAATAAATTATTTTAAAAATTTAAATGCGAAAATTTGATTACGGAGAATTGTTGCCGCCAGATGTGACCAACGAATGCTGCTCTGGCCCAATTCTATGGTCTGCCAAAGATCTACAAACCAGATGTTCCACTACCACTAGTCGTTGCTCTAAAAGACAGCCCCACCTATAATTTGGCTTAGTGGCTGAACTAGCCTTACAAAAGCAAGACTGCCTTTATCCAGTAGAAGTCGGCATGCTGGCGTTGTTTTGTTGAAGATACATTTGCTATCGTCAGGAAGGCAGTAGAAGTTCCATAATCAGCTCAACTTAATCTTCCCGGAATTAAGGAACAGAAGCTGCTATTCCCTGATGTGGTCGACAGTTGGAGTCCCCACGACAAAATAAAGACACCGGTTTACAAGAAGGTGCCGAAAATCACGCGTCATCTCAGTTTTCGCAGAAACCATCCGGTGGCTCGCAAACGGCGCCGTGTGGGAACACTCCTCCTGCGTGTCCAGACGCACTGCAGCAGCCCGGACGAAAAGCGCGCGAAACCCGATATTCCCGCAACCAATTTGTGCAGACTGGCTACCCGAAGATTTTTAAGAGCCGATGTTTACGTGTTCGCTCCCGGAGGAACCCAACGGAAACAGCACCGGAACAACGAAGTTGCAGCCCAGGCCTCCGAATTCAGCCAGTTTTTGACAAGCTACAATGCTCAGTCTGAAATCACGACGTCGTCTTCCTCGACTCGAAATTCAGTAAGTACGGGGTTGTCAGCCTGACAACACTGCTCTCCCAAACGATCCGCCAGAATCAAGTTAGAAAACCCAATCATTTTGATCTAAGTTGCATCCCCGAGGTATACAAAAATTGAAGTGACAGGAGCAGGTTCTCGACACCCACCGTGATGCAGGTCCAACTACGTTGTTCGGCTACATCGTGAGGGTGACTGGCCGAAAGGACTCTTTTACGAGGGCAACACTTGCATAGTAAGCGGTTATTAAAACTGCAGCAACTATTTTCGAATCTGGATGACTGAAGACGACCGAGACAGAACGACAGGTACGAAAGACTACAATCCCACAAAGTAGCGTCTTCAGCACCCAGATACCGTCCATGTGTCCCTCCTGCTGACACGCGTTTAAGGATTGGATTGACTCAGCACTACTAACACAAAGCCTACACAACTTGACATCTCCTTATAGCATCATCACTGAGGACATTCCTTCCGTCCACCGTCACCGTAATGCCGTGCTTCACCAGTTCACCCTAGTCGGACATCTTCGTACCGACCGCAGAGGGAAGGCCGCCGCGACTCTAAGGACACCCACTTAAGCCACCAGCAATGTAGGCACGGTACCAGTTTGTACAGCTTACGACCGCACATTCCGATCATGCGTCAGTCTGACAGGTCGTCTGCAAATACTCTATGGCGGTTCTGGAGAAGTCCTAGCAAGCACCCGTCTTCCATGTTTTTCCTCGTTCACGCTGCATCTGCACGTTTAGTCATCGTCTAGTCCTTTGTCAATCATACGGTTATATATGGCAATAGTTAACATATCACTTACCACTGGATTTCACACAGTCCCCACGCTTACACTCACCATATGCACACACACACATTAAGGCCATGCACCACGCACACTTCAAACCAAACCGACGTGTGCCAACGTCTGTAATAGCAAGCTAGCTGTTGCACTCGTTTGCGTACGCACGCCTGACACGCGATAGACGAAGGCCCTACGCCACGCCGGCCTCTCTGCACCTAGTTCCATCACCAGTCGGCTGACAGACCCGGACAGGCTACTGGTGTATGGAAGGAAGGAAGAGGGGATAAGGCCAGTCCTGGGTAATTCCTTCCTTACGACAAATTAACGCGCTCTCAGTGGCAGTTTCGACACCCCTGAGCTGCCAGCTAGTGGCGTAAATTCGTACTCTGGAAGGCAGGTCAGACTGCAAAGTCCCCTTAGTGTGGCCGTCACGGCACTGCTTTCTACCATGAGGCTCGGACTCGTATGTAACACAGCTCAGGTGGAGATCTTACGTCACGCCAACCACCGCTTAATCTCATTCCCAATCACCTTGACTCGAACGAGACGCAAGTGATTTGGAGAGGAAGGAGTAAGACCGATCCAGCTCGGCTCTATCGCTTGAGTCCCTATCACAAAAAAAACTAAAGGCGCTTTGAAACTGACACGACCGGCTAACAGCCAGGACTTCGGAGGTTCCCAACAGTGGAGGAAAAATGAGATGAATGTCGCGGAAATCTGTTTCACTGTGAACAAATTCACGCTCATTTCCCCACTGCGCCCACAGGGCACTGGTGGACCTCGTCGGTGGCAATGGCTGAACTATCACGTACGTGCTAAATTGCGTTGACCACAGCCATCCCTCTGGCATAAGTTTGTGTTCACTTAACAGCGCACCCATCTGTTAATTTGCGACCTTTGAGCTGGTCATCTTTGAGACACGCGTACATTCTTAATCATGCTTGTGCGCCACACTGGTTCATTTACGTGAGCACTTGCCCTGTGGCGTAGATGCTGCTGGTACTATGGATTGAGAATTATTACCAAAAATACTCTTGTGGGATGACCATTCCTGGCACATTTGCCTTCGAAGACTCTTGAGTGGAGCTCCAAAGCAAAACGAAATTGCTCACCTCCCGCCCTACAATCAGGGTACATCCGTAAACACCCTATATGCTTCCTTTTTCGTCATCAAGCATAATCTACCGAGTAACTTCACGTACGGTCACTTTAATTCCAGTCCACCTAGACGTTTAGGGTTTCCTATCAGTTGGTTCATTGTGGGACGGAAGGAAGAGTATCGAGGGTTTCGCGCTACTCTTGGACTTGGTATCCGCTAGCTTATTTGACCGCTATCCAGTACGTCTACGAGTGACGGATAGTGACAAGATCTTTGATGAAGGTTAACTGCGAAGTATCCAGGCTCCCAAGTCTGACGAATAAGTAGTCATAGACACTGGTAGGCAGGGAGGACTGAAATCTGACGTTCCCGGTAACTGACACAATAATTGATAGCTCAGTGGTCCTGTAATCCTGGAAGTTACGGGTAAGTAAAACGTCGAGTAAGTAAATCAAGTCCTTATTTGGTCATGTAACCGCCTGAAAAACATTTTTGCCAGAAGTTTTGAGTAAGACCATGACTATCGAATTTAATAAAGCGAACAATGTCCATTGTTATCGGAAAGAACAGTTGATTATGCACTTTCCTATGTAGTTTACTTCTCACTCAGCTTATCAGTCCTATTTAATCTAAGTTAATATGGCCACGGCACTTATTGAGGCTCCCTCTTTATTATCCTGTTTCGGTTAGGTACTGTCACTCTCGGGCATGAGGTCACATCAGTAGAAAGCCTCGGTCTACTGCGAAAGCTGTTTCTTTTTCGACATCCTGCCACCGTTAAAATACATCATTTAACTCGTGTGTGACTCACACTGTTTTCTTAACTTGCCTTTTGAAGTTCAAGTCCATCTAAGTTAGGGATTTATTCGATTCTTTATCAGAACTGCCTGTGAGACTCTTGTCCATCATGCTTTCTGTCAGTACTGTGAACTCGGGTTATTTTACAATTCAAACATCAATACGAGGTTGAATTTCTTGATGAAACTGCATACTCACTGAAACCTAAAAGATTTCTACAGAGGTAAAGTCCGTATCCCCGAAGAAGTAAGCACGAAGACGTCGCGTTTACCCGACCACCTTCGCTTGCTTGGGAAAGTTTTAAATGCTCCCCGACACACGTAGCATTCCCACAAAACAGCTGCTTTTCGACGCTTAAGCCAAGTTACAAATTGGTCAAGTTAATAGCCAGCCTTCACAATGCCACAAGTTATCCATGCGCTGTAGAACATCAGGATGTCATGTACAGATTCTTAATCGGGTTTAGCTGAGCGAATTTTTGCTGCATGTGAGGAAGAGCTCTCTTTTTCATCCTAGCCGCACAGTTTTCCCTGTTAAGCTGCCTTATTTGCCCTGGTCACCTTGACTCACGTGCTCGCCTACAGGTCAAACCACATCAAAGGTAAACTTTGTTCCGCCATTACAAGCTCAGGACGCTTGCCGTTGCAAGTGCGGTTTCCATTGAAGCATGTAGTGGAGGGAGGAGTGGCACGCCTTGATAAAAAAAAACAGGTGTAGGTGAGCACATCTTTTTCACCTCCAGGTTTTAAGTGTGTTTATTGTCAAGCAAACCCGACCACCCGTATACTCAATCATCGTTCGACTTTCAAGGGCAACGTTCCTCCAGGCTCTTCCTGAGATTGGTTTATTCAGATTCCCCCCTCCAAGTGCCCGATATGCAAATCATGCCTCATTAGTGTGGAAAACGCCTGGTCGCGTGAACTCTTGCGGGAGGCGCACCCACTCAGGTGCTTTTCACTTGATGCACCCGTGATACTTCTTTACCGAACCGCCAGAAACCACTGACTTCTATCTGTATTGGCTCCAAACCCTTGAAACCAAGTCACAAGAAGGAAATTCTTGTACTGGAGGCATTTTTGCACTTTTTTTTTACCTTCGGCCTGTGCTTTTGTACGTGTGATTTATGCTAAAATTAACATTCCGCGGACCACCTGCGACGTATCATTGATTCAAACCCGATCACAACTGAGGCTCTGGACTTTTGTTGCCACGAAGAGCGTGACCATCTTAGATTACAGCTGAATATCTAAGAGCATAACACTGAACACATTTTCTGGTAGTGTAGATTTAAAGATTTTGGCTGATGGTCTGAAATTGCAGTCTCCTATCAAGGTGAAATAAGTTGTGGCGCGCGCAACGACATTTCAAGTACGAAGCAAACAAATATGTCTCAACTGACTTCTTGACGGTCACTTCCTGAGTGCCTTCTTACGCGGCCACTTTCTAATAAGGAATTATGATGACAGGGACGGCAGGCACAGCATGTTTCGCTGAAACATGTAGTTACCACCTCCGAAGCCAACGATATGCATGAAGCCAAGGCATAGTAACACAAATGTCAATCCAGAGTGCCGGGAAACAACGCTGTCAACGCGCAGCCCCTTGTCGTGCATCTGGACTACCATCACACTTTCAAGGTCTGCGCTTACCTTGGGGGATACCTTGGCATCTACTGCGACACTAACAACATGGACAATGTATTGAGGGATGCAGTCCCTGTTAATCAATCATTCCCCCGCCTTTCTGCACTGATAACGCACGTTACGGACCTTCGTCGCCCTGGTTGGACACCTATGATCCCACCTAAACACAGCGAACACTATCTCAACCTAAAACTGTTACCTCAAACCACGATATCTTAAAATCAAAAGCCACGCGACTTCAACTCACATATCAGCCAACATTCCATACTGGCTCACCTAATTCCACAACGTCTGGCTCCAATGTGGATGGAGCGTTCAATATAGTAGTTGAGAGACCTGCGTCCGTCGCTGTCTATGCCTACTTTTCGGGTCGCATTGTCATCTACCAGAAGTGCATCTCACGACTCCACTCAAACCACAACCATCCACAACGCTGATTTCCTGCCCAACGGCATTCTAAACCACTCTTACTGTTAGTGTAGGTTTATGGAGGCAAGGGTATGGAGAAGGACCCCACGTAACTGTCAGTAGACTGTGGGTCATGTCATATGGGGTTTTATCTTGGCATACATTGGCCGGCTGTTGCAGAAATTCAACTGCCATCAACGATTACTTCCCACGACCTCACACCTTAACTCAGAATCCGTTATTTTGTGAAATTCACTTTTTGTCTATGGTTTGATTACTTCTCTCATTTCCGTTGTCGTACAATAGCGTAGCACAAGACTTTCGGCATAAATCCGGGCAATTTTCCTGTTTTCTTTCATTTTGTCAGCTTACTGTCTAGCGTGCTGTCCCACCCATAAAACTCCACTTACCATAACTCATGTATGGCTCGCTACACGGTCTACTGACAGTTAAGGGGGGTCCTTCTCTATACCGTTGTCGAATTGGACTTGTCTGATACCCCTGGAGCACTCTGTCCATAACTCAAACCACAGACAAACGGTTTAAACTGGCCGTCTTGCATTACGACTGGCGGGCCACTATGGTTTTACGTGATCGCAAATACATTCATGGGTACTTCATAATGTCTCCTCTCGTTTGGTGTGGAAATAATGCGAACCTGTTTACTCCCAAAACAGCCAATGGGAATAGGACAGAGAATTGCACTTTTCGGATCCTGCAAGGATTGTTTTATGTGGACGTTATTCCTGCCTTTTAGTGTCTGAGACACTCATTAAAACCCTTCTATAGAGCCACAGACTTTTTCTGCTTTTCGTGTTGCCATAGGGGTGCGTTATTAACTTATTCTTACTACCGGGACACCCTTCTACTTCATTTAGCTAGATCCAGTGCCTAGTTTTGTCGAGCATACAGTAATTTATTCCCGTTTTTTCCCCCTTTACAGAAAAAATAATAACCGTGGGTGATCCTCATGAGAAGTACGTGATGGACGAAAAACTTGGTTCTGGGTACGTTCTGCCCAATTGTTAATCATGCTTTTTTCCTATCTCATTATCAGCATCAACCTAGAATTGCCTCCTGATCACCTCTTGTGTCCAGATAGCTCACCATTTTCATAGTTTGTTTAAAGCGCGGTTTGGATGTCCAATTTTTTTATATTAAACTATTGACCGATGCCGTCGACGACGCCTGTTTTGAACGCGCGCTGAATCTTTGCAGAATAGAACAAGTGAAAAATGACTTCGAAAATGCCCAGGTTCGCAGTTGACTTCTTCTCCGTTGAAGAATCTGGCTGCCGCAGAACACCCAGTAGACCCCTCCTGAATTTGATTCGGGACTTCGATGCACACTCGTTACTCAGACTGTCTTCCCCCACTGCATGCTTGCTTCTCCTACGCGCACCCGTCCAGTCGACAATTTTAAGTCATATGACGCCAGAATGACCATTCTCATCCAGGTTTGGACCCGCTGACGACCAAAATCATAATTACACGACCACATAAATGTGGTGTTCACGGTTAAACCCTGTTTTCGGGAGTAAAATGGGCACTCCTGTTTTGCCTTGGTGTGACAGGTCTAGAGCCCACACAGACGACCAAATAGCCGCTAGTAGTCAATAGTCGAGAATCGCCCTCGACAAAGACTAGATGCACTGTGTACGAATTTCCCTAAGCGTTAAACAACTGCTGCACCTCTCACCACGCTCCTGCCCCGGGTCACTTATGTGTTACGCCTGGCCGTGCGCGCTCTCTTTTTATTCCACCGCTTGACCATGCACATGCCCGTTACTGTTTGACGGCAGCGGTGACATTTTGGTTCTTGCACACGTACCCTCCCAGCGGACACATTAAGCCCCCGGCGGCTGAGGGAGATTGTCTTTTTTAGGACTGAACGTGTGCGTCTATGTTTGTCCAGGCAAGCACTGCCCCATACCGTTCTGGGGGCAGTACCTCTCGCTCAGTCTATTATGCAATTGATTTGTGCAAGAGGACCCAACAACTCCTGTAACACACAGGTGCGCTCCTGCATTCCCTAGCAGTTTGTGGCCAGATTTCCTGCTGCACGCGCCTATCAATCAACCACTCCAGCAGGCGGCGTGTGTTGCGACGGAAGCCATTGATGTATGCGCCACACCCGCACCTATGCGTGTGCTTGAGCAGCACTCAGTCGGTGTATGCAGTGGTCTCTGTGTGCCCGCTGACCGGGGTGTACTTTTAAGGCATCACCGGAGTCCTGACTTATTTCCCGTGTGACCACAGCATGGCTATGTTTTTGGGTATGCGCGTTTTACTCGCTACGTATTCCAACTTCTCTGTCTGCTGAATGAACTTTTCATGGACTCGAGAGTAGGCGGACAAGTATGTGTACAAGTCTGGGTGCAATGTGGGCTGAATTCTAGGCTGGTTGCGACATTTGATGGCATCTCAATAGGCAGTTATTTTTAAAGAGCGCTTTCTCCGCATGACCTCGCGACGCAGACTGCCTAGAGACGGTTACCTAGACCTTTCACTTGACTGTAGCATTTTATGCCGCTTGCGTGATTCATCCGTTATTTGCTAGTGACTTTCATCTATCTAACCTTGCTGTAGAACAGAATATAGCGTTTTCACTTTGCTGTGGACCTTTGGTCTAGAGTCCCACGGTCGTTGCATAGTGACGAGGATCTTACAGACAGGGGAGACTAGAATAATCGTTCGTGCTTTCTTAGCCGACGTCAGCTGGCCATACCTCGACACCTTGTCGTCTTGTCATAGTACTTCCTGAATACTTGTCATTATGTGGTCACCTACCTAGGAGGGCTCTATACGGGAGCTCCAAGGCAAAACTGAACGCTCGTAGTCTGACACACAACTGGGCTAGATTGCTAGAGGCCGCTCCCACCTGACTGTGAGTGCGCCCAATCACAGTCGACAGAGTGCGAATCCGTGGTTCAATTTGCAGGGTGTCTGGCACACAACTTGGTAGGAGCAGAGTTCAAACCTCAGGTCTTCTCTGCACGATTTGGCTTGTAGCTAGCTGGCGACGACAAGTAAGCCAGGTATAGACATTCCATCCTCCCCTTTGTCAGTGATACTTCTCGAGCATTACTTGTCTAATTGCGACTTCAGCTGCCTCATGCGTCGTTTTGACCCAAACCATCCCGTTAGCATAGACCTGTTACCAGAAGGACCCATTCGGTGTAGTTTGGAGACTTTCATTCTCAGTTATTTGATGGAATTTATATTAGTTTATGAACGCGTGCCTGCGGCCACTCCATCTTGATCACTTCTTTTCACTTTGCCCCGTCCAGTCAGATCCGCTTTTCGCGTTTTGGACCGCACCACGTTTTTGTCCACTGCACTTGTGGTGGGTAGTGAGAGAGTTATCGCATTCAAAACGTCGTCTCGTCAATCCCTCGTGTTATGTGCATGCCATCAGCATTCCTTTTCCGAAAATAAACGGACTAGGCGCAGGGGAAGTCTCTGCAGACTTGCCCCAGCCAAAAAACCTTCTTGGAAGAACTATCAAGCACCAGAACGTTCTGTCCGGCAATTCTGCGAACACCTTCGTTCTAATTACTCTAAAGGTCCGCTGTCCGTTGACCCTTTGCTCGGTAAATAGGCCATCCCGACTAATGATGCGTCTGGAATCGGTGCATCGATATAGACCGTGCAATAGTTTTTTTTTTCGCAGTTTGCCTTCTACCGAACTCAGACGCCAGGATTCGACGAGTTTTGTATGCGCACCAGATCAGCCTTAACGTTCCCCTCAATTCGGGCTTTACCTTTGGCGAGGGGAGCAATGTAATACTGTGCCTCAGGCACTGTCCTCCGTTTGTTGATTATTACTTATTTCTAGTCAACCCCGTAATACAGATTGTTCAACCGTCCTGCTTAGCTGAAGTAGTCTTTTGATCCTGGTTCGAGTTTGGTACTCTTAGAATGTCTGTGAAGGAGGGATCTCAAGTTCCGTGTTGCCTCTGCGAAGATTATTCAGAAATGCCGTGTCTTGTTCTTCGTCACGTCCTCTTATTCTATTTCGAACACGCATTCGAATTTTCTGTACCAAGTGTAAAATGTGGCGTTTCTACCTGGAAGCAGTCCTCTGCCCACTTTTACTTTCCTTCAGTCCCCGTTCGTTTTTAAGTGTACATTCCTCTGATGCATGCCATAAGACTGATTTTTTCTGTGCATCTAGCAGCTGCATTTGTTTTTACACCAACGAATAGACAGACGTCCTAACTGTCCTTTCCCTGTCGTTTGCCACTTTCGGTGCTTCCTGTTTATTATCCTGCGTGCATATTAAGTAAACAGAAGTAATACGCTAACTCCAGTAGCTTTCAACACCAAACCTTCTCTTTCCACTTCTACTTACCCTCCTACAGCGATTTTATACGGATACTTCGGGTAGTCGTGCCTACTCACCGGCGTCACTTGCGAGGAAGATGTTTGTGGCGTTTACTTTCTGAAACAGTTTACTGCCTCGGCAGGTAGGACACGGAAATGGCAACCTTACCCCCGTGGTCTTTCGCTAACTTGCAGGAAAAATTGGATTACGGTTAGAGTTCGGGTTAGAACACGGGAATATGTACCTTTCCTGGAAGTTAGCACAAGGCCACCTGTATTCCCGCTTCCTTACGCCTTTGATCACGGTAATGCAGTCGTCACTCGCACACCCGAGCTACCACCAGCTCTTGCCTCCTCCGAATTCCCCGCTACTTTGTTTGTGTGGGGCATTCCAGTCTCTCAGATAAAAGTTCATTTCACGTCCCCCAGCCAACGGAACCTCATACTATGAGGGTAAGTTAAGGGCACTGTCCTGTGCCAAAGTCAGAAGATGTAGATTACATTAATCATCCTGAGGCTGAATTATGACCGGCCGACGAAGGCAAACACGTGTAAGCCAGAGGTGACAATTCTAGCCTCGTCTTTGACGGTTACACTTTTTCCTTAAGCAACCTGTCTGGAGTCAGGCGCTTTTGCATTTTAACTATGCTCTGACGCGTTGCACTAAAAAGGCCTGAAGTTGACAAATTATTCTACTAATTGTCAATACCTTTAAACAGCAGGCAGGTTTGGCAGGGCTTAAACTCTGCATGATACGCCCTAAGCTTTTTTCGGCCGGCTGACATTGAAAATGATTACGATAAACTGGGGGATTCGATTTGAAATAAGGCCTTAAATTAGCCCACGGAACACTCAGCCAAGGCCACGGATGCTTTAGGGGTTATAGAACTATTTGCTTGTTGTTTACACTCCTCATAAGCTATGGTCAACAAACCACGACCATCCTGTCCGATCTGCACCGTGGGATTTCCCTTTGCCGATTTGTCGTTTCCTGTCTTCTTTAGAGCTCAATGTCCGGCTTCTCCAAACTTTCGGCGTCTGAATCAATTTTCCCTTTCTGAAGTTTATAGGTGTCTAAATTTGGTAAATTCTATTTGTGGTCCACGTTGCGATGTACGACTGACCGTTATACTACCGAATACTTCTTAGATAGGCAGCGTACCCCACATTTAACACTCACCATAACCCTAAGCGGCTCCTGGTGCCCTGCCAAAAACTTACAGATCCTCATACCCATGTCTCCTTTGATCACTTACACGTTGTCATTTTCCGACTGATCCGACTACTTGCAGTAGTACGAAACCTCAGACTAATTACGATTCCAGAGCATGTCGACAACACATTGTCCCATCTTTAACTGTCCTTGTTCTTCTTGGCGGTTAAGCTGCCAGCCAGCATTATTCACTCGTGTAGATTAAGGGTTGCACCGGAAGTCTAGCAGCATGAGGTGATTATTTCACCCAGACCCCACCTGACGCCTGGCTCTCATCTGTGTTCTCACAAGGCTTTGCTGAGTTCAGCGGACGTACCCAAGTAATCGTCTCGATTGGTAGATGAAATCAGATCCGGCCAGCCAGTTCCTTCGGTAATGTCGGCGAATTTGTCCACGAGGTCTGGTAGGCCTATGGGAGAGGAATCGGCGATGCTGTGATACATAGACCAGGTTTTTAAGGCGAGCCAGTCACTGCGCTTAAGCACATCTTCAATCTTTTAGAACTCAATGTGATGTCGATGCTAAACAAACTGTCGTCAATAGAGTGAAATTCACACGCCAGTCACCGCTTCTCCCCCCCCCCCCTCTCCCGGCTACTGGTGGTTTTAGTTGTGTTCGATGGAGAAAAAGGCAAGATCCTATTTCGTAGTCGCACCTGTTAGGGGTTATGGTTATGGGTCAGGGTTAGCGATTAGGGGTTAGGCTGGGGCTTGTCTACTGCAGGTACGGCTACGAAATAAGATCCGACCAAAAACACGGGCACACGAGATTAAGGTAGTACCCAAGATGCGGAAAACCCGTCAGATGGAAACCCTATCCACATGGGGTTATACGTACTCATTAGTTTCTTTTCACAGCCAGCTCCCATCTGTGGCCCAGCACGATTGTTGGATGCGCGGATCGCGAGAGCTGCCTTGAGTGGATCGCTGAATCATGAAACGGTTGTCACTGTGTGTTGGCCAAAGGTGGCTAAATTCCGGTTGCAGTATGGGTTTCGCGCGTTCGGCAGAGGTCCATCTGCTAAAGAGCTCACGGAAGTGGAAATCAGCCACCATTACTTCAAATTTTCTATCTGGTTGTCTTGACTCATTCTAGCTGTCTGGCTATGCGAAGCGATGCGACAAAGCCGCAGCGCAGGTACTGCTCCCTGTACCTCACTTCGAGTAAAATTCACTGCTGTCGACATTCCAACTGCGGTTTCTGGGGAATGCCTGCCAAAAGGGACCAGACTGCGGCAGCAGTCGTTCCAGGCTTATTCA